>OY757920.1:86269557-86767807 GCA_963585895.1 Sepioteuthis lessoniana
GCATTCCATACTTTTCTGTGGCATTTTTCCAAGTTTAGAATACAATTTTATTGCATATCGTTCACGGCACGTCTAGATGGCATTTTTGAAATTCACCAGCAGTGACAATCTGGCTTTAGTAGGGTGTATTCCAATTCCCGTTGTAGCTGTTCATTTTAAGCTGAAATCATAAAAATTGGTCAGTCATCTCATAACATGTGTAGCAATAACTTAGTGAATTTTCACGAGTCTACGACAATTTTAAATGCCCATACAGAAAAAGTCCGGAAACTTATCGTATGCACCTCGTACATCTGAGTTTTTGCGGGTTGCAAGACTTGTTTACATATATGTGTGTCTTTGTTTTTATGATATAGAGCAGTACTCCCCATTACTATACGAGTACCGAAATCATTCTGTCAGTTTAGCGTTGCAGTATACTGAATGACAAATTACTCTTTTACACTCCCTAAATTGATATGATTTTGCTTTGCTTCTTTGTTTAACGGCATGTCAATCTCTGTGGGTTATTTAATGCAAAATCTTAGAGGAAGAACAGTCATGGTAGAATTTAACCCATAGCTGTGTGTAAAAGGGATTTTCTACATTTTCAAGGGGTATTAGTTCAAAAGGGACTGTTAAAGTATGACTGGAGTTCGAAGCTTCTTACTACGAAGTCGCGATCCCTCACGTTAACCACAACAGAACGAGAACTCCCTTCATAGTGTAATCGTTAGTGAACTAGAGGCTGGCAGATATTTAATAATCAGTTTTATTCACAATGGATGACTAATATTTCTAACCTTATCCGAAACTAAGCACTGTAAGTGTTTGCACTTCTTAATTTCATATAAAATATATTTTATGAGAAATAACAAAGAAAAAATCTTATCACAGCGTCTGAGACCGCCTGTGCTAAGTATTAACGTCAAAACAATTTTTTCTTAGGCAGCAATAAACCTGTTCACGATTGATAGTTTGGTTTTGTTTGTTTGGGTTTTATGGCATATCAGCCATTGTTGGTTTATAATAGAGTTGAGAGAGGCAGTACGGATTTTAGAAGAATAAAATCAGAGACTTGAGCGAGAGAAATCTGAAAATGATTTTAGTAACTATGAAAAATGATCAGTGCGGATTTTAGAAGAATAGAATCAGTACATTGTTTTTTTTTTTAAAGAATGATACAATATATTGTCAAAATGAGAAGGAAACGAGAAATATTCTCTAATTTTTGGCTAGCAGAGAAAATACCATCTGAGAGACAGCTAGCGAAAACAATGATGACCAGGAACTAGTGTCACGAAAGGATCAGTCAGGTGCTGTATGAGAAAAATTAAACTTTGAGAAATTGAAATTTTTCACTTGATTTTGGAAGTGAGTAATTTGCTGGACATGACATATGGGTTATGTGATGAAAGAAACCTCTCCTGCAGAGAGAAGGGCACAGTGGCCGACACATGGAAGTGGGAGGAAACTCTTCGTCCTCCTTGGGTGGCAGACACAAGAATTCACCGTTGGAGTAGCTGTGAATGGAGGTAATTACTGAAAAATAAATTAAGGAAGAAGCCGTTGATGAGATATCATCATCATCATCATGTCGCGCCGCCTGCGCGGATATCCCTGACCGTCTCCCGCCATTTCTCCCTATCATCCATTGCCTCCGGTAGGTCTTCAGGGTTACATCCCGTGTCCTCACACAGCTGCTGTATGTAGGTTCGTGCTGGTCGTCCCACTCCTGCACATCCATGTGCGGGGGTCCACAGGAGTACATCGCTTATGAGCTCGTCCTTGCTTCTCCAGCAGTGTCCTGCGTGTCTGGTTCGTCGAACTTGTATAGTTTTTGTGATGGGGGGCAAGTGTCCGTATAGTTGGAGTCTCGTGGGGTGTTGTCGCCAGGACTTGTTTAATACTGCTCTCAACATTCTTGTATAATTTCCGTCCAGCCTCCTTTCCAGCCGCTTCGTAAGCGTCCATGTGGTGCATCCATATAGCAGTATCGACACAACCGCTGCCTGGAAGAAACTTCGTTTCATTTTATCCGTTAGGTCCGACTTCCATATGATCGAGTGCCTACTCGGAAATAAATGAAACATATTAACTCAGTTTTTGCCGAAAAGTGAGAGTTGCGGTGTTGGACAGACACATAGTGTAAAAGAATAATTTGTCATTCAGTATACTGCAACGCTAAACTGACAGAATGATTTCGGTACGCATATAGTAATAGGAAGTACTGCTCTGTATCATAAAGACAAAGACACACATATATGTAAACATAGACCGAATAGAAGCAGCTGTGAACCCATAATACTCTGCATTTGAAGGAATGAGTCGGACCTTCTGAAACAGAGAAGCGAGAATCCCGAGTTAGTAACGGGAACCTGACGAACGGAAGACTTGGTTGAATTGGAAACCATGGAACGACTTAGTTTTTGAGCGGCTGTGTTTACTGCTACAACTAGAATGACCATTGAGATAAACGGAGCCAAGTCTCTTAATAGTGTTACCTCACTCAACGAAGAAGGGACTTCTATGATCGGACTTATTCATTTTTGAAAAGAAAACTGAATTATTTTTTTAACGGACTTGGTTATTTTGTTGTCAACTAAACTTTGTTTTAATTATTGAGAACCCGTGTTGTTTTGTCTCTGACCTTCGACTTCAATTTATTTTTCTTCGAATGATCAACCCTGTCTGATTTTTTGGGCGATCGGCGAAAGGCGACAATCAGTTGTCTGGATCTAAAACACAACGTGGGCAGGTGACTGAACAAGCCTTGGTTCAATCTTTCATTGGACCCGTCGTTAGTCTAAGCAGTCGACGGGGTGATAGGTTATTTTATCCAAAGTTCTGTTTTTACATATATATTAAATATATGATTTATAAATGCATTGTAGAAACACACATTTAAACGAGCAAACAGTTCTAATTCTAACAATTCAATTTTTAATAAGTTAAGGAAATTAAATGGTTCGAAATAATGCTATGTATCACTGACAATTCAATTAAACATCAGTCATTTGTTTACAAATAGTTATATGATCAAACAGTTCTATTTCTAACAATTCAATTCTGCAGAAGTTATTTGTTTCCATTCAGTTTAAATGTCAAACAGTTATGTTTGACCCATGAATAGGATTCTATCAGGTGCTACCACTCAGGGTCAAAGTGGACCACTGAGTATTGGTAATAAAGAGCTATTCTGCATTCCACAAAGCTCCAGCATTGCTGGAACCTCACCATCAGATTGTTTAATATCATATGTAGTACACTTAATGGATTCTTACTCCTTTGCAGAGATACAGTCAGAGTATTCTACAGTCCAAGCCGACTGGGCCTTCTTTGGTGAGTCTTACCCCAATGCAGATATAGAGTATTCTACAGCCGAAGTTGACTGGGCCGTGTTCACTATCATGTATGCGACTTTCATTGTTTGCGAGACTAAATGAAGCTTAGTAAATACCAAGAACAATCATTTTGTTTGTTTTTATTTATCGTTTGCTAAAAGAAATAATGATAATTTTAAGTTGATAGAGCAGCTGGTGTGTTTACTTAGCAAAATGGAGTCGAGTTTGTATCAAAAGCTTATGTTAGATTATTTTCGTTATCTGCAGTTCCTAGAAGGTTAACATTCGGAGTGAGATGCGAAACAAAAACTTTAATTTAAGTTTTTTGTTTCGCATCTCACTCCGAATGTTAACCTTCTAGGAAATGCAAATATCAAAAATAATTTAATATAAGAAAATGCCAATGAAAGTTGATTATTAACACAGTGATGTTCGTCCCGATAAAAATTCGTCAATTGTTAAAGAGTTTCTGTTGACAAGAACAGCTGGCCATTTTCCAAAGTATTGGAACGAATAAAAAGGATAGTGTTGGGCAATCGGCCGGATTTTGCCCATAGACAACAATGCCTCAAGTCACTTTTGTTTATCTGCGGACACAAGACGCGCCAATTACGCACCATCGGATCAGAGGGAATTCTACTTTGGGGTTCGAACTGGCAACAAGACAAAAAAAGTATTTAACCTCAACCTTCCTCTCAGTATATTTGACGAGAGTCATTCTATTTCCAGTTGCTCTCTCTCTCTCTCTCTCTCTCTCTCTCTCTCTCTCTCTCTCTCTCTCTCTCTCTCTTTCGTTTATTGTTCTATGTATACTGATTCGTTTATTGTACTTTATATATCGTTTCAGTTTGTGTACGCTTGATAAATATTGTAGACATTAATATTCTTCATCCACCTCTTCCTATCAGTTCACCTGATGCAAAACGCAATGAAAAAAAAATACAAATAAAAATGAAATGTACTTAGATATATGAACTTGTATATGTGTATGTATGTGTGTGTATGTCAAACAAACAGTCGGCGTATACTGACAGAGGCAGTCACTTCAAAACAAATATATATATAGATACGTGAGTGAGTGTGAGAATTAATTAACTGTAATTGTGAAGCATTTAAAAACTAGGTGAGTGTGCAAGACAGTGTAAAAATATTTATTTACAGAAAGATAGAATTTTAAAGATAAAAACTCGAATTTTTCGATACAGAAACATTCGCGGCTAGTGATATTGAGATTATATATATATATATAAAATCATATATATATATATATATATATATATATATATATATATTTCTGAGATTATATATATATATATATATACGATCTCAGACATATATCGAAACACTTAACTCGGATTTAGATATGTGATATTTCGTTCAGGTTTTATTTCATCTTCGCGAACTTCTTCAAGACTGCCTGTTTTTCAACCTCAAATTAAACATGTGGAATCATCTGTTGAGACGAAGAGTATAATGATATTCTTCGCCGAAATAAATTCATGATGACAATTTAACCAGTTTTGAGTTTCCTTTAAATTGCATTATATATATATATATATATATATGAAAACATATATATATATATATATATATACATATGAGATTATATATATATATATATATGAGATTATACATATATATATATATATATATGAGAAAGAAGATGTTTTTTACACTGTCCAACACGTTCACTTAATTTCTGAACATTTCAAAAGTTAATCAATACACATACACACACACGCAAACACAAACTTGCCATGTTGGTTGGGGCAGTGGAATACACCGACTGCATCTCTTCAATGGGGTAAGACCCCACCAACAATTGTCCTGATTATGATGCTAAACTATCCGATGGTGCTTTAGGGAAAGCAGAGTACACATTCGTTGCCAACGCTCCCTAATCCACTGTGGCTCGGTATGATTGCACCTGATAGGGTTTTATCCATGGGTCAAATAGAACTAAAATGCATACTTTCGCTAAAATGAATTCTTTGCAATAGGACTGTTTTGGTATGTTAAACTGAATTCTTTGAAATAGGACTGTTCTGGTATGCTAAAATGAATTCTTTGCAATAGGACTGTTTTGGTATGCTAAACGGAATTCTTTGAAATAGAACTACTTATATGCATAAAAATGGATTCGGTATTAATTAACTAAATTGTTTTTTGTGCCATAAAACCAAACCAAACAAAGCCAAACAACCAGAAACGCATACACACATATATATAACATATACTTTATGCAATCTATGATGGTATAATACGAAGTATATATATATATATATATATATTGGCATAATGGTTTGAGTGTTCACCAATGTCAGGGCGACATATATATCTGAGTTTATATATATTTATATATATAATCAAGTCATACCAAAGACTCAAAAAATGGTACTTGATGCCTCCGTGCTTAATACTCAGCATTGTAAGGTACGGATCAAGGGTAAAGTGGGCAATCCTGGGAAAGGAGTAACGCTCTCCCCTACACCTTGGTATAGTAGCTATCGAAAAGGGAGCCTTCGGGTCACCCTCGACTACGGTCGCCAACTATACTACTATATATATATGTGTGTGTGTGTGTGTGTGTATTACTTAAGCTAATATGTTCTATGATTGGTTATATAGATTCGCTTAAATCCAGTAAAAAGGAAATCTTTGCGAAAATCCTTTCTGTAAAACCTTCATAGAGAAATTCACCCCTTTTATTCAGTTCAATAATATTGCTCTACGCAAGTATTGAGTATTTCTAAATATTTGTCAGATGTATTGTCTTTTTTTTTTTTCAAGATAGCAAAGGAACGAAGCATAAGATACCCGCACAAACAATTACGGACGCGGACTATACCGATGACATAACGCTTCTGGCAAATACAACCCGGCAAAGCTGAAATCCTGCTGCATAGTCTGGAACAAGCAGCTGCTGGCATAGGACTTCATGTCCACGTAGACAAAACAGAATACATGTGCTTTAATCAAAGAGGCAACATCTTCACACTAAAGGGTAGTTCTCTGAAACTAATGGACAAGTTCACCTACCTAGGAAGCAGTGTTTTATCAACCGAGAAAGACGTCAACGCATGACTAGCTAAGGCATGGACAGCTTTCGATACTTACTGTTATCTACGCCAGCAAGGCATTTACATTTTCTACCATTTAGCGTGAATTGGCGCCTCTTTGATTAAAGCACATGTATTCTGCTTTATCTACGTAGACATGAAGTCCTATGCCAGCAGCTGCTTGTTCCAGACCATGCAGCAGGATTTTAGACTATCGGTTAAATGGAAGTCAGATCTGATCGATGAAATAAAACTCAGTTTTTTCAAGCGGCGGTCGTGTCTATACTGCTATATCGATGCACTACATGGACGCTAAGTAAACGTAGGGAGAAAAAGCTTGACGGCAGTTACCCAAGAATACAGCGATCAATACTGAAAACGTCCTGGAGACTTGTATTTATGGATAAAATTTTCGACAGATTAGAAGAAAAATAAGACATTAACACCAATTTGGTAGAGTGAAATTTTTGTCATGCTTGTCTCTTTTATATATATACACTATAATTGTTTGCATAAAACAAATAAATCTGAGATTATATATATATATATATATATATATATATACGATATTATATATATATGAGAAAAAAAATATGTTTTTTACCCTGTCCAGCACATTCACTAAATTTCTGAACATTTCAAAAGTTAATCAATACACATACACACACGCAAACACAAACTTGCCATGGTAGCTGGGGCTGTGGAATACACCGACTGCATCTCTGCAATGGGTTAAGACCCCCACTAACAATTGTCCTGATTATGATGTTAAACAATCTGATGGTGCTTTAGGGAAAGCGGAGTACACTTTCGTTGCCAACGCTCCCTAATCCACTGTGGCTCGGAGTGATTGCATATGATAGGGTTTTATCTATGGGTCAAATAGAACTAAAATGCATACTTTAAACTGAATTCTTTGAAATAGCACTGTTTTTGTATGCATAAAAATGGATTCGGTATCAATAAACTAAATTGATTTATGTGCCATTATAACATAGCCATACCTGAATATGTGAAATGTACATAGAATATTCATAACCCATATATAGATAATATAGGAATCCCGAAACTCGAAAAACTTTACGACTTCTTAGTTCAGGTACGAAACTTTTATGACCTTTGGGTTGTTTACATAAAACAAATGTATATTTTTAATAAGCGGAAAAAGGAAAGCTTATAGATATTTTACGGTTACTTTTTATTGTCGTATTGCACGGAGTATTCGATAAAAAAAAAAAGGCATATTAATAATCATTAGAATTAATAAACAATCATTATATCTTTAAATGATGTAGTCCATGACGGCTGTTTGATGTTCAATACAATTTTCTTACGTATATTTCATGTTAAATATAATTGTTCAATGTATGTATGCATGTATATAGGTATGTATGATTCCTTCAAGGAGATTTACAAAGTGAAATAAATGACAGGGACGGAGGATGAGACAGATTATAAAGAATCCATGTTGTTAGCACACTTTAATGATATATAAATATATATATATATACGAGAGAAAGCTGGAAAACTCATTGGGTAAAAATTTCATATGATGAAGTCATATCTGCTGTTGTTAACTCTTTTGGCCAATGGGATCCAATCACAGCAACAGAAGAGGTCTGTGAACCACGAGGGAAACTATATTGAAAAATAATAAACTGCATTTGTTCATATTTCATGAGTGTATCTTGGTCACCTGATAAACCTTTCAACCGATCTTCGTATATATATATATATATATATATATATTGTTATTTCAAAAATACTCACCTCAAACTCACAGTGGCTGCGGAACAATAATGCATAAAATATGAAACCTGAAGAGAAACAAACCTAAAAAAATAGGCTGATTTTCCAGTCAGGCATGTTTGTCTCTCTGAGAAGATTAGCATAACACAATCCTCTTTATTTCTTTTTTCTGTGAGATTGGCTCTTGTGAGGTACTAGGCTGAATTAAGTCAGTCTAGAGAAAGAGAGAAGAGAGTTTTAACACTTAAGAATTAAGTGTGGTGTCAATGTCAGTTTAGTGACTGATAAAGACTAGATGCAGCATTCCCCAGCACAGTTTCTTCTTCTTCTTCTTCTTCTTCTTCTTCTTCTTCTTTATTTGCTCATTACCTGACTGAAATAAAGATAAGTTTTTCTATAAGTCTCACAAGCAATCCAGTTTGTAAATAGGCTGCTGTCTGACAGAGATAAGATTGGACAGTGGCCGGTTGATCAGACAGGTATACAAATAATCGAATCTATTTGGACGTCGATTTGTGTTCTAGGCTCGGCTTTACGTTCATGTAAATGCCTTGCCGGCGTAGATAACAGTAAGTAGACATTATGTAAGCGAATATCCCCTAAGGTGATTCTACGGGCATAGAAATAATATTAGTAAAAGGTTTTTTGTTTATTTGCTTTTTGTAGTTTTTGTTTTTTGGTTCGTTTTTTTTGTTTTGTTTTTTCAGGGAATGTTTATCTCTGTGACAGGCAAGAAGTAACATAGGTTATAATGTACGGGTTATATCCTCTTGAAACATCTACAAGAAAAGAAATATTTTAATTCGAGGTTTACGCGAAATGATGCTTGGAAAAGAAGAAAAAACAAAGATTAATCAAGACAAAGAAAAAAATGTTAAAGGCGGAGGAGAAAGAAGCTATAATTTTTGGAAATTAGTCCTATGAATATTGGTGCGAAGCAAAGTGCAGACAATCCTCCATTTCATGTATTTGCAAAAGAGATATAAACTTCAATTGAAACATACACACACACACACACATACACACATATATATGTATATATATATATGTGTGTGTGTGTGTGTGTGTGTGTTGGAAAAATGTGTAACTGATCGTATAAAACATCGATCTACAAATTTTATAAATTTTACTTCTAAAGCGTGACAGTAAAGTTTGTTAAAAAGCAAAAGTTACAAAGTCTTTTCTAGTAAGAAAAGATGATTTTAGTGAAAGCTTAAATATTTTCCAATATTTACATTACAAGAAAAAAAACTTCATGCATTTAATGCTGCTGTTTGCATTGTCAAAATCTTGTTTTTGTGTGAGTGTCATCATGTAGTAGAGAAAGTATATCTAATATGTAAGCGAATGCGGCAAAAAAATTAATCAGTAATGAAATATTAGTACGAGCAAAACTATGTCAATGAGATATTTTCGTTGAATTTGAAATTATAAAGTGATGTTGAAATTAAACGCAAACTTGAAGGAACAGAATGTCAGATTTTCACTGAAAAGAAAAAAATCGAAAGTTTTAAGTAGATTTACGGAATAATCTGTGAATTGACTGCAGATTTATGAATTTCATTGCCAATTCACAAGATTTAGATTGGATTCAAATTAGATTTAAAAACTTTGATGAATTATCTGTGATTCTAATTGGTTGAATAGTTTATCTTTAACAAGTGATGTTGAAATTAAACGCATACTTGAAGGAGCAGAATGTTAGATTTTCCCTGAAAAGAAATAAAGTCGACCGTTTTGAGTAGATTTACAGAATGGATTTATAAATCTACTGAAGATTTATCAATTTCATTGCTTATTTATAGGACTGTGGTTGGCTTGAAATTATATAAAAAAAAGCTAATGTTTTACATATGATTCAAATTGGTTGAAAGATTTATTTTAAACAATCTGCGAGGGAAAAGACTTCTTAAATAATTTTGAATTTTGATCCTTCAAAGATTTCGCAGAACATCATATATTGTTGACGGTGAAATTTCAAAGAAAGAGCGCGTAAGTGCTGATTGATCAGTAGATGCAATAGTTCCTAGTCAATAGTTCAGGTACAAAAATTTACAGCTTATTGGGCCTTTTTTGTGCGAAATTTTTTTACTTTTTCTTTAGTATGAAAATCACTTAATTATAACCAAGTTCCTGTGATGGTTAATCATTTGATTATCTGGTTTGATTAGGCCACGAGTTTTTTTAGTTAGCTGTTAATTTTGCTGAAATCTTTGGCGGAAATATAAGTCAAATTGGAAAGTTCAAGCGAGTTTACCAGGGATCAACACAAGAAGACCCTAATGTAAACAAAATAGATTCATGTCTCGTCACAAGTTTGATTTTGTAAATGAAAACGGAGAATTTGGAGAAGTGTGAGATCCTAAATTTAGATATATAAGAATGAGCGAATTTTGAAAAAATTGTCAGTTGTCAGTTGGGTCAGTTACAAATTGGCGTTCAGATAATTCGGTCGGGTAGGAGGTCTCTTTGGCTTAGTTCTATTTAATTCCTCAATAGAACCCTATCAGGTGCTACCACCCAGTGTCAGAGTAGACCTGGGACGATAGCAGTGATTGGGTACTCTGCATTCCCCAAAGCTCCAGGATTACTGGAGCCTCATCATCAGATTGTTTAGTATCATATTCCAATCACACGCTGGAGGAGTCTTACTCTCCTGCAGTCGGTGCATTCTACAGCCCCAGCCAACTGAGTTTACCTTAGCTGGAGCCCTATCATTTTGTCCAAAGAAACAGATTCATGCCTCTCCCGAAGTTAATATCGTTAAGTAAAGCGCAAACAGCTTCGTCACGTTCATTTCTTACGATGATAACTGTCACATATTTCGCGCCTCCGAGTAAAAAACTTCAGTTGCCTAAAATATGCCATGAGCTGTTTAACACGGTGCCTTAATGATCAACTAGTTTATGGGATATTAGAGAATTTACAATCTGATATACTAAATAGAAACTGATTCTAAAAATCTTCATAGGCAAGATGATGAAGGAATTCATTGACATCTTATTGTAACCAGGCCGATGACTCTATCGACGCTTCTATCTAAGATCGAGTGAAAAATGCAAATTAATATTTCACAGAATTTGGAGGATTAAAGAATTAGCTTTCATCTTGTGCTGGAAACCCGCAAAATTATTTTTTCGTTGAAAAGAAATTAGCGAGAAAGATTTTTCTCATGACGTTCTGTTGTATATTGACCCTTGACCGAACCTGTTAATCAGAGACGCATCTGTCTAAATAAGCATAGGAAGATCACATGATCTATCTAAAGGTGTAGGTGTTATGAAATAATATATGCGTATGCTTGATTGTCTGTTGGTGTCAGTGAAGGTCTGAGTCAGAGCCAGCTTGCAATAACCGAGAGTAACCCGTTGGGGACGGTGGCCCAATAAGAAGAAGAAGTGCTAAGTCGAGTCTTGAAGATAACACAGCGTGGTATGGTAAAGAGAAAAGAAGTTATAGGTCAATATAGCAGTCTGGCTTTGTCTCCTTCCGTCCGTCTCTCTCTCACCACAGAAGCTTTGAATCAATAAAGAAGAAAGAGAGATATTTTATAGAGAAGTGTTGCCCTTCATCCTTCAACTGGTATATAACTGTTCTGAGACAGCACATTGTCCCTATTATACATGTATCAATGGAAATAAAGTAGAGCGATGTTTTTTACTTTTTAAGTTAATGTCAATTCATTTCTCTGGTTATAAGTCCCAGGGATGATTCGGTTCCAGCATTGACCGACAGAAAGATTCATCTGCCCTTTAGAACGTCTTGCTTTTAATCAGAGTGTCTGGCCACTCTTTTTCATCAATTAAGCCGGGTAGGGGCCTTTAAATTCAGTATTTAAACAGTCTGCTTTACTTTTTACCCATTGTTGAACGAAGAAGACATTGACTCATGTCATTCCTCAAAGGCATTGATAAGAAGGGGAACACAGCTGGTTGCACACGAAACACACACACACACACACACACACATATATATATATATATGTGGGGTTATATATATATATATATATATATATCATTAAAGATGACTGACAATTATACTTTTTACCCATTGTTGGACGAAGAATACATTGATTCATGTCATTCCTCAAAGGCATTGGTATGAAGGGGAACACAGCTGATTGCACACGAAACACACACGCACACACACACACACACACACACACATATATATATATGGGGGGGTTATATATATATATATATATCATAAAAGATGACTGACAGTTATTTGGAGCAGAGCCCTTTCATTATACAATTGAAGAGTTCCACTGCCTCGGAGAATCATGGTCACGTGATCCCGGTCTGCAAACTTTGCTCATTCAAACCACTATCAATGGGTTGCATACTCAAATACGACATCAACTACTCGCAATGAATGCTCTCCCTCAAAATATTCATTGATGACACATAACATCTCATTATCCGCAGCGTGATCTGACCTACATCTCCAACAATGACAAACGAACAAGTAGAGTAAATCTACCTCGATTTTAACGTCAGAAATTTCGAAGAATTATTAAACCGGCTTCATTCTCGTGAAAAAGCTAAAAAAATTACTCAGCTCCAAGTTCTTGTGCCATCCTTTATAAAATATGCCTATCAGAAAATCTGACACCTAAATACACACACAACTAAAGTTGGCGACCTTAATCTTGTGTGACCGAAGGGTTCCCGCCATAGAAGAAAGATATGTGCGAACTCTCTCTGACTGTATTCCAACTACATTCAATCGTCGCCGTCAAAGAATAAAAATATAGATTATATTTCTATATATCTACGAGTCCTTCGTTGTTTGTCTAGCAGTGCAGTATATTACAATATTTCCAATGTTTTTTTTTTGTTTTATACGATTTTTTCCTCGATTTACTTCTGTTGAGCTGGGAGCGAAACCGGTCGGCTAGCTAGTTACCATTTTTTTTGTTTTTTTTAATGTTTTTATTCCCGTGGTGAATAAAATGTTGGTCTATTTGTTACTATTATCAGATTTTCTACCCCTGAAAATATCGGAAATATGTATATAGATCAATTTGTTAGGCAGAGTTTAATAGGTGTGAACTCAGGTTTTTCCTTCTCCAAGACTGGTTGCCTAACCAAGGCTAAAGAACCCCGTTTTCAGTACTATTTACCCACTACAGGAAGAGGAACCGTTGGATTCATGCCTTTCCTAAGGGTATAAATGCAAGGTGAAACAGCCTTGTCAACAACTTGAACGCTATTTACCTTATCCTGTTCCTACGACTCTAACCATTACAACACTTACGCTTCCATATATATATATATATATATATATATCATCCATAGACAGATCTGTTTTGTTCTATCAGAACTCATCAGTGTGGCTAGACATATTAGCTTCCCGTAGCTGGGATCGAAACCCGGTTGACTCAAACGCCAATCCAAGCCTCTAACTCTTCAGCCACGAGGAGCCAGTAGCAGCGCAGCAAATTTTAAACGGTTATGAATCACTAATACTATTGTTTACATACATCCGTTTGACAGCTACCGAGACCTCAATTCATATATGAAGAGGTTTGCAATAAACGCTAATGGCAACACGATTACTTCATTCGCCGGAGAACTATATATCATAAAACATTATTACATAACATTTTTGAAAAAAAAAAAAACTAAAACGTAGTGTCTCGACGAGAAATTGAACTTGGAACGCGAAACCCAACTAAGTCAAGATAAATTATGCAACCTATGACTCCTGAGAACATTCATCTATCGTTTACTATGAGTGTCAATATTTTAAAAAGGAGATGTAAACAAAGAAATCCTCTCGTGAAATTTCTGATGTATCAAACTTCTCGTTCCTAAGATATTTTTTTAATTCAAAAACGTTAAAAAATAAATTCAAACAATTATGTCGAAGATATATCTTGCTCATTGGTCAAAAGTGATTCTTCTTCTTCTTCTTCTTCTTCTTCTTCTTCTTCTTCTTCTTCTTCTTTCTTTCTTCTTCTTCAAATAATATGTAATATGTGTAATAAGAAAAGTCATTTGCCAATCGGTTGTGTTTTATCATCATTAAAGCCTTTCCTGTATTTTTTTCTCGATAGCCAAATTCGTTGAGATATTTTCTATGCATACTTATACTTTCATATAAGTATGCAGTTAGGATCATTTCTCAAGGAAATTTTAATAATATATCAAAAAAAAAAAGACATTACGAACTATTTAATGTGTACCTTAAAAAGACCCAAGTTCCATCGATGACCTTTCTGTGTTCAAATAATCTTGAAATGCTATAAGAGCCATAAGCGTGGACTGTGAGTAGTTGTTCATATCAACGATATCGACCTTTCCAAGGCCGTATAAAAAAATCCACTTAAATCTCATAGACACCATGTGCGTATCATACAAAAATCATCTCACTTTTTCTCTCTTTATATGTATATATATATATATATATATTGCATACATGTGTGTGGTAAAGAAAGTAGAAAACAATATATATATATATATATATATATATATATATTCTATTTCTCTTTCTTTCGCACTCACACATATACACACGAACACACACACGCGCACACACACACACACACACACATATATATATATATATATATATATATATATATATATATATATATATATATATATATATGTGTATATTTAGGCAGCATTTCTTCGTTAATGCAAATTTCATTAAACATAATAGACATTTTATGTCTACATATTTTCTTTTGGATCCGTTCGAATTCCCGTATTACTTTTATTGTATTCTGGGGGAATTGATTTATGTATTGTCCATAGTTGCATGTATCCCTAGTACTTTCTGCCCGACTTTGGGCCATCATCAGGGGAGGATCTATTACAAAAGTGATGTAACTTTTGTTTTAGCATATTACTACTGTGTAAGGGCGTCTTTTCCGTTGAAGGTTATGGCGTTGTTTTTGAATGTGATTCTATATTTAGTGCCAGTAGCTAAAGACATTTAAGTACATTAGCACTGGTTTGAAAATCAATTCTATGAAGTGTCGGCTGCAGGTTTCTGATATGTAATGCTTCGAGAATCTGAAGTTTTTGTTTATTGTTTTGATGTTCTAATATTGTTGTGTTGTCGGTGAGAATTTTCCGTAGTTGTTTTGTTGGGCATGAATGTTTTTTTAAATGCTGAGCTATTGAACTTGTGTCTGAAAGGTGCATTGTAAGTCTCCTCGACAGGGTAGTTGAGGTTAAACCAACATATATATTATTATTATTATCAGAGATACAATCTCCTAAAGGACATTTAAATTTATATATAACGTTGGTTTTTTGCAAAACTCCAATCGAGGTAGAGGAATTATTTCTAATGACTAGATTCGAGGTTTTAAACTTATTATAATATATAAAAGGTTTTATTTTTTTTATTAGGATCAGTGGGGAGTATGTTTTTATGAATCAATGTTTTCAAGATTTTTTCATCGGATTTGTAATTGTAGTGCATTTGGTTACGATAAAAATGTTTAATATATGTTTGTTGGCTGGATGGAGTAGTACACTGTTTATTTTGTTGGTTAACATTTTTGATCATACGTTTAATTTGTTCATCAACAATATAGTTAGGAAACCCATTATTGATGAGAGCCTGTTTTATGTTTTCTACCTCTTTATAAAATATTGTTTTGGAGGAGGAGATTAGTTTGGCTCGGGATATTAGATTATGAATAATTGCTTTTTTATATCTGAAGGGGCATTCACTTTTAAAGTTGAGGGTACAGGAGTTATTACTAGAGGGTTTTTTGTAAGTGGAGGGTAGTGAAGTTATTATTGTTGTTAGCATCAATGAGAACATCTAAAAAGGAAATTTTATTCTTTTTGTTTAGTTCATGAGTAAAGTTAAGGACTGAATTGTTTTGGAAGGTGTCTTGTAGTATGTTGATTTCGTTAATATCATTAGTAAGAATAAGGATGTCATCAACATATCTTAGGTATATTGGAGGTTTTTTTATGCGATTGAAAATTCTATTTTCGAGATCGGACATGTAGAAATTACTGAAAATCGGGCCCAGGACAGACCCCATAGATACGCCATCTGTCTGAACGTAAATATTTCCAAGATGGTCATAAAATGGAACTTCAGTAGTACATGTTAGGAGTAGTTTTCGAAGTATATTAGAGTTGATTTTAAGAGGAGGAAGAGATGGGTTATTATAAATATTATTTATAATAATATCAATTGCTTCATTAACAGGTACATTAGTAAATAAATTTTCTACATCGAGTGAGGCTAATATACCATTATTGGGTTTAATTGTATGAAGAACTTGAATTAATTCATGTGTAGATTTTATGTTGTATTTGCTCGGTACGTATGGTGAAATAAGCTGTTTTATTGTTTTTGTGAGTTGATAAATTGGTGTAGGTATTTGTGATATAATAGGGCGTAGAGGATGATTAGGTTTATGTATCTTTACGGTCCCGTAAAGATAGCCGGGTTTATAATCCCCAATTATTTTAGATAGTTTTATGCTATTAAGTTCGGCATTATTAGCAGTGATTAGTTTATTATTTTTGATTTTAGTTGGTTGGTGGGATTCTTATTTATTTAATTTTTTGAATTTCGTATGGTCATCGAGGATATTTTGTAGTTTTGAATGGTAATCTGTTTTATTGAGTACTACAAAAATGTTTGTTTTATCAGCTTTTTTTATGGTGATGTTAGGGTGGTTGCGTAATTCTTTAGCAGCAGTTTTTAGTTGATGTGTTAATAATGTAGGTTGTTTTTTTATTGTATCTATTTTTGATGGCTTCAGCCTTAAGGAGATCACGGAATTCGGGTCTGATTGAAATTACCTTATTATCCCGGGGTTTTAAAATGTTTTGGTATAAAATTTCAATTTCTGTATTTTTGTTGATGCTGGTATATCCTTGGAATAAATGGCAGTTGGGTCCTAAGTTGAGGAAATCTTTTTGTTGTGGAGTTAAATTACAGTCCGAGAGATTGATAAATTTGTCAATATTATTAGGAATAAGTAGATGTCCCTTGTAGAGATTTTATGACCATCTTGGAAATATTTACGTTCAGACAGATGGCGTATCTATGGGGATCTGTCCTGGGCCCGATTTTCAGTAATTTCTACATGTCCTGATCTCGAAAATAGAATTTTCAATAGCATAAAAAAACCTCCAATATACCTAAGATATGTTGATGACATCCTTATTCTTACTAATGATATTAACGAAATCAACATACTACAAGACACCTTCCAAAACAATTCAGTCCTAACTTTACTCATGAACTAAACAAAAAGAATAAAATTTCCTTTTTAGATGTTCTCATTGATGCTAACAGCAATAATAACTTCACTACCTCCACTTACAAAAAACCCTCTAGTAATAACTCCTGTACCCTCAACTTTAAAAGTGAATGCCCCTTCAGATATAAAAAAGCAATTATTCATAATCTAATATCCCGAGCCAAACTAATCTCCTCCTCCAAAACAGTATTTTATAAAGAGCTAGAAAACATAAAACAGGCTCTCATCAATAATGGGTTTCCTAACTATATTGTTGATGAACAAATTAAACGTATGATCAAAAATGTTAACCAACAAAATAAACAGTGTACTACTCCATCCAGCCAACAAACATATATTAAACATTTTTATCGTAACCAAATGCACTACAATTACAAATCCGATGAAAAAATCTTGAAAACATTGATTCATAAAAACATACTCCCCACTGATCCTAATAAAAAAAATAAAACCTTTTATATATTATAATAAGTTTAAAACCTCGAATCTAGTCATTAGAAATAATTCCTCTACCTCGATTGGAGTTTTGCAAAAAACCAACGTTATATATAAATTTAAATGTCCTTTAGGAGATTGTATCTCTGATAATAATAATAATATATATGTTGGTTTAACCTCAACTACCCTGTCGAGGAGACTTACAATGCACCTTTCAGACACAAGTTCAATAGCTCAGCATTTAAAAAAACATTCATGCCCAACAAAACAACTACGGAAAATTCTCACCGACAACACAACAATATTAGAACATCAAAATAATAAACAAAAACTTCAGATTCTCGAAGCATTACATATCAGAAACCTGCAGCCGACACTTCATAGAATTGATTTTCAAACCAGTGCTAATGTACTTAAATATCTTTAGCTACTGGCACTAAATATAGAATCACATTCAAAAACAACGCCATAACCTTCAACGGCAAAGACGCCCTTACACAGTAGTAATATGCTAAAACAAAAGTTACATCACTTTTGTAATAGATCCTCCCCTAATGATGGCCCAAAGTCGGGCAGAAAGTACTAGGGATACATGCAACTATGGACAATACATAAATCAATTCCCCCAGAATACGTTAAAAGTAATACGGGAATTCGAACGGATCCAAAAGAAAATATGTAGACATAAAATGTCTATTATGTTTAATGAAATTTTGATACATATATATATATATATATATACATGTAAGCACAGAATGTAAGCGAAGGCATGAAATGATATTGACAGGTTATCAGTTATAACGAAGTCTGATCTATCCGATTAAATAAAACGAAATTACTTTCAAGCTCTAACAGCGTCACTATTACTACGTCGATGCACCACATAGACGCTAACAAAAGGCAGAGTGGAAAAGCTAGATGGGAAATTCACCATTATGTAGCCGCTATCTGAAACAAATCCTGGAAGAAACATCCTACATAACAGCTGCTTTACAGCCACTTGTCTCTCATCTGACAAACCATTCAAGTAAGACGAAACAAGACATGCTGGAGAAACAAGCACTAACTCATAAGTGGTGCCCGTGGTGTAATGGTTATCGTCATAGGAAATGAACACGGTGACACGAGTTCAAATCCTGGACCTAACTGATTGCATTTCACATAGCACTAATACCCTTGGGAAAGGTATGAATCCAATTATTCTCCCTCCAGCTATGGGTAAATAGTTGGACAGACTAGGTTCTTCAGCCTTCCTTGGTGAGGCATCTTGTCTAGGAGAAGGAAAACTCTGAATTAAAACCTGGTAAACTCCACTTAAAATTGACCTTATGTCATATCCTGCACGAGCGAAGGGGTTGGTAAATAGGAATAACTCATAAGTGACGTTCTTTTTGGGGCTCCTGTGCATGCCAGTATTGGCCAACCTGTAAAGACTTAGATCAGCTCAGGGCGAACACCAGATGCAGCCAAGAAGACCTGCTAGGACGGTGTATGATAGGGATAAATTGAGTGAGAGTGTCAGAGAAATCCATGCTGCCAGCGAGACTTGATGAAAGTGATGATGTTGATGATATATATATATATATATATATACCATGACTAGTTAATTTGGCATCGCTTGTGTGAACCGGTGACTCATTGGTAGAGTTTCGGCTCTGGATTCTGTGGTCGCGTATTTGATCTCCAGGGGTGGAGATCACAGTACGCACTACTTATGAGTCCTAATAAGGTCAAAACAGTTGTCCAGTGGTTCCGTATGTCGCACGGAGTTCTTACCAGATTTTTTAGTCATGCTGATTCAATTGATAATATATATTCCCTCTATGCTCCTCTATCCCTGTAGGGTTGAGCTCTCTAGCGAATGAAGTAATTTTGATGCCATTAGTGTATATGCGAGCCTCTTCATATGAATCGAGCTCTCGTAGCCGTTAAGCGGATATATGTAAACAATAACAATTGTGATTCATAACCGTTTAAATTTACTTCGCTGGCGCTGGCTTCCTCGTGGCTGAGTAGTAGAATCTTAGATTGGCGTTTGAGTCAACCAGGTTTCGTTCCCAGCTTCGGGAATCTAGCCTGTCTCGCCACACTGATGAGTTCTGATAGAACAAAACCGATCTGTCTGTGGATGACAATATATATATATATATATATATATATATATATATATTCATGATATGCATATATCATCATCAAGGCGTGCAGATGGTACAAAATCCCTTAACTAACTCTATCAAGGTATCTGCTCTTATTGGTATATTCTCTAGTAGGCATTCAAGGTCCACATAGAACTGATGAATTGAAGTTTTTACTGATCAGTCAATGCTGTTGTGTCTATGTGTATGAGTCTATAGAAGAGTGTTGCTTACGATGGTTTGTCATATGGGAAGAAAATGGCTGTACAATTGCTGTCTTGTAAAGTGCTGCATAAAGGATTTGTTTAAAACATCATGCAGCATCCTTACATAGTTCCCATTTAATTTTTCTCCGTGTGTTTTGTTAGGGTCCAAGTAGTGCACCCTCCACACACATATATACATATATATATATATAATTGGAAGAAAAACTTAACAGACCGTCATTTGGCTATTATAAATTTGTTTCAGCAGGCCACTCCAAAAGAGCATCTAACCTCTAGATATCCATCACTTAATGGATAGAATATTTAAAAAAATCCTTTAAAGGATTCTTACCCGTTAAAAAAAAGTTAACAAATAAAAAGACAGAAAGAGTGAAGAAAGGGTATAGGCAATAAGTTGGCGTCAAAACCAGATGTAACGTCAATGTCTGGTATCGTATATCTTTATTTATTAAAAAAAAGAAGATTTTAAGAAGACTCACTGAATATTCTGCCACTGAAATCTATTCAATAAGTTAACTTTTTTATTAAAAAAAAAGACCTGTTTATATATTCATTTATTTATTAAAGAAAACTGGGCGATAAATACTATTACTAATATCAAGCGTATCTTTCCTTAAGAATTTTTTGGGGGGATTTTTTTATCTGATTTCTATTAAAGATTGAAATTTAGTGGTGGAATCGTTACTGTCTTCGGAAACGGACCCAGTAACCCGCGTTCAAATCCTGGAGTAGGCTGTTTATGTTTTCCAAGGTCATCATTAAATAGGAAAAGTTATAAATCCCATTATTTTCCCTCCAGATGTGGATAAATAGTCGGGCAGACTGAGCTCTTTAACATTGAAATGGCAACCGTTACTGGAGGAAAACTCTTAATTTAAACCTGTTAAAGTTAACTTAAAATTGACCTTGTGTCATATCCTGCTCGAGCGGAAGGGTTTGGTAAATATGCATATTTATATATACATGTACATATATATATATATATATATATATATATGTACACACACACACACACACATATATATATATATATATATATACTGTGGAGCAATATATATATATATATTAGAGCAATATTTGCTAATAAGACGATCTATAGCACATGACATTTATGGACGCGTACCAAACTAAACTGAACTGAATAAATATTGTTCGAATGTTTTATTTTTGGTATTGATAAATTCAATAAACGCTTGTTTATATAGTTACACCCCACAACACACACATATATATATATATATATATAATTATTAGGAATTGTTTGTGTATCCTGTACAAACGGTTAATTGCTTTGAAGAAGTACTAAATTTAGAAATCAGAGGAAGAATCGAGACCATCCAATCATGGGGATTGTTAAAATTGTCTAAATACCGAGAAGAGTCCTGGAGACATGATGAGACTTGCTGTCACTTATTGAACCCAGTAAATGTTTTTAACTTCTTTTTTTTTATTCCTGAACTGATAAAAATAACCGTCATAAAACTCGAGGCTACAAGACAGCTATCCTGAAAAATTTAAACTTTCAAATACAAAAAAAATATAAAATTAACCAATCATTTGTTTTACAAAAAAACGACAACAATTTTTCACGTTTGATATAACTTTGTTTCAAGCTACGGAATAAAAACCAAAAAATGTTTAAATTGATAAATCTCTTAAACGGATCTCACGAAAATTATTTTTAAGAATATCTATAACTGGTTAGCTGCCGGGATGGGAGTTGGAGTAAGATCAATGCTAACTGGGCCATTTGGGTGCGGGGGTCTGATGTTGCAAGACCCCCCCCCATGAACCCGAAGGAAACATCACTGATGACCCTTCCCGATGCATCAACAAAGATATATGATATAAATAAAATAACGCTTCATTATATTTTTGCTGATGAATATCATCTTCATATCTGCATCCTTCGAGAGGCGCTGATTGTATACCCGCAGAAGGGCAAGAACCACCAGAAAGTGGTGTTCCTCGTATAATACTAAAATACATCTGATGGTGTGGCTACAACACTGGAGATATAGGAAGAGTACAGCATCCCTTTGTTGCCGTTACTCCCAGGTTCACTTTTGTAATGTGATATTGTACGTCCAAGCTTTTAAGAGAACGAGAAGCTAATTTCTGGGGAAGGAGAAAGAAAAGAAAAAATAATAAGAAAAAGCAGACATAGAGTCTACGGGAACGGCCAGATCACCTCTGAGTGACTCACGCTTAAGCATTTGTTGTTGGGGAGCCACTCACGAAAAAATGACAGCTGTAATTAAAAATGACAAGAAACTTACCGGATGTTCCAAATCTTCAGCGCTGGTAAGGAACCACCGGAAACGGATGTTTCTTCCCTTCGACACCGGGTGGAAGTAGGGATGACTTGGGTATGAAAGTTAGTAGGTGGACGCGAAGAGGTAAAGGAGCGATTGATCACTCGCCAGGACAATGTGAAGATAGTTGAAAGTTGCGGACCCTAACTTGGGGTGAGCTCCGAAAAAGGGATTCACACCAGACTCGAACCTGTGAAGACGAAACCATCCAACAAACACGTAAGAGCAACAAGAAAGTTCAAAAAGAAAATTCAAGGTCTGTGTCTGCTTTCTCTTTCTTCCCATGACATGTTTTTCTCTTTGTCCAGCTAACACTGGCAACTCAGGTTTTATTCGATGTTTATTTCTCCCGGTGACTACTTAAAAGTGTAGTAGAGAAAAAACCTTTGTGTTAGTGAACAAATGAAGAGTTTTGTGTGTTCGTCAACTTTTCTCACGGCTAAGTTACAACAGGGTCCGGCTACTAATTAAAACGTTGCGATACATGCATTAATCCGTTCGAGCACATGGTGATACAACCGTACATTTGCTGCGTAACATTTCAACACTTTATTTGGTACTGTTATGGTACACTCTTCGGAAGCCATTTTTTTTTTCTGAGAATGTTGTCAATTTGGGGTTCTATGCGGTTTTGGCTGCTATGGATATTAGTGTTATACCTCGGTAGATCTTGGCTAATCCGAGATCGCCCTTTTTAGGGAAGGGGGATGCATCCCTTCATCCATCTCTCAAAGGGTTTTGATTATAGACTGCATTACAGTGTCGGAGCAGTATGTCGTCGAATTGTCTGGTCTTCCATAATTCTGGAGGAATTTCGTCAGGTCCTGCAGCTTTCCTATTTTAATTTTTCTAGATCCACGACCTCACAATAATTAACTATCCGTAGAAACCTTGAAGACGCTCGGGTAAAAAACCTACAGATTTACCAAGGCCTTTGATTCCATTCAAAGAGGGAAGATGGAACAAATCCTACTAGCATACGGCCTACCAAAAGAGACCGTCGCAGCAGTAATGATTCTCTATAGAAACACCAAAGTGAAAGCACGTTCACCGGATAGAGACACTGACTACTTCGACATTGTAGCAGGAGTACTGCAAGGGGACACGCTAGCCCCATACCTCTTTATCATCTGTCTAGACTACGTGCTTAGAACATCGATTGATAAAATCAAAGAAAACGGCTTCGAGCTGACAAAGAAAAGAAGCAGAAGGTACCCCGCAAAAACAATTACCGACACCGACTACGCCGATGACATAGCGATTCTGGCAAATACACCCAACCAAGCCGAAATACAACTGCATAGATCGGAACGACCGCCGCAGGCATTAGCCTCCATGTCAATGCACACAAAACCGAATACATGTGCTTTTATCAAACAAGTGACATTTTCGCACAAGATGGAAGCTCTCTGAAACTAGTAGACAAGACCTGGGAAGCAGTGTCTCATCAACCGAAAAAGACATCGTCACGCGGCTCACGACGGCCTGGAGAGCTATCAATAAGCTATCGATCATATGGAAGTCAGACCTGACCAATATAAATAAAACGCAGTTTCCTCCAAGCAGTGGTCGTATCGATACCGCTATATGGATGCACTACTTGTACGCTAACAAAACGGCTGGGAAAAAAAGCAAGACGGCAATTACACAAGAATGCTGCGAGCAATATTGAACAAGTCATGCAGGCAACACCCCACGAGGCACCAACTATACGGCAACCTACCTCCCATCACGAAAACTATAAAGGTTAGACGGACCAGACATGCAGGACACTGCTGGAGAGGCAGGGAGCAGCTCATAAGTGATATACTCCTATGGACCCCCTCATATGGCCGAGCAAAAGCAGGACGGCCAGCTCGAACATACATATAGCAGCTATATGACGGTACTGGATGTAGCCCAGAAGACTTGCCAGAGGCGATGAACGATAGGGAGGAGCGGCGAAAGAGGGTCTGGGATATCCGTGCTAGCGGCATGACATGATGATGATGGTACACTCTGATTAAAGTAGTTGTAACTGTTAGGATCCAATCTATGAGATGATTCCCAGGAGACTAGTTGTAAGGACTGTGACATCGTAGTAAACAAATTCATACTCCAGTCGTACTATTACACTCACTTTCGGAACAATACCCTTGGGAAAGCTATGAACCCTTTCATCCTCCCAGATATGGGTTAAATAATACCACTATTGTTCTTCTCTAATGATAGCTTTGGTATTAAATAAGCCACGAAGGTTGACATGCTTTTAAACAAAGAAACCGAAAGTCTGTATAGGTGAAATAGATCTGTTTGAAAATTATTAAGCTTGAAAATAAATATATATATATATATATATATATATATATATATATATATATATATATATATATATACGAGGATCATTAAATAAGTTTCTAGACTTTTTTCGTATGGGCACTTTTATTGATAGTACACACATGAAACTCTAGTCACCTTCTAAGTAATCTCCTCCGGCTGCAATGCACTTGTTCTACCGTTCTAACAACCTCTGGAAGGCCCCATGGAAGTACTCTTGTGTGAGCGTGTCAATGACCTTCGTCACAGCCTCTTTCATCTCCTCAATTGTCTCATAACGACAGCCTCTGAGCTTAGGAAATAACCAAAAGTCACAGAGAGCAAGGTCTGGACTATAGGGAGGCTGAGGAACTGTCTTGATGCCCATCTCGTCAAATAGTCCGACGGAATATCTTGCTGAACTCCCTTAAAACCTCAACATAGTAACCCTAAGCCTAACCCTGACCGTTTGGCCAATCAACTCTAGTGTATTGAATTCCTTACTCCTCCCACACCTCTCATTTTCCTTCAACGACTCCTTGGCTTCCTTGAATCTCTTATGCCACTCAAAAACTGATGCTCGATTCATGCAAGATGGTCGAAAAACAGTCTGAAGCATTCCATACGTTTCTGTAGCGTTCTTTCCAAGTTTAAAACAGAATTAATCTCTCGGTTTTCCTGGGGTTAGAAACCGGAGTTAACGTCCGTATTTTCATAGAAATATTTCATTCTTTGTTTCAATGGCATATCAACCTTCATAGCTTATATAATGCTAAAGCCAAAACTTGTAGAGAAGTGGTACGATTTAATCCATTGCAGTGAGAATAAGGGAGTTCAGGCCTATCCTTAAGGTATTAGTCCGAAAATGAACGTAAGAGCACCGCTGGTTTTCGAACTCGCTTACTACGATGTCACAGCTCAGCACATTAACCATAACTTCCTTACATCTGTTCAGAGAAGACACTGGGTGCCTTTAAGCAAACTTAAGAGCGATGGACATTGGAGACGGATAGCAAGATAGTATCGAGGTATTTCGTACTATTAGACGATGATGATAGAATTCTGTACCTTATAACACACACATACATGTATATGAGGGAGGGGCTGTTAGCACACACACACACACACACACACATATATATATATATATATATATATATCTTTACGATATAAAAAATTAACCAAACTTAAGTCGTTCTTGACTTACAGTGAAGTCAAGCTGAAAGCACTGATTACTGCTCGTCGCCGTTAGTTAACCAGTGATGAGTCGGTCCAATAACTTAGATGGGTGACCACTTTAGCAACAGCGTGGACTGTAAGCAACCTGAGGTGTTTGCTATAAGTAAGCAGAGCTTAGTAAATATAATGCTTATTTTACAGTGCTCAACATCTCGAGTAGAACAAATATAATTGAATGCCGACCAATAATTGAAATTCAAAGTTTCTGCATTAAAAAATTTGGAAAATAATTCATCACAAGGGTTTCCTTATTTCAACCCACCGCGTTTTATTAATTTATTCAATTTGAAATGAAATCAGTTCGTTTTTATAAATATTTTTGTTCCGATCAAGATTAACTTTATGAATGTTTAATTACTTTCCCAAAAAAATGAAATAAATAAAGATAAATGAATAAAAATAATCTACCTCGGAAGTCAGCTTGTAATGTATATATTTACCCAACCTATTCGTTCTGAGCAGGATACGACACAAGGTCAGTTTTAAGAGGAGTACTGTTGGTTTTCTTTAAACAAATCCTACTAGCATACGGCGTATCAAAAAAAGACCGTCGCAGCAATAACGATTCTCTATAGAAACACCAAAGTGAAAGTACGTTCACCGGATGCAGACACAGAAGACTTCGACATTGTAGCAGGAGTACTGCAAGGGGACATACCTCTTTATCATCTGTCTTGAATACGTGCTTAGAACATCGATTGATGAAATAAAAAAAAACGGCTTCGATCTAACAAAGAAAAGAAGCAGAAGGTACCCCGCAAAAACAATCACCGATACCGACTACGCCGATGACATAGCGATTCTGGCAAATACACCCAACCAAGCCGAAACACTACTGCATAGTTTGGAACAAGCCGCCATAGGCAAAACACAAGCCGCCATACACAAAACGGAATACATGTGCTATAATCAAACAGGTGACATTTCCACACAAGACGGAAGCTCTCTAAAACTGGTAGACAAGTTCACCTACCTAGGAAGCAGTGTCTCATCAACCGAAAAAGACATCGACACGCGGCTAACGAAGGCATGGACAGCTATCGATAAGCTATCAATCATATGGAAGTCTGACCTGACCGATAAAATGAAACGCAGTTTCTTCCAAGCAGCGGTCGTATCGATACAGCTATATGGATGCACTACTTGGACGCTAACAAAACGGCTTGAGAAAAAGCAAGAGGCAATACCCCAAAAGGCACCAACTATACAGCCACCTACCTCCCATCAAGAAATCTATCCAAATCAGACGAACCAGACATCCAGAACACTGCTGGAGAGGCAGGGACGAGCTTACAAGTGTTGTACTCCTATGGACCACCACATATGGCCGAGCAAATGCAGGACGGCCAGCTCGAACATACATACATACAGCAGCTCTGTGAGGATACGGGATGTAGCCCTGAAGACCTGCCAGAGGCGATGAACGATAGATAGAAGTGTCGAGAGAGGGTCATGGATATCCGTGCTGGCGGCACGACATGATGATGATGACTGTTGGTTTAGAATTTAAAGTTTTTTTTTTTCAACTGATTGTCTTGCTACGCTTAAAGAACCAAGTCTGCCCTCGTATTAAAAATCATGAAACTGACCTTATGTTTTATCCTGCTCGATGTGGACGGGTTGGGTAAATATGTGCATTCCAAGTGAAAATAATTAAGGATTTCAATTAATGACTTTTTTGATAATTTTTTTTTTTTTTTTTTTTTTGATTTTGACTTTGAAATTTAAAGTGGATTGCAAAATTTCATTTAAGAATTTGTTTATTTGTTGATACTTAGGAATGTAAAACTTACGGCAATTAACGTTTGTTTGCAAATCTGGAATACAGGGAAAATACTTGGAATGGAAAATATTCGAAGATAGACAATTAGTTACAATCAGCTGATATTTGCGACTTGGAATGGAAAATATTCAAACATAAACATTTAGTTAGAATCAACTGATATTTGCGACTTGGAATGGAGAATATTCAAAGATAAGCAACTGTTTAGAATCAACTACTATTTGTTTTTTGACAGTTACATCTTACTTTTGGAAGATTGATTTTGTAATTAATCATTTTTAGGGATATATATATATATATATATATATATAAGGATGGATTATAAGAAAGATGAGGGAGACACGGAGAGAGACAACGAAGGCAAAAATCATGCATGCATAAAACAGCCGGTGAGCAGAAAAATAACAAAAGTCGTTTATCCTCTCTCCCTCTCTCTCTCTCTCTCTCTCTCTCTCTCTCTCTCTTTCCTCTCCCACTATACACAATCCTATTGGCACAAGTTTCTTTCTCTCTATCTTTAAATTGGCTGACTGCAAGGCGGATTCTGGCAATCAAAAACTTTCATACATGAAAAACAAAGGGAAGCATTTTGTGTTTGAGTTCATTTTGATGGTCAGGTTACCACAATCAAGTTACGAGGATCATTAAATAAGTTTCTAGACTTTTTTCGTGTGGGCACTTTTATTGATAGTACACACATGAAAATCTAGTTACATTCGAAGTAATCTCCTCCGGCTGTAATGCACTTGTTCTACCGTTCCCACAACTTCTGCAAGGCCCCGTCGAAGTCCCCTTGTGTGAGCGTGTCACTGACCTTCGTCACAGCCTCTTTTATCTCCTCAATTGTCTCATAACGACAGCCTCTGAGCTTAGGAAATAACCAAAAGTCACAGGGAGCAAGATCTGGTCTATAGGGAGGCTGAGGAACTGTCTTGAGGCCCATCTCGTCAAATAGTATGTGACAAGGATGGAGTTATGGATTGGTGCATTGTCCCGATGCCACTGACTCGAATTGAAGAGTTCTGGCCTCTTCCGACGGCGGAATCTCTTGCTGAACTCCCTTAAAACCTCAACATAGTAACCCTAACCCGAATCTTTTGGCCAATCAGTTCAGGTGTATAGACTTCCTTACTCCTCCAACACCTCTCATCATCCCATACATACTCCCTGGCTTCCTTGAATCTCTTATGCCACTCAAAAACTGATGCTCGATTCATGCAAGATGGACGAAAAGCAGCAGTCTGAAGCATTCCATACGTTTCTGTGGCATTTTTTCCAAGTTTAGAATAAAATTTTATTGCATATCATTCTTCTAAAGTGTCCTCACGTCCAGATTGCATTTTTGAAATTTACCAGCTGTGACAATCAGGCTTTAGTAGGGTGTATTCCAATTGGTTCTGTAGCTGTTCATTTGAATCTGGAATCATAAAAATTGGTCAGTCATCTCATAAGATGTATAGCAGTAACATACTGAATGTTCAATAGTCTACGCCAATTTTGAATGCCTGTACAAAAAGGTCTGAAAACTTATTGAATGTAATTCGGTCAGGTCGATGGTTTAATTTAATTCTTAAGTGGTGCAATAACGCTGCACAAGCTGATTACCAAGGTAAGATAATCTTTGTTCTTTCATTTTTTTTTCGTTAGTAATCGGGGAAAAACTGGTGGATTAATGGCTTTTCTTCCGGCCTTAACGCGAAGTGAGGTACAATCAGCTTCGTCCGGGATTTGAACCCGATTCACTGATTCCATTTCTTTCGATGATAACCCTTACGCTTGCTGTATTATTATTCAGCGTATTTAATTATATATTTTTTATATATAAACAGCAACTAAGCTTTGCCCAGTCGGCTGGAGCTGTAGAATACACTGACTGCTTCTCTGTAAAGGGTAAGACCCCCCCACTACAACTAGTGTTCTGAATATGACACTTAGCAATCTAATGGTGTAGCTCGAGTAATTCTGGAACTTTGGAGAATGTGGAGTACCCATTCATTGCCATGGCTTCCTGGTCCACTCGGGCCCGGAGTGGTTGCACTTGATAGGGTCCTATCTATGGACCAAATAGAACAAACTCTGTATTTATGCTAAACTGAATTCTTTGAAATAGAACTGTTTTTTTTACATTGAAGCTGTGTACATATTCTAAACTGAATTGTTTGTAATAGAACTAATTTGACATTTAACTGCACTATTTTGACATTTAACTGTGAGTAAACAAAGACTTTACTTATACTAAAGTTAATTGTTTGAATTTAATTCGGCGTTAAATATCCCGAAAAGGGTTGATACGTCGTAAAACAAAACAGCCAACCGAGTAAATACAACTAAAAATACAGTTAAGCTTAGTAAATAATAAGAAATAGCCACATCTTATCTTCAGTAAAATATCGTCGTCGTTTTGGGTGCTTTGCCTTGTATGCAAGCTTGATTCGTAGACCATCACTAATAAATTCGGTTCTCAATTGGTTGTGTAATATAACTGCGGAGCGATTTCGTTTTGTATATCTTGCCTTTCGGTTTAGTTAGGATGAGAACCTTTTGGCTCAGTGCATGGGTTAGTTAGGTACAAACAGGTTTTCACGCGCATGCGGGGAGGATGTGTCATTCAGAGATGTCAAAATAAAAATCCCAGATAGGAAATTGGGGCAAGAGGATGTGAGTGACATCATGCACCGGAAGCGTGGGCTGAGGATTTGGGGGATTTAAGAAAAAGCAGTGAGTTGAGTTCCTGCCTCCGAACGAGAGAGTCGAGATTCACAACTGGGCGAGGCCAGACGAATTTGAGCACTACGGGCGCTGCGCATTGGTTGGGTCGAGAGCTGACGATGTAAAAGCAGTCAGCATAGAAAGATTGTGTCTTTCTCTCGTCATGTCGAATAATCTTTAACTCAAAGGTAATAAAGTTTCGTACCTGAACCAATTTCGTGAATGTCGTGTATTTCGGATTCCCTACGTCTATTTCACACATCCGTATATTATGGGTATGCTACAGTTGTGTCATATTTTCGGCCTTGTGCCACAACTAAGTTAAACTTTGTAAAGAATGGTAAGCAGCAGTGTCTTATCTTCAGTTCAAATATCGTCGTTTTAGGTCCCTCGCCTGGTGTGATAATTAGCAAGCTTGACTTGTTGACCATTATAAATGAATTCGATTCCCAATGGGTACTTCATACTTCCTTCAAAGCTTAGTTGGTAACTATCACCATTTTTCTAAAAATACTTTACTTTATATGCAGGCAAAGCCTTGTGTGTACGCTTGTTGCAAATATGTGGTGTTCATAATGAACAAGTCGTACTGAATCTAGAATATCATGACTGTTGGGGGAGACCCCGAGGCGTAATAGCTAATATGCTGCCTGCGGCCTCAAAGTAAAAACGTTCGAACTCCCGTAGCACTATTACGTTCACTTCTAGACTAATACCAGAAAAGGTATGAAGCCTCTTCTCCTTCCATTTATGGATTAAGCAGAACCACAACTGTCCTTCAACAGAAGTGGCTTTGGCATTACATAACCTATGACAGTTGTAATGCTATTAAATGAATTTAAAAACAATAACTCAAAAAATTGTAACGAATGCGTAAATTACGGATTGCAAAAATATTTAAGAATAAAGGCCAAAAATTCTAATTTTCTAATCTCCTTCTAATCTCCCTATAATCAAACAAAAAAAAGGTGCACCGTGAAGTTCTTCGGTAATGAAAATTAAATATAGATAATGTAGTTAGAAATAATATATTCAAACGGGCAACATTGCCACACTAGACGGAAGCCTCTGAAACTAGTAGACAAATTCACCTACCTAGGAAGTAGCGTCTCATCAACCGAAAAAGACATCGACACACGACTGACGAAGGCATGGACGGCTATCGATAGGCTCTCGATCATATGGAAATCAGACCTAACTGATAAAATGAAACGCAGTTTCTTCCAGGCAGCGGTTGTGTCGATACTGCTATATGGGTGCACTCCATGGACGCTAACAAAACGGCTGGAGAAGAAACTAGACGGAAATTACACAATAATGCTGAGAGCAGTATTGAACAAGTCCTGGCGACAACACCCCACGAGACACCAACTATACGGACACTTGCCCCCCCCCCCATCACGAAAACTATACAAGTTAGACGAACCAGACACGCGGGACACTGCTGGAGAAGCAGAGACGAGCTCATAAGGGATGTACTCCTATGGACCCCCACATAGGGCCGTGCTAAAGCAGGACGACCAGCACGAACTTACATACAGCAACTATGTGAGGACACAGGATGTAACCCTGAAGACCTGCCGGAGGCGATGAATGATAGGGAGAAGTGGCGAGGGAGGGTCAGGGATATCCGTGCTGGCGGCACGATATGATGATGATGATAACCAAGTCGGCTGAAGCTGCAGAATTCACTGCCTGTATCTCTGCAGAGGGTTAAGACTCTCACAACGAGTGTCCTAGATATGACATTAAAGATAGTGAGACTCCAATAATGCTGGAGCATTGAAGAATACGGAGTACCCCTTCATTACCATCACTCCCAGGTCCACTCGCGCCCACTTAAGAATCCTCCTTAAACTATCAGCTTGTAGTAACTTGACTTTGGTAACCTGTCAAAAAGAGATTTAACATATAACGCTTCCATTTGTTTTGCATGAACGAAATATATTGGCTGTCGGAATCTAACTTGCAGTCAGCCAAATTTGAGATAGAGAAATAGATCTAAACAGTGTACTTATGCTAAACTGAATAGTTTGAAATAGATCTGTTTTTACCTATAACTGTGTGCAAACAAAAAACTCTACTTATGCTAAACTGAATTGTTTGAATAGGACTGTTCATATGTATAAAAATGGATTTGGCATTAAATAACCTACAATGGTTGATACGCCATAAAACCGAACCAAACCAAAAAAATGTTCTATATCAAATTATAGATACTATATTATTATTTTCATTATATATGGGATTGTCATTGACAGGTTGTCGATTGTATGAAAATCTGATCTCTCAGATGAAATAAAACAAGATTTCTTCCAAGGTGTGACTGTGTTGATATTACCGTATCGAGGCACCACCTGGACGCTAACAAAATGCTTAGAGGGAAAAAAAATAGATGGGAACTACACAAGAATGCTAAGCACTGTTTTGAACAACTCCCGGAAGGAGCTCCTGTTGTATATCCACATACATATACATAAAACAAATATATGCGGAACATAATCAAACATAATGATGAACTTCAATGAATGGACGAACACACTTCTTTATAAAAATATATCTCTCACACTTTATTCTCGAAAGGGTTGATGTTGGTTGTGTGTGAGAAGTGAGTTGGAGACGGGGACAGACTGCCACATATTGACCCAAAGTTCTTCTGACCATAGCAGCACTTCTTTCTCATCTTGTCTGGGGTTGCTCAACCGTGGGTCACTGAGGGTCCATAGCCCACTGTCTGCCGCTGGCTCTCAATCCGGCATCTTGTCCCCAACTGTAACTGACTCAAGCCGTCTGTGTCCTGGTAATATTTTTGTTTGACATCCACCTTCTTCCGTTGTTCTTCCGCTTATTTACACAGGTGTATCTCTTAACTGATGACTCGGTCGAGGGTCAATATGTTAAACTCCCCGCAAAACCGTAGTTGTACAGCTATTTATATTCTAACTTATCTCTTAACTCTTACAAACCATCCGAAAAGACAAAGACATACTGAGCACTCCTAGTGAAATAAGAACGAACTCATCAGTAACAATTTCTTATGAACTCTTACGTATGGATGGGTCCATTTTGGCCGACCTTGAAGAACTTGCATACGTCACCACTCTGCTGAAACTGGATGCAGTTTAGAGAAATTCCCAGAAGCGATAAATAATAGTGACTGATTGCGTGAAAGAGCTAGGGAACTCGATGCTATCAATACGACTCTATGATGATGATGATATTCAATGTAGAATATAAAGTAATATGTATTTTTATATATTATATCTTCTACATCAGATTATTAAAAAAATGGTGGTCTTTCAAAGGAATCTAAGTGATAGACAACCTTCTGAGGTCTCGTGGACCCTTCTCAGTTTTCTAACAAATCTTAATAATGGTGATGGTAGGATTGTCACGATTCTGCCTCGGTTTTTTCCATTTATCCAGTCTTTTCTCCATAATGATCATTTTACACGTTGCATGTTTTTCCTCGGGTCTCCAGGACTCTTCTGAGTATTCTGGTCGATCTCAGCAATTCTGTAGTCTAAATGGTCTCAATTCATACTCCAATTTCCAACTGTTCCAATTCCCTTGAAGACTGCACCAAGCGCACCAACTACAATTTGTATCACCGTTACCCTCACGTTCCATAGTTTGTTTGTTTTTAGATCACTGGCAAGGTCCAAGTATTTGTTTATATTTTTTGCTTTCTTTTATTTTTACTCTTTGGTTTTCTGGAACGACAAAATCCATTAGACGACAATTTCTCCATTTTTTTTTTTTTTGTAATTATCACTAAGGCTGGTCTTCTGACTTGGATGAGGTGAGCCATTTGTATCTCAAAATGTCAGAGAATTTAATGTCTCAATTTCTAGTAGGATCCTGGATTGTGCATATACCATTTGGTGGTATCGTCAAATTTCAGTATTTTGCACAATTCCCAGTTGATAACTTTTCTACCCTCTGGTGCCTAATTTTCTACTTCTTCCGAGAAAGTTTGTTGCATTTGCTTTCGATGTTATTAATCGTTTCATTTTTTTCTTCGCATAATCCACACTTGCTATTCTGTTGCTTATTATCAATTTTTGCTTTAACATAAGTGGACCTTATGTGGCACTATGAAGGGAGTGCGTTTGTTTGTTTTGGCGCGAAACCAAACAAAGGCCTGAGCTCGAGATCTCGAGGCAACCGGAGTGGGCAAGGGAACGCCGGTCAGAGAGGAGTTGGAAGAAGGAACCCACAGAAGGAGTTGGCGAAGGGTGAGGCAGAAGGGCGGTCGACACCGAACAGCAGAAGAGACTATTCGGCATGAGATAGAGCCCAAGAGCAGTGAGGGTAGACCAGTCAAGATGAGTCAGCATTCCTCGTGGCTTTGTGGAAATTTTGCGAATGATGCACATCAGCGTTAGTCTACATATGCACTGGGAACGCAGTGTCACGAAACCACCCTTCTTGCACTTTGAATTGACATAAGCCCTTATTGTTCGTTTGTTCTTTGTTCTTTTTCTCACACTCCCTCAGTTGTTTTTCTTGTGGCCATAAAGAAATGTGAGATACCCCGGCGGAAACCACTAGATGAATCACCGGCCAAGACAGAATTGTTACAAGAGGTTGATAAGTACTGGGGGCCGCGGGGGTATTGTCACACTTATGGTGTTGCTTTCTGCTGTAATTATTATAGATTTAGTTTCTCTCTTGAGATTTTCTTTTTGTAGCCATTATGTGCAATCTCACCTGTGTGTTGCTTGAAATATCCATACAGTTGTTTTCCTTCCCGTTTCTGTTTCCTAGTTTGTTTTTGTTTTTCTATCTGTATTAATGCTGGCACTAGAATAATTGGCTACTATTATTAATCTTTATTTTTTCTTTGTGATCTTTATGTAGTCCTCGAGTCCTTGCATTGATACATCTACACAGTGTTCAGTGTTAGCTCAGTGCTAGCGAGTCATCATCCCACTTCTTTTCTTGACACACACTGTCTGTCTATGCTAGCTTTCGGATGTAACCATATTTACTCAACCCCTCCGCTCGGGCAGGATATGACACAAGGTCAATTTTTAAAAGAAGCTTAACAAGTTTGAATTCAGAGTTGTCCTTCTCCTAGACTAGTTGCCTCACCAAGGCTGAAGAACCTAGTCTACCCTACTATTTACCCATAGCTGGAGGGAGAATAATTTGATTCATACCTTTGCCAAGGGTATTAGTGCTATGTGAAATGCAATCAGTCTCGTCCAGGATTTGAACTCGTGTCGCCGTGTTCGTTTCCTACGACGATAACCATTACACCACGGGCACCTCCGGATGTAACGCCTTATGCATAGGCATCAAACCTCTTGCTCTTTTTTCCATTTGTCTGACTTTCTCCCTATGCCATTTTAAGAATGGTCCCGAGTATCTTGCAAGGAAGACTGCCCGGGTATTTATTCCTTTTATGACATTTCTGCAGCTGAGCTTAGTTTAGAGAGGCTTTCTCCTTCTTGAGAAACACACTATTATTTTTTCCTTCATCTCCTCTTGTTTGATGGTGTCCGCTTCTAATATTCCCAAGTATTTATAGTTTTTTTTTTTTTCTTGCTAAGTGGACTAATGCTTTTTTTTATTTAGTAGATTTATTCCTTCTGCTGATTGTTTTTTCGAAGTTTTCATTATCAGAATGGCACATTTTTCGAAGCCAAATTATATCCCTATATTCTGGCTGTATACTCTTATCGTCTGTATCAAGGTCTTCGGAATTTTTTTCATTTTTGTGATATAAATAAGGTGATTAAATTTTTCCTATGATTTGGTAAATTTATAGCCCCTTTTACATTTCGTAAGTACTTGGTTGAATAGCGTCTTTGTTATAATGAATCATAGTGGTGGGAGCTCGTCTCTTTGGAAGATGACGTTTTATTTTTTCACCTCCACTAGCGTCCCCCAACACTGCTATCAATTTACCCTCAAGGTTTCCGTGGCATTCATGATGAATTTTATGACTTCGTACTTTTTCAGACACTCTATTATCATAGGCTTTCTTAAAGTCGACCCATAACATGACAAAATTTGTCCGAATTGTTTTCGTTTCTTTAAGGATGTACTATAAACAGTAAATGACCAGCTCCTTGGCCTAGTGAGTAGATTGTTTGCCAATGGTCCGGGGCAACTGAGGTTCAATCCCAGGTCGGGTCATACCAATGACTTTATGAATGGTACTTGATACCTCTTTGCTTAACACTCAATATTACAAGGTGCCCGTGGTGTAATGGTTATCGTCGCAGGATATGGACACGGCGACACGAGTTCAAATCCTGGACGAGACAGATGGCATTTCACATAGGACTAATACCCTTGGAAAAGGTATGAATCCAAATATTCTCTCGAATGTTCTTCAGCTCTGGTGAGGCAACTATTCTAGGAGAAGGAAAACTCTGAATTCAAACCTGTTAAACTCCGCTTAAAAAAAATTGACCTTGCGTCACATCCTACCCGAGCGGAGGAGTTGGTAAATCTAAACACTCAGTATTATAAGGTACGTATCAAGAGTAAAGTGGAGCAATCCAGGGAAAACAGTAGTGTCCTCTACTACACTTTGATGTAGTAGCTATTGAAAAGGGAGCCTTCAGATCGCCCTCGACTACGGTCGCCATCTTTACTCTTACTTATATGCAGTATATATATATATATATTCAATCCCAGGTCGAGTCGTATCAAAGACTCAAAAAATGGTACTTGATGCCTCCTTGCTTAACACTCATCATTATAAGGTACGGATCAAGGGTAAAGTGGAGCAATCCAAGGGAAAGGAGTAGCGCCCTCCCCTACACAATGGTGTAGTAGCTATCGAAAAAGGAGCCTTCGTGTCACCCTCGACTGTGGTTGCCAACTTTACTTTTTATATACAGAAGGTTGTTTGTTCCTCTTGTTCCCCTACTGCATTCTTTTTGTTCTTTCGGAAATAGTGTGCGGCATGCAAGCGAGTAATAGATTTTATCTGTACAGTCAGAATCTTCAAATTCAGTGGTAAATAAGTGATAGGGTTATAGTTGCTGGGGATCGTCACTTTTTTGCCTTCCTTCTAGATTAGGGTAGTTTTTCCATGCGCCAACCATTCGGGTATGCTTGTTTCTTGTAGCCATTTACTCCGTTGCAGAACTAGATTGTCGTAGATGGAGGTGAATTTTATAAACCAGAATCCATGTATGTCATCATGGCCTGGCGTTTTCCAATTCTGTATTTTCTTGCTTATTATTATTATCATTATGTAATTATCAGTTTTAATTTCAGTTTCTTACAATCTTCACTGAGTTTTTACCCAAAGGAAAATAGGGATTATATGCCTTCTATATGTTCATGTTTTTTTGCTGCCTCTTTTGGGTAAAGCTTAAAGGCAATTACATAAGAATGCTGCGAGCAATGTTGAAGGGGTCCTGGAGGCAACACCCGACAAAGTAGCTGCTATACGGCCACCTACTATCCATCACGAAAGCTATCAAAGTTAGATGAACCTGACACGCGGGAAACAGCTGGAGAAGTAAGAACAAACTCATAAGAGATATATTCCTGTGTACCCCTTCACATGGACGTGAAAAGGCAGGAAGACCAGCTAGAACCTTTATACAACAGCTCTGGGCCAATACAGGATATAGCCTTGAAGACCTACCGAGAGCAATGGACGATAGAGACGGGTGTCGAGAGAGGGTCAAGAAGATCTATGCTGGCGGTGTGACATGATGATGATGATTTTAGCCACATTGGTAGGACACTCCTAAGGATGTGACCTGTTTTACAAAGTGCAATTTTTTGTATTATTTAGAGGCTGGAACAGCTAGGTATATTATTATTGTATTTATCTGTACCTTCCTTGATCATGCTTGGGGCTCCCATTATTACTGGTACAGTGGTAGTTTTTGTTTGGTTTGGTTCCTTTGTTTAATGGCATATCAACTCTTTGTAGGTTATTTAATGCCAAAGCAATTCTCCTAGAAGAACAGTAGTGGTACTATTTAACCCATAGCTGGGAGGATAAGGGGGTTCATACCTTTTCCAAGGGTATTTGCCCGAAAGTGAACGTAATAGCGCGACTGGAGTACGAACTCGCGTACTAGTCTTATATTCCTTCTGTGCTAATTTGCGGCATTCCCTTATTATGTGATTGATGGTTTCATCTCTGTCACCGCATAGCATACATTTACTATTTTGTTGCGTTTTATCTATTCTCGCTTTGCTATGATTGGTTCTTACGACGTTATTTTGAGCTGCTTTTAGGAGTTCGCAACAACCAGATAAAAAATATGATTAATAAACCTCTTTTTCTTTTATGTGCCTTTGCATTTCATCGCTGGAATGATTATTAGCAAATATACAATACATTATTAAAAACAGAGATTATAGAATAAAGCTGTAATAAAAAATAACAGTTTTAACCAAAAATAGAAATGTGTTACTTCTAACCAAAAACTGAAATACGTAGCAGTTTTAACCAAAAATAGGAATATGTCCTAGTTTTAACCAACAATAGAAATATGTACCAATTTTAACCAACGTTAGGAATATTTACTAATTTTAACCAATAATTGGAATATGAACCAGTTTTAACCAAAAACAGGAATAATAGATTTAATCAAAAATCGGAAAAGCAATCGAAAATTAAGTTCGCTCTTATATATATATATATATATATATATATATATATATCATCATCATAATGTCGTACCGCCAGCACGGACATCCCAGACCCTCCCGCGCCACTCCTCCCTATCGTTCATCGCTTCTGGTAGGTCCTCAGGACTACATCCCGTATCATCACAGAGCTGCTGTATGTAGGTTCGAGCTGGTCGTCCTGCTTTTCTTCGGCCATACGAGGGGGTCCATAGGAGTAAATCACTTGTGAGCTCATCCCTGCTTCTCCAGGAGTGTCCTGCATGTATGGTTCGTCTAACTTTGATAGTTTTCGTGATGGGAGGTAGGTGGTCGTATACACGTATAAATTTTTATTTATAGTGACACAAGTACTGAAATTTTGTTTTTATTTATAGATTTTCAATCCAGGAGATTTTGGTAATAAGTAACATATAATATTATCCGTTTTGGTAGGTATGTACTTATTCATTAGTGATATACTCTCTCTCTCTCTCTTCATAAAAATCTAAAGTCGAATGCTTAAATCTCTTCTTAAAACTTTTTAAAATCAACTTTTTAAATCAAAACATTCGAATTCACATTCATCATAAACCCTTTAACCTAACTACAAATTTCCAGGGGGTGTCCTCGTGATGTAATGGTTAAAGCGATGGACTGCGGAATCGTAGTAAGCGAGTTCGTATTCCAGTCGCGCGACTACGTTCACTTTCGGACAAATACTCTTGGGAAAGGTATGAACCCCCTTATCCTCGCAGCTATGGGTTAAATAGTACCACTACTGTCCTTCTAGGAGAATGGCTTCGGCATTAAATAACCTACAAAGGTTGATATGCCATTAAACAAAGAAACCCAACCAAACCAAACCTACAAATTTCCTGAGGTGAAAGTCAGTCGCCCGACGCTTAAGACTTGAAAACCAATCGCCAGACACAAGTATCTTGAAATCGATTTTCACATCGTGAAACTGTCAGTTATACTAAAGGGTTGGTAACGACCGGGATTTTAAAAAGTGGTTCAGTCATCGGTCTGCATTTAACATGTAAGTATAATAGACGAAATGGATGCTGCATCCATATCGTCTATTATACTTACATGTCAAATCAAAAATTCATTTTCTTTATAATGCAATGATGATGATAATTTTGTCCCTTACTGAAAATCATGACTACACACAATGAAAAAAGTTTTATTCGGCCAAATCCCCAACCGTCTCTCAGCTTCCGTTTTCTTTTGCTACGCATCGCTACACATATATTCATGAGACAATCTCAAATCTTCCTCGCGACGCATGTATCATGCTACACACACATACTAACAATCATAATATACGACCATTCACAACAATATGCAAATATAATCCACACACACATACACACACACACAAACACAAATGAAAGTTATACGCAATTCTTAAGTAAACATTCTTTTGACAATATTTTTTTGATTTTTTTCGATTTTTCCAAAATCTTTTGTTTTTTTACTTCATGCTTGTCGTATAAAGACGGCACAAAACCAGTATTTGCTTATAATCATCCATGCTATTAAATATATATATATGAACAAATGTATATTTATCTATTATATAATAGCTCTATTACAGAAGGTGAGAACTTTCCAAATTATACCGAATTTGGTCTCCTTCAAACCCACCTAGTGAGATTGTGACAACTGTTGTAATATATATATATCTATATTGAAGGATGTATATTAAAGATAGTATATTGAAGACGATGGAACTCTGTTTATTATTGTTTATTGTAATTTTTTAAGTCTTCTTGCGATTTTTCTTGTGTCGGGAATCATGGGGTAAAGAAATTGTCCCATATCTTCTGCCCGAGCGCTTTCGACCATACTTTTGGTCGTCATCAGGGGTCTTGTAGTTTGAGTGGACAGTTTAGTTTGAGTTTTATTGTTTTGATTATTTGTAGCGTTTTTATTCACTTCCAACTGACCGCTTTAAAATAAAAACGCTACAAATAATCAAAACAATGTGGGGGTTTTTTTTTGTTGGTTACTTTGGTGGCGTTATGGTTCAGTTCGAACGCGTAAAGCGTAAGATCCCAAATTAGTCTACATTGCATATTCATCTGCATGGTTTCCAAATCAATCGCAGGATAAAGTAATACACGATTTTCAGCACACCAACTTCCATGATATCACCAATTACATTGTGTTTAAATCACTCCTTGTACTGTTTCAGTCAATTGATTTATGCACTGTAGACTAGCACGTAAAAATATTGCAAAACTTTTGAACCACCTTGATATACATGTGTGTGTGTGTGTGTGTGTGTGTGTGTGTGTATTAGCCGCTCATGGCGTATTGGTTACCATCGTAGAAAGAGAACACAGTAACCTGAATTCAATACCTAGACTAGGCTGTTTGCAGTTCATACAGGGCTAATAATCTTAGGAAATTAGTAGTCTGAATTTCTGAGACGAAGCTTGATCATTATTATTATTTAGAGTTTTGGGACTATTGTCTACATCTTTATTGTTAAATTCCCAACGTTACGGCCAATATATTCGCCGGCCTTCTTCACGCGTTTGTCGAACCTACACGGAACTTCGAAACACGTCCTTTATTTAATCCATGAGGGTCGCTTGTTCTGATTCAGTTAATCATAACAGGGTAGAAGTGTTAAGTATTTCTGTGTTGTTACACGCCTGCAGTCAGGATTGAACCTGTCCAGCTGGACACATAGCGTAACAGTTATAGGCGTTCGTTCTCTAAGCTTCTAAAGAGACAATCATCTGGAGGTTGCAGGTTCATTCCTGACTGCAGGTGAGTGACAATAAACGAATACTTAACACTTGTACCCTGTTATGGTTAACGGAATCAAAACAAGCGACCCCCCGTGGATTAAATAAAGGACGTGGTTCGAATTTCCGTGTAGTTCCCGGGTTCGACAAGAAATACTTGAGGAAGGCCAGTGGACATATCGGCCTAAATGTTTTGAATATAACAATAACGATAAAGACAAAAGTCCAAAATGTGAAAACTCTAAGGAAAGGTATGAATCCAATTATTCTCACTCTGTCCTAGGTAAATAGTAGGGCAGACTGTTCTTTAAACTTAGTATTATGACTGTTCTAGCTGAGGTAAAACTCTGAATTCAAACTTCGCTTAGAAAATGATCTTGTATAGTATACTGCATGAGCGAAGAAATTGTATATATATATATATAATTACAAATTCAGCTTTGTGCTTATAATGTTACAATCTGCAGAAAGTTATGACAAAACTATGCTCTTAATCTAGTTTTTCTAATAGGCAGAACTTATCTCTGCGATGGCCACAAGAAATGCTTCTTGTGTCAATATTCTCGGACAGGTTTCCATTCTTTCGGCAAACAATTTATTGCGTGCCGCATAATTGACATCGGGAAACAAGTCAACCATTGCTAATGAAATCGCAATTGCTTCTCAGCAACAGACCGGAAGCGGTGCCAAATTTCCATCCATCAAAATAAGCCAGCTGAATTCTTGTGAATATGTTAGCATACATGTCAACACGCATGCGTACGGGAAGGGAATGAACACTGTTAGGTTGTCAACAACATATTTAACGATCACAGAATAGGAATTCGTGCTCAAGAAGTGCTAAGATGGTCGATTCTCCCTGACAGTTGAGAGTTCGATCCTCAACTAGAAACTGGATATGTTTCAAAGGAAGCTTCATTCGATAAATGGTAAACCGATGATGCTGAAAGATTTGTTTGATGGCGTTCAAACAAAACATATATAAAGATGACTGCGCGAAGAAAACAAGTAAATTTATCCAATTCATTCATGATATGGGATTGCATATCATTTGAAGAGACTGACAAAATGGGAATCGTTGCGTCAATAATTATTGTAAATGTAATGTGCATTGATTATAATCAATGCATTGATCAATGCACAGTACATTTACAGTGTATATCGGTTATAGTCGTCGAAAATGAATTCGGCGAAACAAGTTCAAATCCTGGAGGAAGGTGTTCGCGTTTAAATTCATACCAATGCCCTTAGAAAAACATTCGTTCCTCCCTCAATGGACCTAGAAGTAAAACTCGGAACTCGAGCCAGTTTTCTATGGCTTAAGAATTAAATTTGTGTCTCATTCTGCTCGTGGCAGAAGAGGTATGTATAAATATATGCACACAAGTGCATATATATATGTGTGTGTGTGTGTGTGAAAAGAATTGAATAATAAGAAGGAGAAGAAAGAGAAAAAGAAGACTTCTATTTTTCATTCTTCAATTCTGTTCTTTTCTTTTCCTCTTTTTTCTTTCTCTTTTTAATCTGTTGTATCTCTTGATGCTTTCATTTGTTTTAGATCATTGCCTTGCACACACATGATATTTTTGAAATGTTAACGCTGATTTATTGATCAGACGGTTTACACCCCCTCTTTCACTGTATATATAATATCCTCCCTTGTTTTGTATTTCAATAAACATCCATCGGTTATCTAACGATACTTGATAATATATTTTCTAAGTCCTGATGATGGTTTATTGAAACCGAAACGTTACAGCATCGACTTCCTTTCATATTAAATGCTTCACTTTGAATTACTATATTTTTCAAATTTTCCCCTCATATATATGTATGCTTATGTGTGAGTGCGGGTATTTTTGTGGGTATATGTACACATCCACACTCTTTCTCTCTCTCTCTATATATATACATATATACATGTATATATATATAGAGAGAGAGAGAGAGGGGGATGGAGGAGAGACAGAGAGTGAGATATGCATAGGCTGAGAAAAACACACTCACATATGTTTATATACATGCTGAGAGACACACAGAGACAGCTATATATATATATATATATATATATATATATATATATATATATATATATATATATATATATATATGCTAATTATCATACATATATTTATAGATGTTTGTCCGTCGGTCAGTCGCTGTCTTTACGTCTAAGTCTACTGAAATTTATCATGTATAAATTGAATTAAATATACGGAGATAGATTGATTGATTGATTGATTCGAATAAACCTAGATGACTATATGCTCTTATATGTATGTATGCACACACACACACACACACACACACACACACACACACACACACACACACACACACACAGGTACACACCCGTATATATATATATATATATTGAGAGAGAGAGAGAAGTATATTGAGAAAGAAATAAACGAAGATAGATGAATATATAGCTAATTATGACTCAAAAATGTCTGTTTGAAAGGGAAAGAGAGAGAGAAAGATAGAGAGAGGGAGATAGAGAGAGAGAGAGTTTGAAAGAGAGAGAGAAACACAAAGAGGTACAAATACATTAAAAAACAAATAGGAAGAGAGAGATCAATAGATTGATTGATAGATACTTCTCCAAGATGTGTGTTGTGTGAGAGGATAGATAGATAGATAGAGACAGAGAGAGAGAGAGAGAGAGAGAGAGAGAGAGAGAGAGAGAGAGAAAGGTAAAGAAAAAGAGATGAAGAGGTTTGTTGGAGAAGGAGGAAGGATAATCAGTATACGACGTTCACAGATTTGGTTTATGATGTTTTAATGACATAAAAGTTAATTAAAACCGCATAAGATAAAATAAATATAATAAAGTTTAAGAGAAAAATCATTAACATTTTATGCTTTTATTCTAAGAGTAGAAAACGCTTTCCTTTCATTTTGAAGGATAGTTCACATTGCCATAAAACTGGATAGTAGTTGGTTGTTTGGTCGTTGGGGTTTTATGACATATCAACCTTTGAAGGTTATTTAACGCCAAATCCATTTTATACAAATAATTAGTTCTATTTCAAACAATTCAGTTTAACATTAGTTTAATTGTAAGTACACAGTTAAATTGTCAAAAACATTTCTATTTCAAGCTAATCATTTTATTCAAACTGTTCTAATTCAGCTAATTCAATTTAGTATAAATATTGGTTTTCTTTACACACAGTTAAATGTCAAAACAGTTATATATTAAACAATTCAGTTTAGCGTAAGTACAGTTTCAATGTCAAAAACAGTTCCATTTCAAACAATTCAGTTTAGCATAAGTACGCAGTTCAAATGTAAGTACACAGTTTAATCGTCAAAAATATTTCTACTTCAAGCTATTCAGTTTATTCAAACAGTTCAAATTCAAACAATTCAGTTTAACATAAATATAGAGTTTAGTTCTATTTTACCCATAGATAGGACCCTATCAGGTGCTACGATTCTGAGTCAGAGTGGACCTGGGAGCAATGGCAGTGAAGGGGCACCCACATTCCCCAAAGCTCCAGCATCACTGGAAACTCGCTATCATATTATTTAGTGTCATGTCCAAGACATTCATTGGTGAGAGTCTTACCCCTCTGCAGAGATGCAGTCAGTGTATTTTACAGCCCCAGCCCACTGGGCAAAACACAGAATTAATGTCAAAACAGTTTTATTTCAGGTAATTCAGTTTAGCATAAGTACACAGTTTAGATATGAAAACGGTTCTATTTCAAGCAATTCAGTTTAGCATAAATAAGTACGCAGTTTAAATGTCAAAACAGTTCTTATTTAAGAAATTTAGTTTAGCTTAAATATGCAGTTTAAATGCAAAATCAGTAAACTCAAGAAACCATGGTTTAGTTCTATTTGACCCATAGATAGGACCCAATCAGGTGCGACCATTCCGGGCCAGAGTTGACCTGGAAGCCATGGCAGTGAAGGGGTGCTCTGCATTCCCCATAGCTCCAACATTACTGGAACATTACCATCAGTTTGTTTAGTGTCAAATCTAGGACACTTGTTGGTGGTGGGGTCTTACCCCATCGACAGAGGTGCAGTCGGTGTATTCTATAGCCCTAGTCGACTGGGCAAAACCGGGTAGTAAACATCAATGAAGATCTTCGTCGTAATTTTAAACATTGACGAACGTCTCTACTGTAATCAGACAGCAATGAAGACTGTTCTGGGTAGCGTGGAATAAACAGTTTTGACAATTTATACCCTTCAAAAAACATGAAGTCGGGTTAAATCAAGTGAACTGGGGCAAAGGTAAGGAATATTACCTCCATCTTCTCATCGCAAGGTCATCTAGCGAGAAATGTTTTGGTAAGAGGAAATATATCACAACGATCTGACAAGAATTATTGTTCAAAAACAAATTCGTTTCTATCTTATGACCAAAGAGAAGCTGTCATGATATTTGAAGTAAAATCATTCATGTGTCAAAGTTTAAAACTAACTATCTTTCTTTCTTTCTTTCTTTATCTGTTGCATTTTGCCTTTTCTCTCTCTTTATCTTGATCTTTCTTCCTATCATTCTATCTCTCTCTTTCTTTCTTTCTTTCTCTCTTTCTCTTCTTTCTTTCATTCTTTCCTTTTCTTCTTTTCTTTCCTTTTTTTTTTCTTTCTTTCTTTTCTGTTGCTTTTTGTCTTTTTTCTCTCTTACTATCTCTCTTCCAATCGTTCTATCTCTTTCTTTCTTTCCTTCTTTCTTCCTTTCTTTCTTTCTTTCTTTCTTTTCTTTTCTTTTTTTCTTTGTTGCGTTTGTCTTTCCTTCTCTGTCTTTCTGTCACTCTCTCTTCCTATCGTTCTATGTCTTTCTTTCTCCCCGTCTTTCTTTCTTTCTTTCACTTTATATATATTGTTACAAGTTGAGAGAAATTTCTAAGCGCAGGGAGAATTACCACCCCTCTGGAGCCCCCAAGTGCAACTTTTGAACATCTAGTGTATTCCCTTGAGATCCCGTCGTACATACATTCGGGGAAAAGGCAGATGTCCATTCGACTTGGCCTCTTTCTTCGAAGACAGAAGATGAACAAGAACCAAGGTTAAGGTGGAAAATGGAGCATTATTTTCACTAACAAGCGAACAAACAAACATTTATGACGATACGAAGGATGGAATGTCCTGTCAATCAAAATATTCTTTTTCTGTGCCGAATGGTGCATGTAAATTCCCAGTCGAATATTACAGTTCATGAGAGAGAAAGCGATTTAAACGCATGAACATTATTTGGAGCTAGCTGGTAGTCTTTTTCTGCAGTCTTTATCTATATCATGATCCTTTTTTCCTCCCATTTCAACGGGAATATAGCGGCTTTTCCATTCTTAAGCATTGTAGCTTATCTGCTACGGGTTTTATTTACTGTCGAGGACTGGCTCGCTTTTTTTCTGCCTAACTTACCGCAAGGTGTCTGCCGACTTTTTAGCAAGGTCAACTCGGGAACGAATTTTTTTTCTTTTTCTTTTTTTCTTTACAGGAAATTTGTTGGGAGAGTTTTACCCCTCTGCAGAGAAGCACTCGGTGTATTCTACAGCCTAAACCAACTGGGCGAATTGAATTGTGAGAAATAGAACCGTTTGATTATTTGACTAAGTGGTGTAAACAAATGACTGATGTGTAATTGAATTGTGCGTGATATATAAAAATGCTTCGAACCATTTAACTCTGTGCAAATGGATGAACAGTTTTCAATAGAATAATTAGTGTTAAATGGAGATACTTATAACCACTTCACTGTGTTATGAATTGAATTACCATGACCAGAAAAACCGGCGAACACCTAGGCACGACATACAAAAACCCTGGACAGCTGTTTCAACCAGGTCTCATCAGTAGTGTATACCGTGATCTCCACCGCTAGAGATTGAACCAGCGACCACAGATTGCAGTGCAGAAATTCTACAACTGAGTCAACAGTTCATATCGTACACAAGTGACGCATAATTAACTAGTCATAGTAATTGCTTGGCCAATTAACCTAAAAGTGTCTTGCAAGTTACATCCGTACTCTTTATAGAGGACACGGTCACCTCGAGGGCCACGTCTTCCCAAGTGGATTAGAAATACGCACCTGCATAATTATTATGACCTTAAGGGCAAGTATATAGATCTAGATTTTTTTTTAGTGGAGGAATTATATTGTGAATTGAATTACCATGACCAGAAAATCTGGAGAATACCTACGCACGTACGTAGGATTTTCTGGGTGTTGTAATTCAATTCCAAATATAATTCCTCTGCTTAAAAAATAAGATATTGATCAACTTCACTGTCTACAAATAATTGATACTGAATAGATTTTTAGTGTTTGACACCAATAATTAAAACAATTTATCTGTCTAAACACAATAGCAATACTTGTGTGCCAACAAATGGGTTTTAACTCAATTCAAAATGAAATTACGTACACACCATTCACTGACAAATCATGTGTATATGGATTTAAATGTATGCAAAAAATGACTGATGTTCAATTGTTTCATAGCAATACTTGTGTACCATAGCCAGATACGGATATGTGAAACGTACATATAATGTTCATAACATATGTACATAGAACGTAGGAATCTCGAAACACGAAAAACACTTGACCACTTCTTAGTTCAGGTACAAAACTTTTTTTATTACCTTTGAGTTTAAAGGTTCTTCGACATAAGGAGAGAGATACACATTCTTTCTGTTCTGGCTTTTCCATCTGCCTCCTATCTGGTGCAGCACCCGCCACAAGGCCACTGGCCTGGCTTCGGCGAGCACGCTAAAGCCAGCCGTCTTCTCCCGAGGCAAAACTCAACTCAACTGCCGGTGCGTGACGTCATTCGCACTCTCTATCCCCGTCCCATCTGGGCTATTGTGACATCACTGAGTGACACGTCCGCTCCGCGCGACCTCGCGTGAACACCTACGTTAATGTTGTACCTGAGTAACTCATGCACTGAGCCGAAAGGTTCTCAGCCTAACTAAATCCAAAGGCATAAAACGAAATCCCTCGGCTATTATATTCCACTTGAAATCATTGAACTTTGTGCAAACAAATGAGTAATGATAATAAGAATAATAAATAGAATCAATCGTATTAGATTGGAATACTTGAAACCAGTTAACTTTATGTAAACATTAACTTACGTTCTTTCAAAAGTGTTATCAAAAAGATATGTTTACAACTCATATATTTAGTATAAATGTTATAAAGAAAATTTGGCATTAAATAAGCAAGGTGCCCGTGGTGTAATGGTTATCGTCGTAGGAAATGGACACGACGACATGATTTCAAATCCTGGACGAGACTGATTACATTTCACATAACACTAATACCCTTGGGAAATGTATGAATCCAATTATTCTCCCTCCAGCTATGGGTAAATTGTAGGACAGACAAGGTTCTTCAGCCTTGGTGAGGCAACTAGTCTAGGAGAAGGAAAACTCTGAATTCAAACCGGTTAAAGTCCGCTTAAAAATTGACCTTGTGTCATATCCTGCCCGAGTGGAGGGGTTGGTAAATAGGATTAAGTAAGCAATAACGTTTGATATGCCATAAAACCAAACCAGACCAGACCAAACCAAACCAAACCACACACACACATATATATATATATATATATATATATATATAAACGGGTAACAAGATTTAAAATCAATAGTGGTTTAAACGTACCAATGTATAATCTTATCCCCACTTTCCACTGGATTTTCCCTATCATCTCATATAACTAAATTTAATATCATTGAATTAATGATTCTCAGGTCATTTAATTTAAATCTTATATCATCGAATAAACGCTAATTTTCAAATGGCATGTCGACGATATATAAAAACCACAAAATTTTGGTAGCATTCTAAGATACTGCTCACTGGTTAACTGGTAATGATGATGTGGCACCGAATCCCTACCAGAGTCAAGAGTCGTTACCAAATGAAAATTGTGTTAGCCACACAGGGTTTTGTGCAGCAAAATACACACACACACACACACATATATATATATTGTATTGTTTCTTCTCGAGCCGTTTTGTTAGTGTCCAAGTGTTGCATCCATACAGCAGTATCGATACGACCGCTGCCTGGAAGAAACTGTGTTTCATTTTATCGGTAAGATTTGATTTCCATACGATCGATAGCTGTCCATGCCTTCGTTAGCCGCGTATCAATGTCTTTTTCGGTTGATGAGACACTGCTTCTTAGGTAGGTGAATTTGTCCACCAGTTTCAGAGAGGTTCCCTCTTGTGTGGAAATATCGCCTGCTTGATTAAAGCACATATATTCAGTTTTGTGTGCATTGATATGGAGGCAAATTCCTGCGGCGACTCGTTCCAAACTATGCAGTAGTGATTCGGCTTGGTTGGGCGTATTTGCCAGTATCGCTATGTCATCGGCGTAGTCAGCGTCAGTAATGTGGCGGCAACACCCCACAAAGCACCAACTATACGGCCACCTGCCTCCCATCACAAAAACTATCAAAGTTAGACGAACCAGACAAGCAGGACACTGCTGGAGAAGCAGAGACTAGTACATAAGTGATGTACTCCTATGGACCCCCGCATATGGCCAAGCAAAAGCAGGACGATCAGCTAGAACATACATACAGCAGCTATGTGAGGATATGGGATGTAGCCCTGAAGACCTGCCAAAGGCGATGAACGATAGGGAAAAGTAGCGAGAGAGGGTAAGGGATATCCGTGCTAGCGGCACGACATGATGATGATGATGATGATATTGTATTTTAAGGGATTATGGCTATAATATGCTCACTTAGCGAGTTAATGGTGGACCAAATTTTTCGGCATTATTAAATAGTGCCCAATATCAATGATAGAGCTTTTATACATATCAGAATATATATATATATATATATATATATATATATATATATGGTAATGTCTGTGACCCTGTGTTTCACGCTTTACGCATTAGCCAGACAAATGTCTGATGAATGCACAAAGCCTGAAATCCAGGTCACATACTCTACCATGTAATATATATATATATATATATATATAAGACTCCACACGAGCAGCATGTAACACACGGTCATTTTCGAGAGGGCTTTAATTGGTTTGCATTGAATTTTCCTTCTCCTTGACCGGTTGCCGTAGCTATTGAAAAGGGAGCCTTCGGGTCACCCCCTGCTGAGGTCGCCAACTTTAATTACTATCATTTTCATAATTACATATATTTCTGCGATGTATGTTCACTTTACTTACAAATACTTCCTCTTTGTCCTTTCACCATATTGCACATGTTTCTCCAACATCTTTCTTATTGTCACACCACACTAATTATACAACAGAACCACCGACCGTAAGTACTGTTTTCCTCACATTATCACAATATGAAAACCCACCAGTATCGCCAATAAATGTAAGCTATATTTTAGTATTGTCAATAATTATAACCGCTATTTTTTCACATTTTGGATTATAAACACCCATCAGTATGGTCAAAGTCATTTAAGACCATGATTGTTATATTTATTATTATTATTATTATTATTATTATTATTATTATTATTATTCACTCATGAGAGCTTTTCACATCTGCGATAAGCGATGGTTTTTCACTGAAGTCTGAGTGACAGCAAGTCTCCTCAAGTCTCCAGGACTCTTCTTAGTATTCTGGTAGTTCTCAACAATGCTGTCGTTTGGATGGTCTCCACTCGTCCGCCAACCTCCAAGTCCTCTAGTCCCTTTAGTAATCCCTTAGTTACTGTTCCAAACGCACCAATTACAATTGATATAATTGTCACCTGCATGTTCCACAGTTTTTTCAGTTCCCTAGCAAGGTCGAGGTACTTATCCTTCTTTTCACATTCTTTCAGTTTTATTCTGTGGTCTGCCGGGGCAGCAAAGTCGACTATTTTGCAAATTCTATTTTTTGTTGATTATTATTAAGTCTGGTCTCCTGGCCGAGATTAGGTGATCCGTTTGTATATTAAAGTCCCATAGGAGTTGATGCGAGTCATTTTCTATGACAGGTGCTGGGTTGTGCATATACCATTTGTTAGTATGGTCGAATTTAAATTTCTTACACATTTCCCAGTGAATCACCTTACCGACCCACTCACCTTATACTCCCGCTGTGCTAATTTGCCGCATTTATCTATTATTATTATTATTATTATTATTATTATTATTATTATTTTTTACTCATTAGAGTTTTTCACATCAGCGTTAGCTGATGGTTTTCCACTGGAGCTTGAGTGACAGCAAGTCTCCTCAAGTCTCCAGGACTCTTCTCAGTATTCTTTCCGTCTTCAATAATGCTGTCGTTTAGATGGTCTCCACTCGTCCGCCAACTACCAAATCCTCCTGGCCCTTTAATAATTCCTTATTGGTACAATCGTCACTTTCATGTTCTATAGTTTCTTCAATTCTCTAACAAAGTCTTGGTACGTATCCTTCTTTTCACATTCTTTCAGTTTTATTTTGAGGTCAACCGGGACAGCAAAGTCGACAATTTTGCTAGTTCTCTTTTTTTTTTTTTTTTGTTGATTATTATTATTAGGTCTGGTCTTCTGGCCGAGATTAGGTGACCTGTGTGTATGTCAAAGTCCCATAGGAGTTTTGCGTGTCATTTTCTAGAAAAGGTGCTGGGTTATGCATATACCATTTGTTGGTATGGTCAAATTTAAATTTCTTGCACATTTCCCAGTGGATCACCTTACCCACCTAGTCGTGTCTAGTCTTGTAATCTTTCTGTGCTAATTTGCTGCATTCGCTTATTATGAGATTGATCGTTTCATCTCTGTTACTGCAGAGCCTATATTTGCTATTTTGTTGAGTCTTATCTATTCTTGCCTTGTTATGATTGGTTCTTATGGCGTTGTTTTATATTGCCATTTGGTGAGATTTTATTTCTTTCTTTAAGTTTCCTTTTCTTAGCCACGTCCAGGTTTTGTGGTGTGATTGCAAAAGTTTCCGAAAATATAACATCATTTTTTTTACCTGCCCATAAATACCATACCACAAAAATTGACGTGATCATGACTTAAATTTTAATCATCCTTATCACTCAAGAAAATTCCCTACAAAAAACAGACATTTCATTTTCAAATTAAAATAAACTTTTAGGAGACGTAATGTTAGAAAGAAAAAGAAATTCTGATTGCAACAATCCATTTCCCTTCATCACCCACTTTTCTTTTCTCAAACTCTCTTCCATGATGTCACCCTTTCCCATCTACAGACAACGGGGGAACATGCGTATACACGTAAAGATGCATGCTAGCACATACACAAACATACATATAATACACACACACACACACACACATATATATATATATTAACCATATTATATATATATATATATATTAACCATATTAATCGTTTTCTGTTGTTCTTTTTTTTGGAGGGGGGAATCTTCAGCCTGTACGATGATTGCAAAATGCATGAGACCCAGGGTCACTGACACTATCATGTTTTTATATGTATATATATATATATATATATATGTGTGTGTGTGTGTGTGTGTGTGTGTGTGTGTGTGTGTGTGTGTGTGTGTGTGTGTGTGTGTGTGTGTGTGTGGATCGACCGAAATTTAAAAAATAAATATGAAAAGCCCGAGATAGATATATAAGTAGATATGAATAGATTTAAATAGATATAAGCTAATCAAGATGAAGAGATATGAAGAGAGGAGGATTGATAACAATAGACAAAGAAAGAAAGAAAGAAAGAAAGAAAGAAAGAAAGAAAGAAAGAGAATTATATCATATATCATTGAAAAAATATAAGAATGCAAATATTAAAGAAAGCCTTTTCATTGAAATCTTTTCATGCATGAAAAGCGTCCCATCGATTTTGTAACCCTTGGAATCCTAAGCCCCTCATGGTGTGAGCTTTCTATCCAATTCTCCTGACTGAACAATAGTTGGAAATGTTAAATATTGTAACTCCGTTGCTTTTCAGTCGTTTTGATACTTGGAATATAAACAGATTTTCGGCATTTTTCTGTTTGCTTGTTTTTGTTTTGCTTTGTTTTGTTTTCTCTCTTTTCTTTATAAATTGTAAAGCAGAATAACTTTCAGAAGCTTCAAATAAATGTAGTATTGTTAGTTACTCTACTGGGGCCCTGATCGATATCAGGGAATATACGAGATGATACGAGGGTATATGGTTGCCTAGTGATGACTAGTCGCTTTCGGGGTATCTTAATTATTTGTGTGTATTCACCCAGCCCCTCCGCACAAACAGGATGTGATACAAGGTCAATTTCAAGCAATGTTTATCAGGTTTGAATTCAGATTTTTCTTTCTCCTAGACGAGTTGCCCTACCAAGGTTAAAGAGCTAGTCTGCTTTACTATTTATTCATTGCTGGAGGGAGATTAGTTAAATTCATACCTTTCCCAAGGCTATTAGCATTGTGTGAAATGCAAATATTTTAATCATTATACATCCATTAGCCTTGCGGTCAAAGTGTTCGCCAAAGGCCCGGGAGACCGGGGTTCAATCCCAGATCGCATCAACAAAGACTCAAATAACGGTACTTGATGACTTCTTGCTTAACACTCAGCATTATAAGGTACGGATCAAGGGTAAAGTGGAGCAATTCAGAGAAAGGAGTAGAGCCCTTCCCTACACATCGGTGTAGTAGCTATGGAAAAGGGAGCCTTCAGGTACCCCTCTACTAAGGTCGGCCAACTTTACTTACGTCATTTTTACTATTACTTTCGGGTACCGGCTCTGAGTACCAGTCAATCGTTAATAAGTCACTAGTTTAGGAGGTAAACAGTTGTTGATCGATTAACACTAACCTGAGAATGTATTTACCCAACCCCTCCACCACGGACAGGATGGGACACAAGGTCAAATTTTAAGCAGAGTAAAACTGGTTCGAATTCAGTGTTTCCCTTCTCTAAGACAGATTGCCTCATCAAGGCAAAATAATCCAGTCTGGTCTGTTATTTACCTATGGGTGTATTGGGTGGTTAGCAAGCTAGAAAAGCAAACATTTCCGAGTGAGTTCGAGTCTCATTGGGTGCCATATCATACGGCCTTGTACCATATTCAAACGGCCTTGTTCCACATCAAAGCAAAATCGTAGTGAATTACTACTCTTTACCGATAACCTGCAAGAGAACAGATGAAATCATACCTTTCTTGGGTAGGGTGCTTGTGTGTGTATGTGTGTGTTCGGGGGTTGTATGTGTATTTGTATCTCTGTGTGTATATATTATTAGTTGGGGGAGAAGAAATGGGTCCCGGTGTTTCTCAAGGGCATTAGCATGAAGGTAAATGCAAACAGCTTCGCCCAAAATTTGAACTCAAATCATAGATTCCATTTCATAGGGCAATAACCGTTACGCTAACCACATGTCAACCCTTGTTTGGATATTGTTTTTATCGAATTCAGTTCAACAATTATTTTCTAGAATTAAATAAGGTAAAAAAATGTATCCCCACAATCATTTTAAACAGTTCATTCAGAGCACTCACGCAAAATGGAACGAAAAGAACCGAATCTAGGATTTGAACTCGGATCGCCAAATGACGTCAGTTTCGTGTATGTAAATACAGATGAGAAGAGTATCAAAATTTGACGTCGATAACAAGTTTCACTTAGGTTGATTGATAGATTGATTTTAACGGCATGTCAACCCGTCTGGAGTTATTTTATGCCAAGAGGTTTGTGAATTGTGTACATTTTACTTTTATATCTACATTTCTTAAGTAATTTCTCTTTTGCACACGGTTATTTGAGACAAATATCACTATTTAATACTAATAATCTTTAAACAAATCTATTTGAACCATATAAGGTACCCTGAAAGTTACAATGACTCCCGATCTGAATGGACCTTTGAGTATTAGCAATGAAGAATGTTATGTAGGAATAAAGTGAGACACTGACGATTAAATACCGATCGCCTGTGGATGGAAAAGGTGGGCATCTAGATAATCTAAATAGAGGTTCCGTACTGATTAGCATGGGACATCAGTCGAAAGATCACTTAGCATAGGACGTTAGTCAGGGGACAGTAGTCCGACAGACCTCAGCGAGAATGACTTTACATTTACACTTGTCCGTCAGTGTAAGGATAGTAACTATCTTTTGTTTGACTTATTTTCTATGAATGTGTTATTTTGTTTGAATGAAATACTTATGCTATTGTTAAGTGGTCTGTCAATTATTTTTCTTCTCTTTATGCACATGAGAGCGCTACAAAATATAGGTACTCATCACTTTCCAAAACTTCAGAGGTGGAACCACACTATCGGATTAGTTTTGTGTGATACCTAAGACAACCCTTTTGGGTAGAGATGTTTACTCTTCTGCAGAGGATACAGTGACCATATATAAAGCCTCACCATTAGGTTGGAACTTGAATTTAACCTTTATTTATTGCAACACGTTTGACCCTAAAAAGGGGTTTGGATCTTATGTAAGTTTTACACCAGTTGAGGAATAGTTTTTACTTTATTTGAACAATAAGTAAAAAAAGGTTTGGTTTGGTTTGGTTTAGTTTGGTTTGGTTTGGTTTCTTTGTTTAATGGCATATCAACGTTCATTGGTTATTTAATGTTGAAGCCATCAATGTAGAAGAACAGCTGTGATACTATTTAACCTATTCCTTGGGGAATAAGGGTATGGCAATATATAACCACAGAGCTGGACGATCATCTGACCTCACTTTGTTTTGTTGGCTTTCTCGGCAAGTTGAGCTGAAATGCATGTCCGGGATGATTCCACAAAGAAAGAAACAGGGCGAAAACACAAAAAGTTGAATAAATGTTTTTGGAGAGGAGAAGAAGCGTGACTTTTCGCAGCGTATTCTTTTAGCACAAAAAACCCTCATCAGTCTATCTACATATCTCTCTATCTCTGGTTACCCCCTCCATCTTTTTCGTCCCTGTATTTTTCTCAGCACATCTCTCTCTGTTTCGCAGTTATTGTGTCTTCTGATCGGTGGATCTTTTCCAACTGTTATGTTCGAGTCCTTTCTCTGACCGCTGACATTTTTCCAGTGCCTCACGCATGCGTGAATATGTCACATGGCCTTTTTTATTGTGGGGACAGGGCGCAGGACCGTAGCCCACACACACCCAGTCGTTCCCAAAATACCTTGAGCCCCGTTGGTATTCTTCTAAAAAGAGGTGCCTCAGGTGCCAGACGATAAAGCTATCCCACCCGAAGAGGTTTATAGCCTGGAGGATAGCCCTCTAAGGCTCAAGGAACCCCGGTTTTAGCGCGCGTAACATGGATGCCAGCTTTCCGGAATCCGTGTCAGACGGCTTCGACCAAATGCCACCAGAACCAAAACACATCCAAACAGATCTGCGTATCAGGCAACACAGCTGGCCGAAGTATGCTCCAGCCCAGCGGCCAAGATATGCTACTGTAAAATACTGACCTCTGACCCGGCCGAGCTGTCAAATAAGAAATGCACCTGTGTAAATAACAGGTGCGTCCAGTCGAAGATATCAGGGGATACCCTTGACTGTGGACGGGTTGAGTTGGGTTCAGATGCGACACTCACTGAAGTAGGTGGAAGTCAAGCAATTATATAACCCGGTGCCACAGGAAGTTCGGGTTAGTTTGGAGTTGGGAGTCAGTTGTTGCAATTCGAGGCAGTGAAAACCAGCTCTCAGCCGAGGGCTGGGTCCTCAGGGCCCCCGGTTGAGTAGCCGAGCAGAACGAGAAAGGATTGCTGCTAAAGACGGAGGAACTTGGGGTCAATATGTTACAGTTTTGTTCAGTCTCCAACTCACCTCTCACACATAACCCTTTCGTAACCCTTTCCAACCATTTCGAATAAAGTGTGAGAGGTATATTTTTCTAAAGAACTGTCTTCGCTCGTTATTATTGTTGATTTTGTTTCCGCATGTATATGAATATAGTTGTATCACGGCTATGCAACACTACTTTCTTACAATGCAACACTTCACACCTCTCCCCCTGCGTTAGTCTTCCCCGACTTCCGGTGGCAGATTACCTCCTTTTTTCACTGTCCTTTGCGATTCTTTCCGACCCTGTTTCTTCCAAACGACTCTTTGTTGACCTTCCGTATATAAGTTGGTAAGTTAACCGGCCCCCAACCACACACACACACACAAGCACTCACGCCCCCCCCATATAGAGACAAGTCTGTATGCCAAAGGAGGTTCATACATTTCCTAAGAGTGTTGGTCTTAAAAGGAACTTAATAACTTGATTGGTGTTCGAACTCGCTTACTTTGATATCGCTGTCTAACACTTTAACCATTACACCACCAAATAAAATGTTGACGGTGGGGATCGAATTGAAAAGATCAGATTGCTGATTAAAGCTGTCGAACAAAACTTACTGAATTAAGTTGATTCGTTCGGGTTGTTTTCTTTGTTTAATGGCTCAAAAAATCTTCGTTTAATAGCTGAAAATATCTTCTTTTAATGGCTCAAAATACCTTGTTTAATAGCTCAAAATATCTTCGTTTAATGGTTCAAATTGTCTTTGTTTGATGGCTCAAATTTCTTTGTTTAATAGGGCAAAGCTTCTTCGTTTAATGGCTCAAAAATGTTCATTTAATGGCTCAAAATACCTTGTTTAATAGCTCAAAATATCTTAGTTCAATGGCTTAAAATACCTTCGTTTAATGACTCAAAATATCTTAGTTCAATGACTCTTTGCTTAGTGGCATATCAACCGGCTGAGTTGACAACATGCATTTAGTTACAGAATTATATAAACAACATCAAGTGCACGAACATATTGTCACAATCTAAATCACAGAAGACAGAGAATTTTGCAAAGGGAAAGCTTGGGGGAAAAAAATTGAAAACCTTTCAAAATGTAATTGACTCAGCATAATTCGATTGGCTGAATGGAAAGGCTATTTCACGCAAACATTACGAAACAATCGATCAATCACAGAGACGCAGGCAAAGATCTATTGTCTATCAATATGGCACTGATTGATTGATTTTAACTGCATGTCAATCCATTTAAGGTTATTTCATGCCTAGAAGTTCATTGTACATTTATATCTACTTTTTTATATCATTGTTTCTAAAGAGTTTTTTTTTTAAATTGAAAAAGAGAATGTTCTATTGAACCCTTAGCAGAGTAGCGGATAAGGAGTTCCATACCCTTTTTAAGGGGCATTAGTCCGATAATGAACGTAATAGTGCAACTGGAGTTCCAGCTCGCTTACTTTTAGGTCGCAGTTCAGCACTTTAGCCATTACGCCTCTGGGACTAACCCCTTATGGTAGCATGTATTTATATCTAATACAAATAATTTGAACACAGTTGTATGGTCTCTAGTAATCCTATCTGATAAATATGTAGCCTCAAGTAATTATTTCTATTTAATGATAGTCATTTGTTTACACATATTTACTTTTAACCCAGCTGAAAAGATGAACAAGTATCCGATTTATTCGAGGGTCGTTCAAAAAGTTTTAAGCCTCACTCAGAAAGAAAAGCCATAGCCAAACATTATCTTTTGTTGCAAGGTACAAAACTAGATGAATAATTCAAATTTCAATGCAGGTGAGACCATTACAAATGTAAGAACTATGCAACAAATCTAAACTTTTGGTGAGATTTAAAACATGATGAACAACCCTCCCCACTCTCTCTCCTTCTCTCTCTCTCTCTATATATATATATATATATGCATATATATATTTAATTAAAAAGATACACACTTCATTTCACCTCAGCTTATTTTATTTTTGATCAGTCCATGTCTTCGTATGAGTCGTTTGACATCTGGATGGAATGAATGAAAAAGAGCGCCGTATTTTCCCCATGTATCAAAGGATTCAGCGGGAGTTATCTTTAGTGAATCGAATACTGAAATGATAAACACAGTGACGAATCGTATGCATTTATAAAAAGAGTTGGAGGAATAAAAAGTGGAATGGGAATTTACGAAATAGAAGAACTTTTCTGTAAGTAAGAGGAAGAATTTGCGGGGAGAATGTGAAAGGGCATTTCAGAACGTGACTACTACATTCCAAATTGATCTTGTTTGAGGAAGTTTTGTTAATCTTTATGTATAGTGCTTCTAGAATTTGGAGGTTTTTGTATTTAGAAGAGAACCACAAACGTGTTTTGAGGTGTTCAGAGATGTAGCTAGTGTACGATAGAGTTGTTGTACTCAGGCCGATTTGGGTACTTAGTCACTTGGGGAATCAATCACCTTGTGGACGTTAAAACTGGTATAATATATAGGTTGAAATGAAATAACTAGTCGAAGGAGAGAGGGTTTTAGAGATAATGATATTAGCTACACTGAATTTCGGATAATATATAGTTTTATTTTATTGGCCCAGCGGTTAGAGTGTTCGCCAATGGCCCGGGAGACCTGGGTTCAATCCCAGGTCGAGTCATACCAAAGACTTTAAAAATGGAACTTGATACCACATTGCTTAACACTCAGCATTATCAGGTACGGTTCAAGGGTAAAGTGGAGCAATCCAGGGAATGGAGTAGCGCCCTCCCCTACACCTTGGTGTAGTAGCTATCAAAAAGGGAGCCTTCGGGTCGTCCTCGACTATGGTCGCTAACTTTACTTTTTAACTTATTTTATTGTTAGATTTAGTATTACGTATAAGATTTTCAGAGCTATTTCACCGAATTGAGAGTGTTTCTGCATCTGATCACGTTTGGTTTGGTTTGATTTGGTTTTATGCCATATCGGTCATTGTAGGTTGTTTAATGCTAAATCTATATTTATATATATAAACAGTTCTATTTCAAACAATTCAGTTTAGCATAAATACGCAGTTTAAACTACTGAACATTTCTATTTCTAACTATTCAGTTTAGCATAAGTACACAGTTCAGTTCTGTTTGATTCATAAATAGGACCCTATCAGGTGCTACCTGAAAGTGATAGCAATAAAGAGGTACTCCACATTCCCCAAAGTTCACCAGCAGATTGCTTAGGGTCATATACAGGACACTCATTGGGGGTGTCTTACCCCCTTCCAGAAACAGAGGGTTAAAAAAAACCACCTACGAGTGCCCTGGACACGACACTAAATAATCTGATGCTGAAGCTCCAGTTATGCAGAAGCTTTGGGAAATGTGGAGTACCCTTTCCTCGCCATCACTCCCAGGTCCACTCTGACCCGGAGTGAAAGCATCTGATAGGGTCCTATCTAAAGGTCAAATAGAACCTTTTGACATTTAAACTGTGTACAAATGGTAAATTGAATTCTTAGAAATAGAACTGCATTTACGTTTAACCCTGTGTATCAACAAAATGTGTTTACAAATCATATGTTTAATATATATGTAAAAACAGGGTTTGGCATTAAATAGCCTACAAGGTTTGATATGCCATGAAAACAAACCTAACTGAACAGGTTTAGCATAAAATTTGCAAAAGTGAAGTTCTATTTAATTAAACATGTTTAAAATGGAAAATTCTGCACACCCACACAGAATCACACTCACACTCACACACACACACACATATATATATATATATATATAGTAATCTACAGACAGATCTGTTTCTTTCTATCAGAACTCATCAGTGTGGCTAGACATTAGCTTCCCGTAGCTGGGATCGAAACCCGGTTGACTCAAGTCATACTGACAGCATAATTCTCTTGCAATTCGTTCCTCTTATCCATCGCTTCTGGTAAGTTCTCAAAGTTTCATGAAATCTCCGCACATTACTTATGTATGTAATTATTTGCAGTTCCGCCCACATTGGCACGTCCATGTGTAGGTGTCCTCTATAGAATGCCGCTTATGAGTTTGTTCTTGCGTTCTCGAGTAGCGTCCCGCATTTCTTGTTCGTCTTACTTTGATGGTTTGGGGAGATGGGGGGTAGGACACCGTACAGTTGCAATCTTATGTGATATTGCTCCCAGGATTTGTTCAAAACATTACGTAGCTTTCTTTTTTTATATATAGCTTTTTCACCCTGCGTTTGGTTAGCGTCCCTAAGGTGCATCCATGTAGTAGTATTGACTCAGCTACAACTTTAAAGAAACCGTTTTATTTCAACATAAAGAGGGTGTGGAGTGCTATTGACAGGTTATTGATCAAAGGGAAATAGCATTCCACGCCCTCTCTATGTGTATGTTGAAATCAGTTTCAGTCAATGAGATGTTGCCGCCAAGAGATGTGATCTAGTCCCCTAATTTCAAATGCTTGACACTTAGAGTGAAAAACACTTGAACACGTAGAGGCCAAAGCTTCTTGGAACTAGCTACAGGCCATGCAGTATGGATTCAGTGTGGGCTGGTGTATTTGAGAGAAGCGCAAGCTGCATCTGTCGTTATTTCTGAAGAATATCCTTTGCTTCTTAACTTTTTAGCCGTGAAACCATTTTCTTCTATTGACGTTCGAACTACTTAGTCTATAGATAAATATGGTGCTAATACCAGCAACAATGTCGAAGTGTCACATAGCCAGATATGAATTCGTGAAATAGACATATTCATACCGGTATGCAAAACGTTCATAATGTCTATAACGCATATATATAGATAACATAGGAATCCCGAAACACGAAAAACACTTACGACTTCTCAGTTCAGGTACGAAACTTTTTATTACCTTTGAGTTTAAAGGTTTTTCGACATAAGGAGGGAGATACACAATCTTTCTATGCTGACTTTTCCATCTGCACCACCACCACCACCACCACGCGCGGCACCCGCTGCAAGGCCTCAGCGAGCTCCGGAAGTTAACCGTCTTCTTCCGAGGCAGAAATTCAACTCTCTCACTTTTTTAATCCCCAAAGTCCTCCGTGCACGCTTCCGGTGCATGACGTCATTCACATTTCCCGGTCACATTTCTATCTGGGATTTTTATTGTAACATCTCTGAATGACACATCCTCCCCGCGCGCGCGTGAACACCTGCGCTCATGTTGCACCTAACTAATCCATGAGCAAAGTGAGCAAGATATATAAAACGAAATCCCTCGGTCATTATATTACAGAAGAGGTCAATATCTCCCTCAGATGACCAAAATCATTGCTTTTTTGTACACGTACCACTTCGATATTATAACGGATAGTCGGAATGTAAAGCTGGGAATCGATTCCTCCGTAAATCATACTAATTTTTCCCAAGAATTTCTCGATTTCAGGTTGGATGCGATTGAGAAGCAGGGAATTATAAATTTAACAGCCATAGCAATAAAACTTACAGTGTATCACAAAAGTGAGTACACCCCTCACATTTCTGCAGATATTTAAGTATATCTCTTCATGGGACAACACTGACAAAATGACACTTTGACACAATGAAAAGTAGTCTTGTATGCAGCTTATATAACATAGTTAATTTATTTTCCCCTCAAAATAACTCAAAATATAACCATTGCCTCCGTAGTCCTTTACTCTCTTTTATACATTTCTGTTTTATGTTTTATTTATGAACAGCATTGCATAATCAAAGAAGTATATCATCAACTTTTCTGGTCTTCCGTACATTTCTCCGAATTTATGGTGGTGACCGGGGTATAATGGTTCTCGTCATTGGAAATTGACACGGCAACACAATTTCAAATCCTGGACGAAAATGATTGCATTTCACATAGCATTAATACCCTTGAGAAAGGTATGAATCCAATCATTCTCCCTCAAACTATGGGTAAATAGTAGAGCAGACTGATTCTTCAGCTTTGATGAGGCAACTAGTCTAGGAGAAGGAAAACTCCGAATTCAAACCTGTTAAGCTTCGTTTAAAAATTGACCTTGTGTCATATCCTGCCCGAGCGGAGGGGTTGGGTAAATATGCATCCATTTCTTTGAAGCCTGCTGCTTTTCTGCTTTGAATTTTTTTTCAAAAATCCATCAAGTCCTTTTTCTGTAAACTGTCCTAGTTGGATGACTAGTCGGCTATGAATAATTTTGAATAGGTTTGTCAATGACTTCATGAGTGTTTCCGAGTAGATTCTTAAATATTCTTTCCGTTTTGAAGACTGCTCCGACACTGCAACGCAGTATACAATCAAAATCCGATAGATAGATAGATAGATAGATAGATAGATAGATAGATAGATAGATGGACGAAGGGATGTATACTCCCCTTCCCTAAAAAGGGGGACCTCGGATTAGCCAAAAACTACCGAGGCATAACACTTACATCCATAGCAGCCAAAATCTACAATGCCCTACTACGAAACCGCATAGAACCCAAAATCGACAACATACTTAAGAAAAACCTAAATGGCTTCCGAAGAAATAGATCCACGACCTCACAAATATTAACCATCCGTAGAATCCTTGAAGTTGTACGGGCAAAAAACCTACAAGCGACATTAATATTTGTTGACTTTACCAAGGCCTTCGATTCCATTCACAAAGGAAAGATGGAACAAATCCTACTAGCGTACGGCATACCTAAAGAAACCGTAGCAGCAATAACGATTCTCTATAGAAACACCAAAGTAAAAGTACGATCACCAGATGGAGACACAGAATACTTCGACATTGTAGCAGGAGTACTACAAGGGGACACGCTGGCTCCGTACCTCTTTATCATTTGTCTAGACTACGTACTTAGAACATCGATTGACAAAATCAGAGAGAATGGCTTCGAGCTGACGAAGAAAAGAAGCAAAACAATTACCGACGCCGACTACGCCGATGACATAGCGATACTGGCAAATACACCCGACCAAGCCGAAACACTACTGCATAGTTTGGAACGAGCAGCCGCAGGCATAGGCCTCTATGTTAATGCACACAAAACGGAATATATGTGCTATAATCAAACGGGGGACATCTCCACTCTAGAAGGAACCCCTCTTAAACTAGTAGACAAATTTACTTACCTTGGAAGCAGCGTCGAATCAACCGAAAAGGACATCGAAACGAGGTTAACGAAAGCATGGACAGCTATCAATAGGCTATCGATTATATGGAAATCAGACCTAACCGATAAAATAAAACGCAGTTTCTTCCAGGCAGCGGTCACATCGATACTGCTATATGGCTGCACTACATGGACGCTAACAAAACGGCTGGAAAAGAAGCTAGACGGCAATTACACAAGAATGCTGCGTGCAATCTTGAACAAGTCCTGGCAGCAACACCCCACAAGACACCAACTGTACGGCCACCTGCCCCCTATCACCAAAACTATTCAAGTTAGACGAACCAGACATGGAGAATCAGGGACGAACTCATAAGAGATGTACTCTTATGGACCCCCACATATGGCCGTGCAAAAGCAGGACGACCAGCACGAACATACATTCAGCAGCTATGTGAGGATACAGGATGTTGTCCTGAAGACCTACCTAGGGCGATGAACGATATGGGGGGAGTGGCGAGAGAGGGTCAGGGATATCCGTGCTACCAGCACGACATGACGATGATGATATATATATACTTATTCAGTGGTTTTTATCATTAAAGGTTTTCGTACAATTGTCTTCATCTTTATTGGTATTTCCAAACGTTTCGGCTGATATGTTCTACGGCCTTCTTCAGTGTCGAACTCGGAAATCTTCATCTTGATTGTTATTTCCACAATATTTCGACCGTTATTCCCCGGCCTTCTTCAGGGGTCGAACTCGGGAGTCTTCATCTTTATTGTTATTTCCATAACGTTTCGGCCGATAAGTCTTCCGGCCTTCTTCAGGTGTTTGTTGCACTCGGGAACCTACACGGAACTTCGAATTACGTCCTTTATTGAATCCACGGGGGTCACCTGTTCTTATTCTGTTAGCCATAACTGCGTACAAGTATTGTTACTCACCTGCAGTCAGGTTTGAACCTGCAATCTCCAGAAGATTGTCTCTTAAGAAGCTATAACCGTTACGCTAGGTGTCCTGCTGGACAGTTTAGAGTGAATTTTTGGGACTTATAAACTTAATGCTCTACTTGACTAGGATAACTACAATTATGTAGGATCTTTTTACCTGTGCTCATATCCAGATTTTTTTTATCTAACCTTTTTAACTATCGGTTCCCATATTTGTTTCATCTCTATACTTGGTCTACTCAGCAGGTCATTGTAACCCAAAAATTTTGCTAATTCCTTTAGGCGTTTAATCCTCCAATGTTCAGGATGGAGTAAACGGAATCAGTCGACCCTGTGAATTCAATAAAGGACGTATTTCGAAGTTCCGTGTAGGTTCCTGAGTTCGACAAACACGTGAAGAAGGCCGGCGGAAATATCGACCGAAACGTTGTGGTAATAACAATAAAGATGAAGATAATAGTCCGAAGACCCTTAATGATAAAAATCATCAAGCTTTGTCTCAGAAATTCAGACAACATATATTCAGTGGGTCTGAAAAGTATGTCTTTATCCAATCCCAGGCCACGAATAGGATCGAACACATGGTTAATTTTTAAACAGTGTACTGCTTGTTTGAATCCAGAGTTTTCCTTCTCTTAGACTGGTTACCTTATAAAGGCAAAAGAACACTGTGTAGCTTAATATTTGCCCAAATCTGCAGGGAGAGATGCATTCATGCCTTTCCCAAGGGCATTAGTGTGAAGTGAAGCGTACACAGCTTCGTACAGGATTTGAACTTGTATTGCCTAATTCATTTCCTATAACAAAAACTGTTGTGCAAAGTTTTCTTTCAAGGAAATATTGAAAACGTTTGATTTTAAGGCATGTCAACGCATCTAGGGTTATTTTATGCCTAGATGTTAGGAAAATGGATTCATTGTACGATTTTTTCAGTTTTTATTCAGTTCATTTAAAAAAAATATATCCTCTATATTGTGGCGTCAAACCATAGCAGTATCGACTTTCTATCCAGAACAGTATCATTCTGACGCACAAAAAGCTCTCTGTTGGGCAATTACGGATTTACCAGGGTTTAAAATAGTTTTATCAGGTTCAAGACATAATTGTAAAAAAATTAGCTAATTAGAGCTACCATTATCACTTGCCTAATTTCACTAAGATCCCACCAGTGACAGTTTAATATGTGGTAGGTATTTCTTCAGCTCACCGTACACTAAGTCATAGTGTAATGCAGTCAGCGAGGATCGAACTTAATACACTGGATTAATGCTCCACAAAACTGGCTCACTAACCATTATTTCAAGACAAGACTCCCTTGTTTACTTCATTGTTTGAGATTGGCAAAATAATTTGCTTTTTATTTTTTCTTTTCGTACCCAGACAGTTTCAGTACTAGCAATAAAATAAAATGCAAATGGCCCTTAGAGCGAATTTCTGTACATTTGATTTGAAGATAATTATTGGAAATCTGATTACCTGGCCATAAAAAGCGATCAAAATGTCTGATCTTCAATATTATATTGATTCATCAAAAATAACTTTGAAAAAACCTATTAGAGATAAGGAAACAAACAAACAAACAAACAAACAAAAAAAAAGTGAAAACCAGCCTCTGATTTTTAATTAACCAAGCCCACCGAATTCCTTTTTTTTATACACTTGCCAAGTTCGATACGAGGCCTGTCAGAAAGGAAGTATAAAAATTAGCCTCACCATCTACTTTTGAAATGTTTCATAGTGAATGGGTGTTCCTTGATTCTAACGAGGTAACAAAGCCAATAATTGGGTGAATTCGCCGCTGTGTTGTGACTAAAGAGTTGACATAGTAAGCGAGTTCGAACCCAGTCATGTTTTTATATTCACTTTCAGACTAATACCCTTGGAAAAGCTATGAACTACCTTATCGCCACAGAGATTGGTTAAACAGAACCTCCACAGCTTTTCTGCAAGAATGCATTTGGCATTAAATAAACCACGAAGGTTAATATGCCATTAAACAAACTAATTGTAATATTTAATACTCAGATGTGGGGGTAAGAGTATACGTACATTTCGCAAGGGTATTAGTTCAAAAGAGAACGTAAGAGCCTGACTGGAGCCTGAATTTGCTAACTACGATGCTACAATCCATCACGTTAGCTACTTCACCACGTGGACCCTCCTCCTCTTATCTTAGGTTACAGTTTCAGCGTTGCAAAGTTTGGTAATAAAAAACACCTAATAATATCCGTTTTGATGGCATAATATCCTGCATTAAATGATGACTCAAACGCCAAGCCAAAGCTTCTAACCATTCAGACACGAGGACACATTAGCTGCGAAATAAATTTTAAACGGTTATGAATCACAATTACTATCGTTTACATACATCCGTTCAACGGATATATATATATATATATATATATATATATATATATATATATATATAATAACAATTGAAAAGAGCATTCAAACATTTTTAAGCAAATTTATCAATGCCGGACGGCAGAACTTGGTAAAGGCCTAAAATGATCGAGGTCCTACTACCCGCTTCTCTGCGGCCACCTTACATAAAAATTAATAGAACTATGAAAACTAGAATTGTCCCTTGTGGACACACACACACACACACACACACACACACACACATATATATATATATATATATAGAGAGAGAGAGAGAGAGAGAGTCCCCCGCAAAAGTGTATACATACTTTGATTAGTTATAAATAAAATGTTTAATTATAAATATTGAAGTTTTATAATCGAAGTTACAGAAGACAAATCTAGAACATTTTGAAGTATCGAAGGTGTTTGGACATGATTGTTCTAGTCTTGGCACTGCTGATAACGCAAAGCGACGGAATTGCAAAGATCACTATGTTATCGTAGATATTCCAACTGATGACTATTCTGTTATAGACACTGTTGATAACGCAAACAGATGTAGTTGCAAATTTCACAAATCATTTCAATTGATATCTGGGTGTATTCTGTTTCAATTGCTGCTTTTAACACATTGATTGTTGCCGGTTTTGTGCTATTAACTAAATGGCTCAATTAAATGCCACAATAACAACTAATAGGTACTTCAGAACTAGCTTGTCACCGTTGAACACCTCTTAAACTTATCAGGAGTTGAGATGATTGGGATTGTCGGTGTTGGGGGTAATTGGGCGATTTTTTCGAAAACTCAGTCACTTCTCAAATTGGACATACATGTTTTGTGACACCATGTATATGCTCTCCTTTTCTCAAACATTTTTTTTATATATATTAGGGGTCATCTCTCACGATCTGTGATCCTGGTGTTGAGCCGTGAGACCGACAACAAGGTCAATACAGAGAACTTTCGCATTCGATGTCAGAAACGGTCACGCGTGATATTTAGGAAGTTTTGAAAAGGAGCACCTAGTAAAGGGTGAGTCACGAGTACCAACCTAATTTTCGAGTCTAACCAAAACCGATCTTCCTAATTTGGGGCCGGCTATGAATTGTCAAAGAATAGATCTTTCTTGATCGACTCTGAAATCCTTTACGTCATCCTTGTAACATTGTGATACATAAGAGTATTGTGATGTGTTTCTGGCTATGGTTTCTTGATTTAATGGCATATCAACCTTCGTGGGTTATTTAATGCCAAAGCTATCCTTGTAGAACAGCAGTCATACTATTAACCGTAACTTAGGAATATAGTGGTTCATGCCTTTCCTCGAATAATCATTCCGAAAGAAAATGTTATGGCACGATTGAAGTTTTAACTCCTGTCTTTGAGGCTGAATTTTGTGATGTGGAAGAATATTTTAATAAATAGCTGATCATTTGGTTTAATGGTTTATCAACCCTTGATGGTTATTTAATGCCAAATCCTGTTTATACACGTACTGTATAGGATTTTAAGTGAACAGTTTGTAGGTAACACTATGTTCTAATAAGCCTGAGTTCATTTGTTTGAACACAAATAAACAGTTGCAAGTATTGCTATTTATAGTTTGCACACAGTTAAATAGTTTCAAGTATTGCTATTTATTGTTTGCACACAAATGATTTCAAGTAGAGGAAATGATGCAATTTCCTCGGCAAAGAAAGTTCTAGGAAAAAACGGATCAATTTTGACGACTGTAAACCAAAAAAAAAAACAAAAAAAAAAACCGCCCGCGCACGTGTTCGAGAAAACTCAAGAATTTGGGAAAAACCCAACTTGAAAAATCAGAACACTCGACCACATTTTTTGACGAGGTTACTTTCTTCGTTAGGAGTTTGTGGAACTAAGGCGCATGTGCGTAATCTCCCAAAATATTATAAAGTCAAAACATCTCAGAACAGTTCACTTGTCCTCCAAGCAAGACGAATACAACTGTATCTCAAAGTCTCATTGCAGCCCTCCTGGCTTGAACGCCGGAAAATCCTGTATCAAGTTACGACCATCAACTGGGACAATAGCCTATAAAAGCCTCGTGCTCTTGAAAATTCACTACTGCCCACAATGACTTAACACAAGAACAATTTCATTTCTTTCTTTTCAGATCTATCCAAGAATAAAACTTCTTTATTTTTGTAGCATTCGTATTAATTCTATTATTTTTATTAACATTAGTCTACAACATCAAGTATTACTATTTATTGTTTGCACACCGTTAAATGGCTTTAAGAATGGCTATTTTTGCTTGCATACAGTTAAATGGTTTCGAGTATTACTCACACTAATAGTTCGGTTTAATATTAATCATTTGTTTACACACAGTTAAAAGTTTAAACAATTCTATGGCCCAGTCAGTTGTAGCTGCAAAATACACTGACTGTATCACTGCAGAAGGGTAAAACTCCACCAACGAATGTCCTGGATATGTCACAAAACAATCAGATGGTTAGGCTTCAGTAATGCTTGAGCTTTGGGGAATGAGGAGTACCCATTTATTGCTATCGCTCTCAGGTCCACTCGAGCCCATTCTGGTAACACCTGATAGGGTTCTATCTATAGGCAAAATAGAACTGTTTGACATTTAAACTGTGAACCCATCCTAAACTTAATTGCTTGAAATAGAACTGTTTTGCATTAACTGTATGTAAACAAAAAAAACCCTGTAAACAACTGTTTGAATAGAACTGTTTGATCATTTAACTATGAGTAAACAAGTGAGTGATGTTTAGTTGAATTCTTAGTTATACACAGCAATACTAGGAACTATTTAACTTTGTTGACATGCTAAACTGAATTGGTTGAAATAGAACTGTTAGATCATTTAACTACGTGTAAACAAAAAACTGTATTTAATCAAATGACTGTGTCTAAACAAGAAACTGCACTTACGCTAAGTTTTATTATTTGCTCATTTAACTGTGTATCCGTATTTGATAGAAATACTTGAAACCATTTAACTGTTTGTAGAAAATGAGCTCAGGCTCGTTTAAAAATATTACTCATATATTTGATATACATATATAAAAAGGATTTGGCTTTAAATGACCTACAGTGGTTGATATGTCATAAAACCAAACCAAACCAAACCAAACAAACCTAAACAATTCTTTTTTACCCATAGATCTAACCCGAACAAGTGCTACCGCTTCAGGTCTGAGTGAACGAGAGAGTAATAGCTATGAAGCCATACTTACTATCCTCAAAGCTCCGAGACTAAAACCTCACCATTAGATGGTATTGCGTCATATTCAGATCACTCACTGTGAGGAGGGTTATTACCACTTTGCAGAGATGCAGTCGGCGAAATCAACAGCCCCAGAAAGTAATTAAGATATTTTGTTATTGTTGTGAGCACATGTCTGACTTTTCTTTTCTCGATATGCACACATCATTTTTCTTTTTGTCACTTACTTTCTTACAATATTAAAATTACTGTTACTTGGAGCTTAAGACAACGGTTAACATCATTGTAAATGGCACCGCTGACCCAAATACAAAATCCTAAACTGGACTGTTTATGTTTTACATAGGACTGAGACATGAATCCATCCATTCTCCAACTCTTCTCAGGGTAAGTAGAAGGGCAGACAGGCCTCTTTACCTTTGATAAGGCAACCAGTTTAGGAGAAGAAAATCTCTCGTTAACAACCACCTTTACTTTGCTTAAAAATTGACCTTGTGTCACATCCAGTACATGGTGAAGATGTTTCGTCAATGCCTACAACACAAATATTTTAAGAATTTTTATACAATTCTTAAAAACATTTAATTCTGAAAATCCAATTGGATTTTTAAATATCGAATGAGGAAGCGAATTGCAGTTGCTTTTCTTTGTCTCATTTATTTTGTTTTCCTTTTTACTTATTTTTATTTTATCACCTTGTTTCTTTTCCATTTTTCATTTTTCTTTCTTTCTTTCTTTCTTTCTTTTTCTTCTCTAGACTTCACTCTTTAATACTCTGAATATCTGCAAGGTGGTATTTTTCTTTGTCTATTTGCAGTTGTCTTGTGTACGAGAATTTTGGCTTGAACTCTCGACGCACACACGCTCTCTCTCTCTCTCTCTCTCTCTTACACACACACACACACACACATGGACACTCTCTCTATCTCTCTCTATCTCTCTCTATCTCTCTCTCTATATATATATATATCTGTCACATACATACACACTCTCTCTCATTCATAAACGCACACCCCCTTTCACACATACACACATTCTCTGTCTCTCTCTATCTCTCTCTTTATCTATCTATCTCCCACATACACTCTTTCTCTCTCACATTCTTTCACACACACAAACTTTCTTTCTCTCTCTCTCTCTCACACACACACACACACACACACACAGAGTCACTCTCTCTCCCTCTCTTTCTTTCAAAGATGCACACACAGAGTTGCTCTATCTCTATGTCACATACACACACACACGCACACACACACACTCTCTCTCTCTCTCACACACACAAACGCACTCTCACTTTTACACACACACACACTCACTCTCCTACTCTCTCGTTCACACAAACACACTTTCTCTCATTCTCACTAACTCTCTCTCTCTCTCTCTCTCTCTCTCTCTCTATGTCTCTCTCTCTCTCTCTCTCTCTCTCTCACACACACACATAAACACGCACACACACATTTTATCAAATAGAAAGTCTCAGCAACAATGCACTAACGGTTAAATATGTTTAGTTTTTAACTATCCAGAATAATTAATCAACTCAGCCGTCAGGTGCTTTTCTCTTTGTCTTGGGAAAAAACTAAAACTTCCTGTCCGATGATTTAAATCTAACAACAAAATATATTTATAACAACATTCTGAACCATTTCCGTTACGGGCTCACAATGTCAACTTCAATTAAAATATTTCATTAAAGACGCAGACAACAACTGATAAGCACATTTTTCAACTTAGAAAACTCATCTTTATTGTAAAATTTAATTGAAAGAAATTCGGTTTTGTAACGTAGTCACCGACGACTGCAATGTCTGTGATGGCTTATCATCGAATGGAGTTGGAAGAACAACTCAAAAACATAACTAAAGCGTTAGGGCCTCTGTTGCTTTGTTCTCACCGTTCAGACTCAGAGGATGTGGAAGCAGGAAGAAATAGATAGCGGATACAAAGAGCGGTCTTGCTTCTTCGTTCTTCTCGGAGCAGAACTCTTCTTAGATTCATTCCTCATTCTCCATTTATGATGAGAGTTATTTCCCTTTTTTGAGACTCTTTGCTCAGCGTGGGTTGTGGATAATATACCTTTTTGATCTTCCTTTTTGTTTGTTCATTTTTTAAAAATAAATACACTTTTAAAGAAACTGTGAATACTCACACACACACACACACACACACATATATATATATATATATATATATATATATATATATATATATATTTAAAGGACTTTAAAAAGCGTATGGATTTTAAAATAGCTTGATTCAATCAAAAGGAACTTTTTCGGGACCCTGTCATGGCAAAGAACTCTGTGACGAAAGCAACCAATGAAAAGGAATTGACCTAATGGTTTGATAATTTTAAAAAAAAACTAAAAAGGTTTTTTTTCCTATTTTTTTCTTTTTGTTTTTTTACTTTTCTTTTTGTTTTTTTTTTTTAGTGACCGAAAAAAGGTCTTTTTAGGACTCATGATGTATGCTCAACTTAGAGCTATATATATATATATATATATAATAGAAATGAGTGGAAAGTTGGATAAATCAAACACTTAACTCAAATTTAGATATGTGATATTTCGTTCGGCTATATTTCATCACGAACTATTTCAAACAGAAACTGTTTTCTGAGTTTTTCTATTTAAAAGCATGTGAAGGGAAATGATAAGATGGTGGAGGGTGTATAGTCGTAGCAGAAAAGCTGGGAGGGATTTAAAGTCAAGTGTATCAGGTTTCATTAAATCATTTTATTTTGTTTTGAAAGTGGAGATAGATTTTAGGGAGATGATAAGAAGAAAGTAGGGAAGGCGTTTTGGCATATCTTGTTTCAGGAAAAGATATTGACTATAATGTGATGTCGCAGAAAGTTATCTATATTGTAGTGTCTATGCTGTAATTGGGTTGGAGAAGAGCTAAGTGGTAAAGTGAAAAAAGAAGGAAAAGAAAAGGATTCTCAAAAATATGGTGGCATAGAGTGAATAAAATGTGTTTTTCCTATTTGTTTTCTATTTTGATTTTGTTTTTATTTTGTATGAAGTTCACAAGGTATGGTGAAATTTGGAAAAAAACCTGGACGTTGTTTTATATGGTCTATTTTGGAAACGACCGCAGATTCTACTAGTCTTCGGAAATTTTTGCAGTGTATGGGTTTGATTAGGGCGGCTTGGGAAAAATCGAATGTGTGTTTGAGCTCTAACATGTGGGAGAAAAGGTCGTTTTGATCATCATTAGTTTTGATTGATCGTTTGTATTCGAAAATTCTTTTTTCTAGATTGCGTTGGGTTCGCCGAAGTAATATTTGTTGCAATTTTTGTATGGGATGGAGTATATGCCAGCGTGAGATGTGATTTCGTTTTGTGATGTTTTTAATAGTTTGTGATGTGGATTGTATGATTGATATTCTTAACTTTGTTAGTTTGTCGTAGAGTGTTATGTTATGTGTGTTAGAAGGTAGAGAGTTCGGTCTATAGGTGATGGGGATAGTGAGGTTCGTTTTCTTTGGTTTATTTGATTAGTGTATCTTAAGAGCCTTTTTTCTAGCATTCAATATGAAAAATCGTGGGTATTTTAGGCTTTTAAGGAAATATTCGATGTATTCAAATTCTTCATAAAGGTATTGTGGGCTACATATTCTGAGCGCTCTGGGGTAAAAATCTATTATAAGGCCTGCTTTGATTTTATTGTTGTGGTGGGAGTAGAAATGTATGTAATCATTTTCGTTTGGGGGTTTGTGGTAGACTTTAAAAGTTAAACTGTTTTGCTATTTAATAATTAGGATGTCTAGGAAGGGTGTGGTGTTATTAGATTCTTTTTTCATTGGGGAAGTTGATGGAGGGTTCAACATTGTTTAGTCTTTCTGTGATCTCTTCAATTTTGATGTTTTGGGGTAAGAAAATAAGTATACCGTCGATAAGAATCGAATAACACCATGTTAATAACACATAAAATATTTAATTGGAAAACCTAAAAAATTTGTTATTCTTGCACGAATAATTTTTTCAAATAATTAACACTCATCATACGGAAGTAATTAGAAAATATTGTGACCAACTTACAAATAATAAAAATGATAATAGTAGTAATAATAGTGATAATAACAATAATTGTGATTGTAAATCTAAGATAGATTGTCCTATGGAAGGTCTATGTAATTTGCGTAGTGTATCAAACCTCTATTTTCCCAAAGAACATCATGAAAGATTAAAAAAAATTATATTGGAATTTCGTCGGTTAGATGGAAGTTAGGATATAATAATCATATTTATTCTTTTTCTCATGAACGCTTGAGAAATCAAACAGCTTTATCCAAGCATTTTTGAAGTTAAAAAATAGAGTTTTAATTCCAAAGATTCAATGTGAAATTTTGAAAAGATCTACAACTCCTAGCTGCTTTGATGGAAGATAAATTTGTGTCTGGAAGAAAAGATACAAAGTATATTATACTTTGATCCTGTTAGCCTATTAAATCAGAGATGTGATTTTATTGCTAGATGTTGGCATAGAAATAAATTTAGACTATTTTCAAAAATAAGTGAATGAATAATTAAATAAATAAAAACGAATAACTATGATTTATTAAATTGGTACATGAATTAGAATTTTAATTTATTTTAAGAATTTTTACTCTATTATTGTAATTTAGGGGGGTCACCGTATTTATACCATACATCTTAGTTGATGCATCGGGATGGGTCGTCAGTGATGTTTCCTTTGGGTTCATGGGGGGTTTCGGGTCTTTCAACATCAGACCCCCTCACCCAAATGACCCAGTTGGCATCGATCTAACTCCAACTCCCATCCCGGCAGCTAACCTGCGCATCCACACAAGGAAAAAAAATGACCATAGAAAAGGCTCTATATATAATTTTGCAACAGCCAATCAGAGCTAAGCTCTACTGATGACTTCTAAATCTTTCCTTTAAAAATCGGGAGGCCACGTTACTCTGCTTCTTTGCCACAATGACGTCATTATTTGGTTATCTGTTCCTTCCGGTATGTAAATAACATTCGTTCTAAAATTTTTTTTAATTCATCTTGACGATAAAAATTAATAATAAGAAGAAGAATTAACAAATGAATAATAATAATAATAAAAATTATATATATATATAAAGTAAGTTGGCGACCATAGTCGAGGGTGACCCGAAGGCTCCCTTTTCGATAACTTACTACACCAAGGTGTAGGGGAGGGCGCTACTCCTTTCCCTGGATTGCTCCACTTTACCCTTGATACGTACCTTATAATGCTGAGTGTTAAGCAAGGAGGCATTAAGTACCATTTTTTGAGTCTTTGGTATGACTCGACCTGGGATTGAACCCAGGTCTCCCGGGCCATTGGCGAACACTCTAAACGCAAGGCCAATATATATATATATATATATATATAGATATATATATGTGTGTTTGAATGTTTAGACACGTATTATTGTAGCTGTAAAATTTCCTCTGTTAAATTTGAAATACGGTGAAACTGGATGTTCCTTTACATGCCATACGTTGATACTTATTGTAACTTAATTTAAAGGGCTACTTTTATATAGAAGAAATAAGTTGTTTTTATCTAGTCTGATTGTGAATGTGAAAAAAAATTATTTTAATTAATTTTCTTGTTTGATCTGAAGAAGCCCTCTTATTTTTTAGAGGACTGATTTATATCAACAGGATGGAAATAAATTTATCATCTTAATGAAACTGATTGTTGTTGTTGTTGTTTTTAAGAGAAACTTATTCGATCTCTGGATGTTATTCACATTGACCTCTTGACCGGAATTAGTAAAATTTAATATTCTATTTTTGAATATTTTATTGGTCCTGCTTGGAATTGTTCCCAACTCCGGATTTAGAACGAAACAGCCTGTCTGTGGATGAAAATATATACGCTTCCCCAGGAGGGTTGAGCACTCTGGCGAAGGAATTGTCCACCGCCGCTCGCATAATGCAAAGCTCTTCGAAAGAATTGAGCACTCTGGTAGCCGATAGGGTATAAAAAAGTAAACAAACGGACGCTGCTGCTGTTGCTACAGAAATACCTTAAAAATTCCCTTAGCCAACGTGGTCTGCTTGTTGTCCGAATGGTCTGAGACTTAGTCTAACGTAAAGTTGGATGGGTTTCGATCCCGGCTTCGAGCGTCCTGCGTGTCTAGCCACACTGAAGAGTTCTGATAGAACGAAACAGTCTGTCTGTGGATGACAATATATATATATATATATATATATATATATATGTGTGTGTGTGTGTGTGTGTGTGTGTGTGTGTGTGTGTGTGTGTGTGTGTGTGTTTAAAAGAAATACCCTTGAGAAAAGTATGAACCTAACTATTCTCCCTCATATAATGGGTAAATGGTAGAACACAACAAGTGACTTACAAAATGACAAATGAAGTGTAAGATTTTAAAAAAAATAATAAATTAAGAGTTGGAATATAAAGAAAGTGTTGTAAAATGACAAATGATGGTTAAGAAGAGAACAGAAGTGTTACAAAATAATGAATGAAGAGTAGGTATGTCAGAAAAATGTAAGAAAGTGGTATATAAAGATAAATGAAGGGTAAAATGTAAGACAAGTGTTTTAAAAAGAAAATTGAAGGATAAAAACGAAACAAAAGTTTAACAAAATGATAAATAAAGGTTTAGGAGTACAAAAAGATAAATGAAGAGTAAGAATGTTAGAAAGTGTTACAAATTGACAAATGATGGGTAAAGGTTGCGAAATGACAAATGTTGGATATGGGTTGCAAAATGACATATGATGGGTAAGGGGTACAAAATGACAAATGATGGGTAAAGGTTGCGAAAAGAACAAATAATGGATAAGGGTTGCAAAATGACAAATGATTGATAAGGGTTGGAAAATAACAAATGATTGATAAGGGTTGCAAAATGACAAATGATTGATAAGGGTTGCAAAATGACAAATGATGGGTAAGGGTTGCGAAATGACAAATGATTGATAAGGGTTGCAAAATGACAAATGATGGGTAAGGGTTGCGAAATGACAAATGATTGATAAGGGTTGCAAAATGACAAATAATGGGTAAGGGTTGCAAAATGACAAATAATGAGTAAGGGTTGCAAAATGACAAATGATTGATAAGGGTTGCAAAATGACAAATAATGGGTAAGGGTTTCAAAAGGGGTACAAAATGACAAATAAAGGGGTAAGGGGTACAAAATACAAATAATGGATAAGGGTTGCAAAATTACAAATGATGGGTTAGAGTTGCAAAATGACAAATGACAGATAAGGGTTGCAAAATGACAAATGAACGGTAAGGGTTTCAAAATGACAAATAATTGATAAGGTACAAAATGACAAATGATGGGTAAGAGTTTCAAAACGACAAATGATGGGTAAGGGTTTCAAAATGAAAAAATAATTGATAAGGATTGGAAAATGAAAAATTATGGGTAAGGGGTACAAAATGACAAATAATGGGTAAGGGTTGCAAAATGACAAATAATGGATAAGCGTTGCAAAATGACAAATAATGGAAAAGGGTTGCAAAATGACAAATGATGGGTAAGGGGTACAAAATGACAAATGATGGCTCAGGGTTGCGAAATGACAAATAACGGATAAGGGTTGCAAAATGACTAATGATGGGTAAATGCAAATAAAAAAGGGTTTACAAAATAACAAATGAAGTGTAAGGATCTAACAAAAATAAAATAATCAGGGAAACTGAAAAAATGATTGGAAAACTGAGGAATAGTTTTTTTGTAAAGTATGAATATCACATCTATAGGCAAATCCTTTTTTCTTTTTAAGCAGTAAATTTCGGAGTTAGTTGGTTGATTTACAATAAAGCTCACATTGCTGGTTTGTGCGAAAGACATGGTTGATACCAACACCGATGCAACAGAACAATCATAAAAGTTAACAAAAAACCGCTTATTAAAAAAAATAGTAAGTGGTTATTCTTAACTGCAAAATTCCTCCCTAAACAAGGCCAGACGGCCATTGTGGGCAAAATGTTACAAAATGATAAATGAAGGGTAAATAGGCAACATAAAGAAATTTCGAAGAGGCTGCAAAGCAAAAATTCAAAGTACACCTCGGGAAAACACTAATTTCGAGAGCCCAGTTGACTAGGGCTGTAGAATACATCGACTGCATCTATACAAAGTGGTAAGAACCCGCTCCCCGCCAACGAGTATCCTGGATATGACACTACACAATCTGATGGTGAGGCTCCAGTCCTAGAACTTTGGGGAATGAGGAGTTCCTTTCATTGCCATTGCTCCAAGGTCCACTCAGACCTGGAGTGGGAGCACCTGATAGAGTCCTCCCTATAAATCAAATAAGATTATTTGCCATTAAAACTTATTGTAAAAAATTACATGATAAATTGAGCAGGTTGAAATGGAACTGTTTGATCATTTAACTGTGTGTAAACAAATGACTGATGTTTAATTGAATTATTAGTGACACATAGCAATAACAATACAAGTGTACTAACAAATTAGTGAAATTACCTACAAACTAAGTGAGCAAACAGATAACTGATACTAAATTGTGACTGTTATATAGCAATTACCCAATGGCCCAGGAGACCCGGGTTCAATCTTAAGTCGAGTCATACCAAAGACTCAAAAAATGGCATTCAATGCCTCTTGGCTTAACACTCAGTAATAAAAGGTAGGGTCCAAGAGTAAAGTGGAGCAATCCAGGGAAAGGAGTAACGCCCTCCCCTAGACCTCGGTGTAGTAGCTATCGAAAAGGGAGCCTTCGGGTCACCCTCGACTAAGGTCGCCAACTTTACTTACTATATAGCAATACTTGAAATCATTTAACTGTGTTCAAAAAAAGAGCTCAGGTTCATTTAAGAATAATATCTACCAAATTTGTTTACGAATCGTATATATATATATATATATATATATATATATATATATATGCGTATTATTTGGTCCAGTTAAACCGGAGTTGGGAGTAATTCCATCAGGATAAGAAAACTATTCAAGAGTGAACATTTAAATTTTCCTGGTAAAGATCTCAATGTAACAGACATTACAGAGCAATAATTTCAGTAAGAAAAAACACAAACCGGTCACATTAGGATTATATATTTATTTCCATCCTGTTATGTGTTTTTGAAAAATCAAAAAACATGAAAAAATTAACAGGACTTCTTCAGATCTTATGGATAAAATAAATCAGAATATATATATATATATATATATATATATATATATATAAGTAGGATTTGGCATTAAATTACTTACAATAGTTGATATGCCATAAAAGCAAACCAAACCAAGCCAAACTAATTTTAAAAGTCCAAGTTTGTAGTTGAGGGAAAGCATATACAAGATCAACTGTCTAATAGTTCGAGAAAACCTGTTGGAACAGAACATGCTTCAGGTTGAAGACGTACGGTCGCATCCCCCTGAAAGTATTGGTTCCTGTTAGAATGCCGAAGTTAAGCAGTGATGAGCACTAAAACAACAGCAGGTGATATTTGTCTCTACCTCCCACCAGACAGGACTTGACACAAGGTCAATGACATGAGGGTCGATTATAGTGGATGTTTAAGTGAGTGGAAGGTCGGGCACGAGCCTGGGCTCGGGCCCTGCTGTTCTATACTGGTCATCGGTCCACTTAGTACAATTTGGACCTGATGAGTCTAGCTGGTCTTGGACCCAAATCTGGGCCCAGACACGTAAGCCTGATTATAACTTAAACTGGACACTAAGATCCAATGGTATACAAGGAGGTGAAAGGTGTCCCACCTGAAGGTAGCCCAGCCGAAGGTAGCCCAGCCAAACCAAAGCAACAGCAGGTACGAGAAGCCAACTGAGAACTGTATTCTATATCTAAGCAAAAGCTTTGAAAAGAATAACATGCTTCCGCTTGCGGGGTGAATATTCAGAAAGAACGGAACTCCTCACTAGAGACAGTAAAACGAATTCTTTCTGAAAACTTTCGAAATGGCGGAACTAATGAATATCTATATGGACAAAGATAAGCCCGATAAAAAGAAGCCGTGATGTTTACAGTATCTTTGATTAATATTTGAATTGTAAATTTCAACGATTTTTCTTTTATTGCTTTTAGGATATTTGTATTTACATTTTAAGAGCAAGCGTCCGTACTTTGATGGCCAACAGCAGAAAGCATTTTTAAAATAGTGTCTATTTATGAGTTCGTTTGTTAATTGCATTTGATGAGGGGGAATGGATATTAACTTTAAGCCAAGTATGTCATTTGTATTGAGCTAAGTTTATTTGTGTTTTTTTTTTTGTTTTTTTGTTTTTGTTGTTTGTTTTTAATGAACGAAATATCAGCAGTGAGTAAAAATCGATATAATGTCTCGTTTATGTAAAATAAAGTTGTTTTCTTCTTCATCGACTAAACAGTGAATTCACAGATTAAAGTTCGTCATTTTAGACAATTTCTCATGAGGAATCGGCCCACCTCCCTGTCATTAATTAATTTGGTTTAGAATAATAATGCTGTATTCTATGTCACGAATGTGCTATGTTAGGGTGTTGCAAGCAGATACATTTGTTTGTACGCCAATGTTAAATTGGTTAATGTATATTTGTAGGCGTATGTTTTATAATGATACTTGTTCATACGTGCCTATGTTAAATGGGTTTAAGTATGTTGATACGTGTGTCTTTTACTGTGATATGTGTACGTATGTGCATGTTTTGTACAGATATACGTCTCTTTGTAGAGGTATGTTTTATGGACGTACATGTACTTATGGGAGTTTGTTTTATGGGTATCTATGTTTTAGGCGTATGTTTTATTGTTGTACGTGTACTTATATGCGTATGTTGTATGGGTTTAAGTATGTTTGTACGTGTGTCTTTTACGGTTATATGTGTACGTATGTGCATGTCTTTTTGCCCAGTCAGCTGGGGCTGTAGAATACACTGACTGCACCTCTGCAGAGGGGTAAGATCCCCCCTAACGAGTGTCCTGGATATGACACTAAACAATCTGATGGTGAGGTTACAGCAGTACTGGAGCTTTGGGGAATGCGGAGTACCCCTTCATTGCAATCGCTCCCAGGTCCACTCTGGCCCGGAGTGGTAGCACCTGATAGGGCCCTATCTATGAGTTAAATAGAACTAACAGCATACTTATGCTAAAATAAATTGAGTAAACTGAATAGCTTGAAATAGAAACGTACATATGTGCGTGTATTTTATGTGTATACATATATTTGTATGTTTAGTTTGTTTGGGTTTATGGTATATCAACCTTTGTAGGTTATTTAATGCCAAATCCATTTTTATATAATTAAACAGTTCAATTTCAAACAATTCAGTTTAGCATAAATACACAATTTAATTGTTGAAAACATTTCTATTTCAAGCTATTCAGTATAGTCAAACAATTCCTATTCAAACAATTCAGTTTAACGTAAGTACAATTTCAATGTCAAAAACAGTTCTATTTCAAACAATTCCGTTCAGCATACGTACGCAGTTTAGTTCTATTTGACTCATAGATAGGACCCTATCAAGTGTTACCACTATAGGCCAGAATGGACCTGGGAGATATATCAATGAAGGAGTACACCGTATCCCCCCTAAAGCTTCAGCATTACTGGAACCTCACCATCAGATTCTTTAGTGTCATTAACAGGACACTCGTTTGTGGGGGTCTTACCCCTCTACTAAGATGTAGTTAGTGTATTCTACAGCCCATCCCGACTGAGTAATATATTTGTATGCGTACATTGTTTTGTGAAACGTATACCGACGTGCGTCTGTTAAATGGATAAACCTATGTTTCTACACGAGTATTTCGTAGTGGTATGTGTACTTATATGCCTGTATTGTATGGGTATATATGTTTGCGTGGGTTTATTTCATCATGTTACGCGTGTCTCGTGTATTTTTATATCTATATTATAAGGTGATAAGTGTGTTTGTATGCCTGTGTTGGATGGAAGAATGTATGTTTGCAAGCGTACGTTGAGTGGCGGTAAGTGTTTTTTGTATGTGTTTATTGTATAGCTGTACATGTGTTTATTCGCGTGTGTTGAATGGATATATATGTGTTTGTATGTGTTCGTTGCATTACTGTGTTTCATATGGGTATTTTGTATGGTTGCTGATCTGCTTGAATTAGTTTACCTATGTTTGTATATCGTGTATTGTATGACGGTACATGTACTGATATTGTGTTGTGCGGTTGTGTGTTTATATGCTTGTGCTTTATGACGATAAATATATTAGTATGCTTGTGTTTTGTTTGTTTGTTTGTTTGGTTGGTTGGTTGGTTGGGTTTTTATGACATATCAATCTTTGTAGGTTATTTAATACCAAATCCATTTTTATTCAAATAATCATTTCTATTTGAGATAATTCAGTTTAGCATACAAAAAAACTTTAATTTCAAACATTTCAGTTTAGCATAAGTATGCCGTTTAAATGTAAGTACACAGTATAATCATCAAGTAGATTTTCGAAATGCTGTTTCCACAGTTTTACTCTTTCTTGTTGGCTTGCAGCTTTCAATTTTGCTTTGGTTGTGCTCTTCCTTCTACTCACTTCGTTTATTGTTTGCCAGGCTATCCTAGATTGCCTATCTTCCACCGAGTCTCTAATCTTATCTATCTGATCTTGTATGTATTCTATCTGTTCTTTTAGATATATTCCTGCTAATTGATATTGTGCCTTTTCTAGTTTTTGGGCATTTGTATTTGTTGGGTTCTTCCGATAGCTTTTGGAGGCAGTTTTCACGAGTGCACGCTTTTCTCACTTTCGAAAATCTACTCGGAAACCCACCGAAAGTAACGAATAAACCGATCACCAGAAATATCAGTAAGCAATTAGACATTAAACTAGGTCCGTTCACCAAAGAAGAACTCGACTCGGTTCTTAGAAAAATTAAAAATAGGAAAGCTGCAGGGCTTGACGAGATCCCCCCAGAAGTATGGAAGACCAGACAATTCGACTACATACTGCTCCAACAATGCAACGCAGTCTATAATCAAAATAGGATAGAAAGATGAATGAAGGGATGCATCTTTCCTTTCCCTAAAAAGGGAGACCTCGGATTAGCCAAGAACTACCGAGGTATAACACTTACATCCATAGCAGCCAAAATCGACAATGCCCTACTACGAAACCGCATAGAACCCAAAATAGACAACATCCTCAGGAAAAACCAAAATGGCTTCCGAAGAAATAGATCCACAACCTCACAAATATTGACCATCCGTAGAATCCTTGAAGTCGATAGGGCAAAAAACCTACAGGCAACATTACTATTGTCGACTTTACCAAGGCCTTCGATTCCATACACAGAGAAAGATAGAACAAATCCTACTAGCATACGGCCTACCAAAAGAAACCATAGCAGCAATAACGATTCTCTACAGAAACACCAAAGTGAAAGTACGTTCACCAGATGGAGACACAGAATACTTCGACATTGTTGCAGGAGTGCTACAAGGAGACACGCTAGCCCCATACCTCTTTATCATCTGTCTAGACTACGTGCTCAGAACTTCGATCGACAAAATCAGAGAAAATGGCTTCCAGCTGACGAAGAAAAGAAGCAGAAGGTACCCCGCAAAAACAATTACCGACGCCGACTACGCCGATGACATAGCGTTACTGGCGAATACGCCTAACCAAGCCGAGACACTACTTCATAGTTTAGAACGAGCCGCCGCAGGCATTGGCCTCCATGTCAATGCACACAAAACTGAATATATGTATTACAACCAAATAGGTCACATTACCACACTAGACGGAAGCTCTCTGAAACTAGTAGTCAAATTCACCTACCTAGGAAGTAGCGTCTCATCAACCGAAAAAGACATCGACACACGACTAACGAAAGCATGGACAGCTATCGATAGGCTCTCGATCATATGGAAATCAGACCTGACCGATAAAATGAAACGCAGTTTCTTCCAGGCAGCAGTCGTATCGATACTGCTATATGGATGCACTACTTGGACGCTAACTAAACGGCTGAAGAAGAAACTAGACGGCAATTATACAAGAATTTTGAGAGCAATATTGAATAAGTCCTGGTGACAACACACCACAAGACACCAACTATACGGCCACCTGCCTCCCATCACGAAAACTATACAAGTTAGACGAACCAGACACGCAGGACACTGCTGGAGAAGCAAGGACGAACTCAGCAGTGATGTACTCCTATGGACCCCCGCATATGGCCAAGCAAAAGCAGGACGACCAGCTCAAACATACATGCAGCAGCTATGTGAGGATTGGGGATGTAACCCTGAAGACCTGCCAAAAGCGATGAATGATAGGGAGAAGTGGAGAGAGAGGGTCAGGGATATCCGTGCTGGCGGCACGACATGATGATGATGATGATGATGACAATCACCAAAAACATTTCTATGCAAGTTATTCAGTTTAGTCAGACAGTTCTAATTCAAACAATTTTGTTCAGTATAAGTATAGATTTTGACCACCCACAGTTAAATGTCAAAACAGCTCTATTTCAAACAATTCAGTTTAACATAAGTAGGCAGTTTAAATATCAAAATAGTTCTATTTCAAGTAATTCAGTTTTGCATAAGTACACAGTTTAGTTCTGTTTAACCCATAGATAGGGCTGTATCGGGATTCTATCACTCTGGATCAGGGTGGACCTGGGAGCGATCGCAATGAAGGGGTACTCCACATTCCCCAAAGCTTCAGCATCACTGGAACCTCACCATCAGATTGTCTAGTGTTATATCCAGGACACTCGTTGTGGGGTCTTACTCCTCTGCAGAAGTACAGACGGTGTATTCTACAACCCCAGCCGAGTAAGCAGTTGTGTTTTGTGGTTGTAAGTGTGTTTGTATGTGAGTGTTATGTGATTGTATATGTGCTTGTATGCTTGCATTGTGTGGTTGTAAGTGAGTTGCATGACGCTATATGTGTTCGTATGCTTGTGTTGTGTGGTTGTGAGTGTATTTGTATGCGTATGTTGTTTGAAGACACATGGATAAGTGCATGTACTCCTATGGACCCCCACATATAGCCGGGCAAATGCAGAACGACCAGCTCGGACATACATCCAACGGCTATGTGAGGATACAGGATGTGGCCCTGAAGACCTGCCAGAGGCGATGAACGATAGGGAGAAGTGGCGAGAGAGGGTCAGGGATATCCGTGCTAGCGGCACGACATGATGAAGATGATGATGATGTGTATTTTGTATGAGTCTAAATGTTGTTTCGTATTTATCTATGGGTGTACCCGTCACTACTTGTATGTGTTGCTCGTTGTATGTCTGTCCTTGGGATTTAACTTCTGCGTTTAACTTTCATTGGCATAAGGCCCTTATGGTTAACTCACTGACAATTATTTGCTTTCCTAGCGTATTAACTATTACATCATGCGAGTTGCTTTTAGCTGAATGGTTATCGTTTCTGGAAATGGACTGCATAGCCCTCAAATAGCTCCGTCGACATTCCCCATTTTGAGATGCCTTTGGTTTTGTAAATAAACCTGACCCTGCTTTTCTTTTTTTTTAGAAAAGGGGGTAATGACAACTATCTGGGGGGGAACGGCTCCTTGAAGTTAGACTCCTTTATTATATTTTACCTGACACTTGAATGTACGAATTATGTATAAGTTCCATGAGTGTTGAGTGTTTTTGTGTGGTGTTCCTTTTGTAAGTATTGTGTATACGTGTCTGAAGACAGGTGAAAATATACCCAAAAATTCTTTTAAATATACATTAGTCCTGGACTTTAACTAAGTTAAAAGTTAAGGTAAAATAAAGCCCCCCTTCTTCTTTATTTATTTTTTAAATTTTATATATATATATATATATGGACGTAAAGCGTAATGCCTAACCTTGTCCTGGACGTGTGAGTCTTGCAGCTTAACGCTCAGGATTGTCAGTTCGACCGGGGAACTACTGCTGCTCACCTATTAGAGTGGCTTCTATAGATGAGAATAAAAACAACCATCGAAAGATAACCATGACCCACACTCAAATCACATACATAAACCGCATCGCTCTTCGCGCGGCTAAAAAAGGGGCGCGTCCCGTTGAGGTTGGAGCCCTGGCCTCAATGTTCGAAAAAGCAGTTACAGAGCTCAAACAAAAGCTACTAAAATGCAAACAAACATTACAAATAGCGACATTTAACGTTAGAACCCTAGATAGAATAGGTCAACTACCAGAGCTAAGTGCATCCACCGTAGAGATGAACCAGACATGCAGGACACTGCTGGAGAAACAAAGACGAACTCATCAGTGATGTACTCCTATGGACCCTCGCATATGGCCAAGCAAAAGCAGAACGACCTGCTCGAACATATATACAGCAGCAATGTGAGGATATGGGATGTAGCCCTGAAGACCTGCCAAAAGCGATAAAAGATAGGGAGAAGTGGCGAGAGAGGGTCAGGGATATCCGTGCTAGCGGCACGACATGATGATGATGATAATGATGACTTGGTTTCAGTTCAGAGTTTTCCTTCTACGAAATAGGTCACCTCAACCATGAGCATTTCTCCTGTGAGTCTTTGTGTGTATCATATTTACCAACCCCTCCGCTCAGGCAGGATATGACACAAGGTCAATTTTTAAGCGAAGTTTAACAGGTTTGAATTCAGAGTTTTCCTTCTCCTAGACTAGTTGCCCTGCCAAAGCTGAAGAACCCAGTCTGTCCTACTATTTACCCATAGCTGGAGGCAGAATAATTGGATTCATACCTTTCCCAAGGGTATCAGTGCTATGGGAAATGCAATCAATCTCGTCCAGGATTTGAACTCGTGTCGCCGTGTCCATTTCCTACGACGATAACCATTACACCACGGGCACCTGTAAGTCTGTGTGTGTATGTTGGGTGCGAGTGTGTATAAGGTATAAGTGTTGATGTATTCTCTCTCTCTCTCTCTCTCTCTTGTATTCTCCCTCTTTTCTCTCTCTCTCTCTCTCTCTCTCTCTCTCTCTCTCGTGTTATCTTTCTCGCGCGCGCACGCGCTCTCTGTCTCTGTGTCTCTATGTCTCTGTGTGTTTCTCTCTCTTTTTCTCACGCATGCATGCGCACGTTCTCTCTTTCTCTGTACTTTTTCAGATGCTCGTAGTATATAATAGGTATCATCGTAAGAAATTGAAATGGTGATACGAGTTCAAAACCTGGGCTAGTGTTGTATATTGACCTGCGACCCGGCCAAACATGCCATTCCAAAGTGATGCACCGGAAAGAAGTGACACATTCCGATGGCAGTTATGAGAAGAAATTGCATAGGTGGGCTTGGCTGAAAAAATGGGACAAGGTAAAATCCCATGGTACACTCATAGACTGAAGCACCTGAAGAGAGTGACCAGTGAACTGCATGACAGTTATTTCCGCTTGATGACGATCAAACATGCCATTCCAAAGATTGAGTGGGCGATTGAACTATTATATACCTCAGTGAAGATAGGAAGTCAGTGAATTGGAGATCAGATGAGTTAGAGAAAAGATGTGGTAGAGAAAGCCACCAGAAAGCTGAGCCCCCGAGCCTCCGGTTGAGCATCAGGAGAAAGAGAAAGACTCAACGCTGATGGCTATAAGAGTGTGGGTCTATATGTTGCAGTTTTGTTCGGTCTCCAACTCCCTCTCACTCACAAACCTTTCAAATAAAGTGAGAGGTATATTTTTTAAAGAAGTCTTCGCTCGTCTTTTATTCATTGCGTCAATAAGTATTCTGCATGTATATGTGGATAGTTGTTGCATATGACTATACAACACTAGGCTGACTGCGTTTCACTGAGGGATAATACTGTTGGGAAAGTTATGAAGCCGACTATTCTCCCTCTAAGTAGGAGTAAATTGTTGGGCAAACTTGGCTCATTTAATCCTGATACAGAAACTGCTCCTGGAGAAGGAAAACTCCTCCAGAGTGTTTGGATGAATATATGTGTACATTTTGCTTGTGGATCTGTGCTTTCTCTGTGTGTACATATTTACCAACCCCTCCGCTAGGGCAGGATATGTGTGTGTATGTTCGTGGGTCTGCGTGTGCGTGTGCCTTTGGGGTGTCTTTACAAATATATGTTTGTATGCAACTATGAACAAGGGTGTTTTTCTGTATTTGGAAGTGGAAGAGAAAAATGAAGATAACTTTAAAGATTATCCTGTCAGCTAAGACATTTATTAATCTTTTAAGCTCAAATACCGATTTTATTTGACTTCTGAAAGATCTTGATATTCAATCATTTCATCTTCGAGGCATGTTAACAAATTTCAAACGTTTGCATTCCTTTCATAAGCAAATCTGATACAATCAAAAGAGAGAAAAGCTCAAATAGACAGCAAGTATAAAAAAAAAAAAAAAAAAAAAAAAACGAGCACCGAATTCTTGTAATTTTCTTTAAAAAATGATTAATATATTTTGAATAAACATCCTAAGGATTTTTTGATGCTGAAACGGTTATTTAAAACTTGAAAAGAAATGGATCTGCAGTGACCAAAACATTTTATATTCACATGTTGAGTACACAGATGCAATCGTTATCCAACAAGAAAAAGACACAACAAACAATATTCTTAATAAAGAAATACATTTAAAATGTTCTCAGAGAATAAAACAATTTACAGTCTGGTTGGCAAATGAATGATGATTTTGTGAGGACTGCGTCGTGCTGCACGACATATTTCAATCATCTAAATTCTCGATATAGCGGATATTTCTATCTATCTATCTATCTATCTATCTATCTCAATTCGTTCATATCTATCTATCTATCTATCTATCTATCTATCTATCCATCCATTGCCCTCCGTTCATATCTATTAGTTTATCTATCTGTCATATTTCCATTACATTTGCACATATGTTACCCGCCCCAGCAAAAATAACACTTTATAGCGAGAATTTTATAAGAGCATTAAACTTAAAATGATTCAACTTGGAGCATAAACCAATTTCCAATGCTGTCGAAGCTGAATGATTATTTTGTTGATACTGCGTTTGCCCTGAATCATACAAATACATTCTCGTTAATCAGAGATATCTATCTATCTATCTATCTATCTATCGATCGATCTATCTATGAACAAAATGCACACCTGCTAAAACGCAGAAAAATCACCAAAAATCAGTGATTTATCTGATTTTTTAAAAATTTTCGTTCTTCAACTAAGAAATGATAAAATCCTCTTTTAAAAAAATGAAGCGAAACTAAAAATTCTGAAGACATGCTTTTTTAATGGTTTGTTCGTTTTTGTTGTTTTTTTTCGGGGTTTTTTTTTTCATGTTTTTGGCAGTTCGCTATTTGAAAAGGTTATTAATAATGTATAATTTTGATTTTTACATATTCAAAAGATCTTTCAGTAAAGAAGTTTAATCCGTTTTCTGGGGGTTTTTTGTTTGTTTGTTTTTCGTTTTTTTTTTTTTTACTTTTTTCTTTATAACTGTTGTCTATTTTTACGGACGTCTTACTTTTTTCAGTTAAAAAATAGAAAAGATTAATATTGATTTCTGTTTCTGTTAGCTTTTGTCTTTAGGAAAACAGAAAACAATTCCCATCATTATTTTTTTATTCATTTATTTATTTATCTAATTTCAGTAATTTTAGAAATGTTAAAATTGAAAATTCTCAAGGAAAAACTGATTTATATTTTTATATCTAGTAAACTACGTTTACTCATTCAATATTGGCCAAATGTTAAGCGTGTTTTCCAATGGTCCAGGAGACCAGGGTTCAATCCTAGGTTTAGTCATACCAAAGATATAAAAAATTGTACTTGATACTGCCTTGCTTAGCACTCAACACTATAAGGTAAGGATCAAAGTGGATCAATCCAGGAAATGTAGTAATGCCCTCCCGTACACCTCGGTGTAGTAGCTATTGAAAAGGGAGCCTTCAGGTCACCCTCGACTAAGGTCGCCAACTTTATTATTACTTTACATCCTAAAAAAAATATGACCTGTATTTATAAGTTGAATATTTTTTTCAAATTTTGTTTGTTTTTCATATTTGTGGCTTTTCCCCTCACTAATGGATTATTGTCGATGTCTAAAGGAGAAGCAGTGATTATTTCGGGACGAATCCACATATTGATATTTTTATTTCTTTAGGATTTCTTTAGGAATATTTTTATCACAATTCGTTTCAGTGTATAGGATACAAAGTTAACAGTTTAAAAGAAATTTTTGGATTTAACTTTAACAATTTTTAACTTCGTTTTTATTTCATTACTTGACGTAGTTTTCTGCATTTTAATTTTTTTTTTTAATAAAACTGTTCAATATTTCTTCAAATATTAGAATAAAAACCATCATTTTTCATTGTCTTTTTTATTTTACAAAATTTTATTCTAACGTTTGTGTTTGTCAAGTTTTACACGTATTATTTTCCTCGAAATATATTGATCTAAAAATATTCATTCTGAATATTTTCCGAATAAAAATTAATAAAGTTCTACATGAATTTCAATTTAGATTTTTACCTCAAAATTTTCAAATTTCGTCCTGAAATTTAAGACTTACCTCATAATAAAAAAGTAAAGTAAAGTTGGTGACCGTAGTCGAGGGCGACCCAAAGGCTCCCTTTTCAATAGCTACTACACTGAGGTGTAGGGGAGGGCGCTACTCCATTCCTTGGATTGCTCCACTTTACTATTGATACGTACCTTATATTGTTGAGTGCTAAGCAAGGCGGCATCAAGTACCATTTTAAAGTTTTTGGTATGACGCGATCTGGGATTGAATCCAGGTCTCACGGTCCACTGGCGAACACTCTACCCATTGGCCTAATGGGTAGTGTGTCGCCAAGTTTATTTTACCGCATAATAAGCATTTATTAAAATTACTAAACTATTGTTGTGATTTATGAACAAACAAACGTGATTTGCTATTGAAATTTTAAAATTTATGAACCAAGAAATTGTAATCCGTAACACAGATTATTACACTGTTAGGTTACCATACTTTAGTAAGCCGCGCCTACTTTCGCTCGTTTGTTTACGTTTTAGCGCAGAATGCGACCTTTAAACAAATCTAGTAAGACTGGATATTTGATTCTTCTTTATTTTACAAATGAATTTGTTGACTTATATTCTATTAAAAAAAAGGAAAGGAAAGAATAAAATGAAACCTCAAAATAGCATATCAGCATTTTTGATTTTCGATTTTTGCATCTTTTAAACAGGTGCGTTTTTCTTCATACTTAAAATCTATCAATTGCAATCAGTTCATATCTATCTATCTATCTATCTATCACGAAAATTTCCACCACGTTTGCATAAATGTATGTAACTGTAACCAGCAGAAACGGTACAGCACAGGGAGAATTCGGTTAGAGCAATACAATTAAAATGCTTTGATATTAGGAATAGATTAATTTCCAGTCCAGTTCGCAACTGAATGATAATTTTGTGGTATTTTCGTTCGCGTTCAACATTATCTTTATCTATTTATACCTGACCATCTAGTTATTTGTCACTAGGTTTTCTTTCGAGCTGAACGCATATTTTTAACGAAATAAATTCTTATATTTTGAAACGCGCTCCTCCCAAACCTAATGAAAAAGTCATTTAACCGGGTATCTACCCCTCTAGAATATATATATATATATATATATATATATATATATATATATATATTAAAAAGATAGTTGAAGACATTTGGATGAGAAATTAATTTTCATTCCGTTAATGAATATGTATGTTAATTAAAAAGAAAGAAATGAAAAATAGATAAATTCAAAAGTAGCAGTTCCCAATGGTTCTTTGTTTGGAAGCGAAATCTGCGCATGCCAAAAAAGAGGAGTTTCCTGACGAAAAAAGATTGGCCTAGGGGGTAGGGTGTTCGCCAATGGTCCGAGAGACTTGGGTTCAATCCCAGGTTGCGTCATACCAAAGACTTTAAAAATGGCACTGGATACCTCCTTGCTTAACACTAGGCAATATAAGGTTAATAATTATAAGGTAAATAAATCCATATACGGTAAATAAATAAATATCGAGGGTCAAGTGGAGCAATCCAGGGAAAGGAGTAGCGCCCTCCCCTACACCTCAGTGTAGTAGCTATCGAAAATAAAGCCTTCGGTTTGCCCTCGAATACGGTCGCCAAGTGTTATCGAAAGGACCTTTTCCTCGATTGCAAGCAAGGTAGCACACGTTGTATCTCCTGTTAACAACCGACCCTGATAAATATACCTCACTGAACATACAACAAACTATCGAACTTATAACTCGCTGAAAATGACACTAATATACTTCAGTGCTTTGTCAGGGAGACGCGACTATTTCTACTGGTACAGGAAAACGTTCCATACTACAGAATAGTCACCAAACATTAAAATAAAATTTGAGTAAAAATGCAATCTTGTCTCTTTCCTTCCGTTCTTAGTTCTCTTGCAGCTTCCTACAAACAGAAGACAACAAATGAATGGAGTAAAAAAAAGAAAAAGGAGTCAGCTACGAAATTCAGAACAATTCCAATAGAACCCAGCAATCCATAGAAAACCAATACCTACACGTTGGCCCAGTCGGCTGGGACAGTAGAAGACACCGACTGCATCTCTGCAGAGGAATAAGACCCCCACCAACTAAACAATGTGATGCTTTGGGAAATGCGGAGTACCTCTTTATTGTCATTACTCCCACGTCCACTCTGACCCAGAATGGTAGTACCTGATAGGGTCCTATCTATGAGTCAAACAGAAGTAAACTGCGTACTTATGCTAAACGGAATTGTTTTAAATAGAACTGTTTTGACATTTAAACTTCGTTCGTATGCTAAACTGAATTGCTTGAAATAGAACTGTTTTTGTAATTTAATGCCGAATTAATTCATTTTGATAAAAGTTTCAATGTTTGATTTAGTTTGGTTATTTAATGCCTAATACATTTTTATACATATAAATTGTTCTCTTTCAAACAATTTAGTTTAGTATAAGTACAGATTTTGTTTAACATAAGTATACAGTTTAAATCTCAAAAACAGTTCTATTTCAAACAATTTAGTTTAGTATAAGTATGGTTTTTGTTTACACACAGTTGAATGTCAAAACAGTACAATGAAAGGGAAATGCCCTCAGGGTGTCTGTAACGGGGTAGGAGAATATATCACCCATCATACTTGTTCATACGGTAACGATCTGGATATGTACCCGGCTACTACGTGTGGTTATGGCAGAAAATTCAACAGCTTGCGAGGGTCACGAATCTACAAGGCGCACTGGTGCAAACAACGTAATTCTCCAACCAGAGAATGTAAATCGAATGATGGGCTTATGAATCAGGATTACCCCCACAGTATTCACGAGCCCATTGCTGAGCGTCAGCGTCCTGGAGACATTCCTGGCAAGCCAAGAATTTAGTGGCCCAAGAGTAAAAAGATAGGTACTTGGACAAACATAGACCAGGAACTTTCTTTTTACTCACCACCCATCTTAAGGGCCCCATTGATCAACAAATAACATCTTTCAGCAGAATTATATATGACGTTTGTGTCGAGTGCGTTTGTGCAGTAACGCATAAAAAAAGATAAAACTGAAGGAAAACAAACCGAATAGATGACGGATATAGAAGGGATTTCAACATGAATGAAATACACGCGGAACCACCATTCCCGTGTGATTACGCAAAATCAAGAAACGGTTGCTATGACATCAACGGCCGAAAGTAAACGTGTTTTTAAATCACAAACTGCACTAAAATGAAGATGAACGAACGTCCTATGTAATGTCTGCTTTTAGTTGATCTGGGGTATATGTAGATATATATTTCTTTTAAATACCCTGTCTGGTGGCAAAAGCTGCTTGGTAGCGCCAGGAGTGGCAGTACCGCCTTGAGCTACCGAAACTGTTATCATCCTGCTTGGCGGCTGATGAGGACAGGGTATCGCACGTGCTTTCACACGTTGTATGATGAAAAAAAAGGATAGTTTTGGTTTACATACAGTTGAATGTCACAACAGTTCCATTCCAAATGATTTAGAATAACATGAGTATACAGTTTAGTTCTATTTGATCCATAAATAAGAGCCTATCAGGTGCTTTTACTCCGGACCAGAGTAGACTTGGCAGTGATGATAATAAAGGGATACTCCGCACCGGAGCCTCACCATCAGATTATTTTGTGTCATATCAGGACACTCATTAGAGAGTTTTACCCATCTGCCGAGATGCAGTCGGTGTTATTCTGTTGCCACAGCCGACTCGCTACTTTCCTTGGGGAGATGCATATTACAACTGAAAAAATCTGGAAAATGTGCCCGTTGAAGCGACATGGAAACAGCAAAAAGGAAGAACGAGTTTCCTTGTTGGAAGGATCCTTTAAATGTTAATAACCTTTCTGTAAACTACAAGCGGGATTTATAGGTTTAAATCGGCTTTTCCCTTTGTCTCGCAGCTGGCGTTGTCAACAAAATCGTTTTAATCAAATCGCAGACAAATGCCGAGGCGTCATTTTTCCATGTATGTTCAAATACCGCTTTTAACTGTTAAAAGACTTCACCTCCTTCCAATCTGTGCAGATGCAATTTGATCCGTATCCAGTATCCCCAACCCGGAAGGGTTTTCACTAATTGATTCTCAACACTTTGATTCTAAACACAGACGCTGCGTACAAATTGCGTCAGACGTGGGTGTTGGCGAAGAAGTTGTGATTCAGCTCAATGAATCATCTTAAATCGAATTCTTTATTTCGATGAAAGAAAGAGAGAAAGAAAGAAAAGCTGGAAAGAAAGGAAAAACAAGCAAACAAACAAACAAACAAACAAGGAAAGGGAGGAAGAAAAAAAAGGAATGTAAGAAAAGGGATAAAAAACAAAGAAACAAAGGGCAAAGAAAGAAAAAAGAAAGACCCCCCCCAAAAAAAAAGAAGCGAAAAAAGTAAAAAAGAAGAAAGAAAGAAAGAAAGAAAGAAAAGCTGGAAAGAAAGTCAAAAACAAACAAACAAACAACAAACAAACAGGGAAAGGAAGAAAAAAAAGGAATGTAAGAAAAGGGAAAAAAAACCAAAGAAACAAAGGGCAAAGAAAGAAAAAAGAAAAATATAGAATAAGGGAAGAAAGATCCCTCCCCAAAAAAGAATCGAAAAAAGGAAAAAAGCAGAAAGAAAGAAAAAAAGAGAAAAGAGAAAGAAAAAGCAAAGAAAAAATAGAAAGAAAGCCAAAATACCCCCCAAAAAAAAGAAAGTAAAAGAAATGAGGAAGGAAAAAGATTAAAAAGAAAGAAATGAAAAAGAAAAGGAAGTGCAAATAAAAGAAAGAAAGAAAGAAAGAAAGAAAGAAAGAAATGAAATGAAAAAGAAAAAGATTGAAAAAGAAAATGGAAAGTAAAAGGAAACAGAAAGAAAGAAAGAAAGACAAAGAAAAAGAAAAAGGAAAGAAAAAACAAAACAGACTGGATAAAAAAGAAAGAAAGCAAAATGAAAGAAACAGATAGAAAGCAGTAAAAATCAAAAGAAAAAAAGAAAGAAAGAAAGAAAAAAGAAAGAAATAGCATGCAAAATGAAGGAAAAAAAACGATTTAGGAAGAAGAAAGGCAGAGAGGAAGGAATGAAAAAAATATCAAGAAAAAGAAGGAAAGAAACCAAGAAAAAAGGAAAGAAAAACAGAAAAAAAGAGGAAAAACGGCAACGTAAAGAAGAAGAAAAAAGCGAAGAATGTTGAATGACTGAAAAAAATAGTAATAAAAAGGGGATGACAAACACAAAAAGGACAGGAGAAGGAAAGACGAAAAAAAGGAAAGAAAAACTGCAAGAAAAGAAAGAAAGAAAGAAAGAAAGAAAGAGTAGCTATACTACCTGTTTTAACTGGGTATTATTTACCTTCACGAAGATTGGTCAGATAAAATGTCTAATTTAACATTGGAACCTTCCCACGCATACCAAAAATATCTCAGCTTCTCTGTATTTCTCTTTAGAAGCGATTCAGTCATCAGGGATTAACCCTGACCCTAACTCCATTTCGTGTAATGGGGTAGGTGTTTCCTGGGAAGAGGTGACGTTGGAGATGAGCCAGAAAATTTTCCTTGGCTGCAGGGTACTGGGTACTTTACCTGTGCAATAAAAGTGGTCCAAATTTGGATGCTGGCCAACAGGTCGAGACTAACAGTATCTAATAATCCGCTTCGACTTATTTCTTTTTCTAAACAATGCCAATTTTGCAATCATTGTCGACAAAATTTGCATCGAGCGGTTTTTATTATACAAAAAGATCATCCACAAAATAGGAGTCCTGAATTTGACACTAAACTGCATCTGATAGTGAGGCTTAAAGGAGGTACCTGTGGTGTAAGGGTTATAGTCGAAGGAAATGGACACAGCGACATGAGTTCAAATCCTGGACGATACTGATTGCATTTCACATAGCACTAATGCCCTTGGGAAAAGTATGGATCCAGTTATTCTCCCTCCAGCTCTCGGTAAATAGTAGGGTAGACTGCGTTCTTCAGCCTTGGTGAGGCAACTAGTCTAGGAGAAGGAAAACTCTGAATTCAAACCTGTTAAACTCCGCTTAAAAATTGACCTTGTGTCATATCCTCCCCGAGGGGAGGGGTTGGTAAATATGGATAGTGAGGTTTAATTTCTGGTTCTCTGGGGAGTTTGGCGTACCCCTTCATTGCTAATTTTCCTGAATTGGTTGGTTGTGTTTTATGGCATATCAGCCTTTGTAGGTAATCTTACGCCAAATCCATTTTTACACAAATAATCACTTCGTTTTCAAATGATTCAGTTTAGCATGAGTACACAGTTTAATCGTCAAAAACATTTCTATTTCAAGCTATTCACTTTCGTCAAACAGTTCTAATTCAAACAATTCAGTTTAGTATAAGTATAGTTTTTGCCCACGCACAGTTAAATGTCAAAACAATTATATTTCAAACAATTCACTTTAGCGTATGTACAGTTTAAATGTCAAAACAGTTCTATTTCGAGCAATTCAGTTTAGCATAAATAGGCAGTTTAAATGTCAAAACAGTTCTATTTCAAACAATTCAGTTTACCATAAATACGCAGTTTAAATGCAAAGACAGTAAACTCGTTAAACCACGATTTATTTCTGTTCAACCCATAGATAAGGCCCTATCAGGTGCTACCACTCCGGGACAGAGTATACCTGGGAGCGATGCCATTGAAGGGCTGCTTCGCATTCTCCAAAGCTCCAGCATTATTAAAACCTCACCATCAGATTGTTTAGTGTCATATCTTATCCCCCAATTATGGTTTAATTAGTATCACTGTTATTCTTCAACAAGGATGACTTTGGTATTATATAACTGTTATGGTCAAGGGGATGTTCAAGTGATAAGAAATATATTGAAGTCAAATAGTACATACACAAACGATAGCTAGGAGAAACCCCTCCTCAGCTTAACAATCAGGAATATTACCGTTCTTGGTAACGATCCGAGACTGCGACTCTGACTGCGACTGCGCAGAAGAGAGCTCTGTTGGTATATGTCATATGAGGACGAGTCCATCTATAGGGGACACCCCAACAATAACCCACGAAGGTTGATATGCCATTAAACAAAGAAATTAAACCAAACCTTAAAGGTATACAATTCTGTGAAAATTATTTATATTAGTTTGTTTTATGGCATTTCAGTTTTCGTGAGTTATTTAACGCCAAATCCATCATTTTAGATGTGTTACTATTTAACAAAGTATTCTGTGTCTCCATCCGGTGATCGTATTTTTACTTTAGTGTTTCTATAGAGAATCAAACACTAAAGTAAAAATACGATCACCGGATGGAGACACAGAATACTTTGTTAAATAGTAACACATCTAAAATGATGGATTTGGCATTAAATAACTCACGAAAACTGAAATGCCATAAAACAAATTGTAGCAGGAGTACTACAAGGGGACACGCTGGCCCCGTACCTCTTTATCATTTGTCTAGACTACGTACTTAGAACATCGATTGACAAAATCAAAGAGAATGGCTTCGAACTGACGAAGAAAAGAAGCAGAAGATACCCCGCAACAGCAATTACCGACGCCGACTACGCCGATGACATAGCGATACTGGCAAATACACCTGACCAAGCCGAAACACTACTGCATAGTTTGGAACGAGCAGTAGCAAGTATAGGCCTCTATGTTAATGCACACAAAACGGAATACATGTGCTATAACCAAACGGGGGACATCTCCACTCTAGAAGGAACCCCACTTAAACTAGTAGACAAATTCACGTACCTAGGAAGCAGTGTCGAATCAACCGAAAAGGACATCGAACCGAGGCTAACGAAAGCATAGACAGCTATCAATAGGCTATCGATTATATGGCAATCAGACCTAACCGATAAAATGAAACGCAGTTTCTTCCAGGCAGCGGTCACATCGATACTGCTATATGGATGCACTACATGGACGCTAACAAAACGGCTGGAGAAGAAACTAGATGGCAATTACACAAGAATGCTGCGTGCAATCCTGAACAAGTCCTGGCAGCACCCCCCACAAGACACCAACTGTACGGCCACCTGCCCCCTATCACGAAAACTATTCAAGTTAGACAAACTAGACATGCAGGACACTGCTGGAGAAGCAGAGATGAACTCATAAGAGATGTACTCTTATGGATCCCCACACATGGCCGCGCAAAAGCAGGGCGACCAGCTCGAACGTACATTCAGCAGCTATGTGAGGATACAGGGTGTTGTCCTGAAGACCTACTTAGGGCGATGAACAATAGGGAGGAGTGGCGAGAGAGAGTCAGGGATATCCGTGCTACCAGCACGATATGATGATGATGATGACTATTTAACCCGTAGTTCTTTTTAAGGGTATTAATCTGAAAGTGAACGTAATAGCGCCACTGAAATTTGAACTTTCTTACTAGGACGTCGCATTCCAGAACATTAGCCAGTATATAATAGAGAGTCTTCCCCTATTTGTATTAGATAAAAATACTTGATTTCACATAACTGAAAATTGTCTGCATTCATTTTGCAAAATACATCTCTTGAATGTAATTGGATAAATCATGAGTGATCTCCCTTGTTCATTTGTGGTTTCGGGTCTTTTCAGCATCGTTCCCTCATACTAAACTGAGCCGGACGAGGTTGGTGATGTATCAACCTGCTGCCAACATCAATGCTTCTTCATCACATCTCACTAACTTTTAAATTACTTCAGGATTCATCTTTTAGATGTGTGACCTGAATGAGTGACTGTTTGCGGTCTGCTGATAGTGTACAGTCCTCGGTCGTCAGTGTATCACTTTCCTCTTCTGCTGAACGAGTAAGATATACTTCTTGACTGGCTTTCAACAAAGCCAGACATTTCTTTGTTATTTTTCATAGGATTTACACAGAACTGGACTATCAAATTTGCTTAACTGTTGTTATCAAAAGGTAGAGCATAATTTTATAACATTTTTTTCCCTGACCCTCTCTCGCCACTTTTCCCTATCGTTCATCGCCTCTGGCAGGTCTTCAGGGCTACATCCCGTATCTTCACATAGTTGCTGAATGTATGTTCGACCGGAATAAGGGGGCCGAAATAAAGGCTTTTTTTAGGACACCCTGAGTGTTATATACTGTACTTTGACCGCCCGTTAGTGTGGGTTTCGTAAATTGAATGTTGCTCTGTCTTAAGATAAACAAGAGACAGCGTAAGTGAATCACGTGAATTGCACTGGAAGAAAAATGTGCAGGCGTCTTGAAAATATGTTATAACGGAAGTTTTTCGACCCAAGCGGTCAGTCAATCGGAGACGGCAGTCAGCAGAATAGACATGTCAGATAGCCAGACGGGAACCTAGACTAAGAACCGGCTCTGTACCAAGCGACCGTCAAAGAAGCAAGAATAAGCAAGGCTCTGAATATGTGCATCACAACGTGGTGTCAATCATAGCAGTCCTACTTTCTCTCTCTCTCTCTCTCTCTCTCTCTCTCTCTCTCTCTCTTTCTCACACACACACACACACAATGACGTTTCGAATAAAGGAGTTCATATTTTTATAAACAAATATTATGGCCTTCTTTCTTCATTGGGAAAGGTGTCAAAATAAGCCAAAACTTTATAAAAGACAAATCAACAATGGCAAAAAAAGAGGAAAGCAGAAAAAAAACCACACACTCTTACAAGACTTTTGATAAAACATTGAGTGCACAAAAAAAGGGGCCAACGTCGAGGAGTTGATTCAGCGGGTCGAATAGAAAGCCCAACTCATAAAATGATGAGCACATCTGGTCAGTTTGGATCAACTTGGACAAGACCAATAGAAGATAAATGTCAGTTTTGTAGTTGACAAACGAACAAAAACTTCGCTAAGTCAAAGAAAAAAGTAAAAACTGGTTAGTCTGGCTGTAAAGGTAATAACCATTTTCTGCTGGTCCCTGTTACGCTTTATGGGATACACAGATACATTGTTGCCAAGTGAAGAAGATGCCGTCGCTTTACCAAGTAAACCTTGGAGTTAAAAGATCATATTTTGATGGTCGAGTACCTATCGAGACGAAGGGCCATGTTAGCAGTATATAAGACCAATTGCTAACTCATTGTAGATAATATAGCCGTTTTTATGCGCCAGTTTGGAGATAAAGTCGACACCTTTCATGATGATATGCGTGGAGAGTTGATTTTTGATCAAATGCGTTATGAAGGAAGCAAGTGTCAACACCGACCCGTGTGGTCGAACACGGATCTCCAGACAACAAACATAATCATCGAATAAATTGTGCTACTGGGATCACGTGACCATTGATAATTTAAAATATAAAGTATTCAGATAGAAGTCTGAAGTAATCAGTATTTGTGCGTTTGATTCTGATTCAGGATTCGATATTAAGTATTTCGGTATAGTACATCAATGAAAAGATCTTTTCTGAGTAAATTACGCGAGAGAATTATTTTGAAAGCATTATCGTATATTATTCAAAGGATTCGCCTAATACGTTGACTTTACGTAAACATACAGCAATATTATAGCTCGCTCATTGCAAGTTGCAAAATTTCCTTTCAAAATAAAGTTATAAAAGTCAGACGAAGATTTCGTCTGAACTAACGTAACAAAAAAAATGATTGATAGTAAAGCCTTTTATCTATTCCCAAATGGTTTAATATCGAAGGGAATAAGTTTCCAGCTATCTCAACTTGTAGAAGTCACCTTTCTTCAACTTTTTCTAGTAAGAAGGCCTCAGAAAAAGCATCCGTCTACACAGGAATTCTTCTCTGACCTTCCATAGCTAAGGATAAAAAGGAGTCTCCTGTAGTCTTGATTGCTTTAGCGACAAAGTTTTTCGTTTCCGTCGGGGAAAAGAAATCCAATCTCTTTCCGATAGGAGTTCTTTATTGCCAACTACAAAGGTGTTGGAGAGTACGCAGAAGTCAAAAAGGGAGTGGATAACAGTAGATAAAGTTGGGAGATCTAAGCACCGGAACTTAAGTCCCAAAAAGAAACCAACACGGCATCTAAAGATAAAAATAGAGACACGGCAGTCGTATCAAATGACAACGGAAGGCAAATGCACAAGTCTTCAGGGGAGTAAGAACCTCCCCTCAACGTGTGTTTTGGATATGACATTAAACAATCTGATGATGAGGTTCCAGTGATGCTTTGGGGGATGCGGAGTACCTCTTCATTGCCATTGTTCCCGGGTCAACTCTGGCCCGGCGTGGTAGCACCTGTTAGGGTCCTATCTGTGCGTTGAATAGAACTAACAGCATACTTATGCTAAACTGAATTGTTTGACTAAACTGAATAGCTTGAAATAAATGCTTTCGACAATTAAACCGTACTTACATTTAAACAGTGTGCTCATGCTAAATTGAATTATTTGAAATGGAACTGTTTTTAGACATTGAAACTATACTTACACTAAACTGATGTGTTTAATATAGAACTGTTTTGACATGTAACTATGTGTAAACAAAATCTGTACTTATACTAAACTATAATTAGAAGAATAAGAACTGCTTGACTAAACTGAATAGCTTGAAATACAAATGTTTTTCACAATTAAACTGTACTAACATTTAAACAGCGTATTTATGCTTAACTGAATTGTTTGAAATAGAATTATTTTCATAAAGATGGATTTGGTATTGAATAACCTACAAAGATTGATATGCCATAAAACCCAAACAACCAACCGACGAGTCTGTGTAAGAAGTTGGAAAATTTTTCTCCTGTGAAAAAAGCGACTGAGCGAAGCCAGTACATAGGCTCTTCTTATAAGCTCTTTCTGCTCTACCCGTCTTCACTCAAGCTGCAGATACTCCGGATATCACAAATAGCATTAGGGTGAAAGATGCTCCCGACCTTCAACTCACTACCTTGAAGCCGTTGTGACGACTGCCTAAACAACCAGTACTACCTCTGTCATCGTCAGCAACAACACCCCTCCAAAAGGCAGAGGATCTTATCTTTGAGCAGCTTATCTTCTGAGCTGGTCAAACAAACAAACAAACAAACAAACAAACAAACAAAAAAGGAGAGGCTCATGCAAGGAAAGGGTAACTCAACGATAGAAGCGGATATCCTTGAGAAGAGAAATCTTCAGCCGCAACGAAAGGTCCTCCTCAACTTTAGATGGTAAATTTTGGTGAATCCCCAGAATTTTTATTGCACATGAGTGTTGTCTGTGGTCGAGAGCCTAAGGGGGCTATAAAAATGATTGGTGAACCTTGAAGCAACAACCCACAAAACAATAGCTGTTCGGTCACCTTCCTCCGATCTCAACAACCAACCAACCAAGTAAGATGAACAAAACATGCTGGGTACTGCTGAAGAATCAGAAACGACCACATAAGTGACGTTCTCCTGTGGTTTCTCATATATGGACACACCAGGATTTGCAGACCAGCAAAGACTTTTATTCGTCATCACTATGCGGACACTGAATGCCGGCTAGAAGACCTGCCAAGCGCAATGAACGGTAGGGGAGGATGCCACGAGAGAGTGAAGAGAATCTATGCTATAACATTCGTTAATATTCAGCTCTTGCACGTTCTTCTTACAGGAGGTGTTGCTTCAGTTCTTTTTCTTTTGTTTTGTAGAGTTGGGGACTTTGATAATATCCCAGTTCTGATCTTTTTATAGCGATTGGACCGATAAGAGTTTGTCTCCAAAGTTCCTCTCTGACCAGAAGCTCATGAGATAGATACTCAGTATTTTCTATTTGTGTGTATATCAATTTCTGCCGTCGCATTTTCGAGCTCATGTGAATCTGTGTACATGATGACATGTCTTGTTCGTGACAACGAAAGTTCTAGCGTGTTTGACGTTTAATACAATGATGTTTTGCTTAGGCTTCTTGACAGACTAAGCCACCTTCACAGACAGCTGCTGATTTTCCTTTCCATTCCCATCTCTGTTGTCATCGGCTCTTCGTACATCAATAGGGGCCAAAATATCAGTGGTTATACGAAGTGTCGCCATATCCAGCTATATCGCTCAGGTAAACCTTATTCATCGGCCTTAGATAGCCTAATATCAAGGTTACCACTGGTTTTCTATAGAGCTGAGGTACCCTTCATGTCACAATATATATATAAATATATATGTACGTGTATTTTGAAATTTAAATTCTGTGTAATTAATTACATCTTCAAGCAACATGGTTTTCTGCTTAATATACCATCAAGATGAGAACAAGATTTTAACGGTTAAATTTTTCCTCTATGCGTATTTATTAAATTTCCCACGAGGCCGAAATGTTACTTAAAGGTCAGGTTTATGTGAGATGCTGCACAGGAAGTGAACTGCCCACGTTATGATGCAAAAATTGCTTGATTTCCATTGGTATTCCTGTTGAAGAGTGCCCTAGCTACCAGTCTATAAACAAATCCCAAACCACTTATAAGCGATGTGGCAGATGTTGCTTGGGAGAAAGCCCTCCGAAACTAAGCTATTATTACCATCAGGCGTTAACTCATGATGAGTATAAACTTCCCTTTGGGTCGGTTAAGTGTCGAACTATTGGGAGATTCACAGAAGACAGACTTTCCGCAATCATTTACACAGTGTATGTAAGTACGGTCAAAGCACAAAATCAAATAGATCTGACAAAGATAGCTAATATATTGTTGTACTGCCTACATAATGAACTCATCCTCCTCCATGAATACACGCCAACGAAGCTATTATTACCACAGGAAGTGTTTGGTCCGCCTCTCTAGTTGTTGTGTCGCACTTCGGCCGGCCGTAGATTCCGGTCGGGTGTGCCTCGGCATTGGAGTTCCCTCTGGCCCCAGGGAGCCGTCTCCCCAGGCCTTGATCCTCTTTTATGGGTTTAGGTTGATTGCCAGGCGCCTGAGGCGCTACTCTTTATGGGAATGCCGACAGGGCCCGAGGTATTTTTAGAAAATGCCGGGCGAGTGTAGGCTCTGGCCCTGCGCCCGGACCCACCTTTAAAAAGCCCTGTGCCGCAGATGCCTGTTCAGTGGGGCACGCAACAAATACTACTGATCCAAACCCACGTGACACAGTTACATGTGATATCACTTGTATAGTGGACGGACAGTTGCTACCCTACTGGTCTAAGCATAAATGACTATACCAACTTTTGTGGATGCCTCTGGTGGTGCTATGGTTTGCAAGCAAAACTAGCAAGCCTACACGAGTGAGTTTGAGCCTCATTGGGTGCCCCATTCAAATGGCTTTGTGCCCATCTAAGCAAAAAAGCTTAGTAAATTTCTACTATAACAACTTTTGTATTGTCCAGTTGGCTGAGGCTGTGGAATACAGCCACCCCACTTCTCTGCAGAGGAGTAACCCCTCCTGATGAGTGTTATGGATATAACACTAAACAATTTGATGGTGAGGATCCAGTAATGCTGGAGCTTTGGGGAATGTGGAGTACCCTTTCATTGCCATCTCTCCCAGGTTTACTTAAGCCCGGAGAGGTAGCAGCTGATAGGATCCTATCTAGGGGTCGAATAAAACTAAACTGTGTACTTATGCTAAACTGAATTGTTTGAAATAGAACTGCTTTGACATTTAACTTTGCAAACTAAAACTATACATATACTAAACTGAATTGTTAGGAATTTAATTCGGCGGAAATTGTTGAGACGCTGTAAAACAAAACAACCAACCAACTAACCACCCAGCCTTTGTGGGCGAATCTGGCGGCGTGATGCTATTTACCAACCCCTCCGCTCGGGCAGGATATGACACTAGGTCAATTTTTAAGCGGAGTTTAACAGGTTTGAATTCAGAGTTTTCCTTCTCCTAGACTAGTTGCCTCTTCAAGGCTGAAGAACCTAGTCTGTCCTACTATTTACCCATAGCTGGAGGGAGAATAATTGGATTCATACCTTTCCCAAGGGTATTAGTGCTATGTGAAATGCAATCAGTATCGTCCAGGATTTGAACTCGTGTCGCCGTGTTCATTTCCTACGGCGATAACGACTACACCACGTGATGGTTAACAAAATACTAGCAAAATACTAAAGAGTGAATTTGAATCTCATTTGATGCCCAATTCATGCGGCATTATGCGTCATTTTTAAAAAATACTTAGTAAATTACTACTACACTATCCCTTTTGTATCATTTAATGCCAAAGCCATCCTTGTAGAAAAATTCTGAGGGTACTATTTAACCCAGAACTGGAATGAAAACTATAAGAACAATAAATATATTAACAACATTTTTCTTAAATAGCGTTCAATCTTTGTTACTGATCAAAAGTTAAATGCAAAAAAGAGAAATGAAGAAAGATTCGGTGAAACTGTTGCAGAATCATGCGTGTTTGGACCCCCACACACGGCCGAGCAAAAGCAGGACGGCCAGCACGAACATACATTCAGCAACTATGTGAAGATACGGGATGTAGCCCTGAAGACCTGCCAGAGGCGATGAACGATAGGGAAAAGTGGCGAGAGAGGGTCAGGGATATCCGTGCTACCAGCACGACATGATGATGATGATGATTTACATAACTTTGTTTCATCTGATACACACATTCGAGACTACTTACTCGCTTCATTGTTCCCATGTGGTCACCCATCTAAGTACTGGACAGGTTCATTGATGCTTAACTTGGGTAATACGACGAGACGAAAACCATGGCTTTCACTATGAAGCACAGGCAGAACTGAAGTGGTTAGTTTTGAAAAATGGAAGTGTTTGCGATGGAGACACTCGGAGTTATTGACGGCGCCCATCTTATTTCTGGTTCGTTTTTTTTAAAGTTCAAGTTGATTAATCAAAAATGGTTTCAGAAAAGAATCTCTATCCCTCCCCACCCCGACCCGGAAAAATAAAATCATATATATATATACACGACTGAAATGTTTAAAGGCTGACCAAGATATTCATAAAGAATTTGACCAAATGAGATTTACTTTTTAACAGTTTCCCTTGAGGTCCTCACATTTCTTCAGTTTTGCAGTGCTTGGATTCCATTTATGAAAAAAGTCATCAGCAACAAATCTTCTTTATACATATATATTAAATATATATTATTGGGTTTTGTTTTGTTTTATGGCATATTAACCATTGTAGGTTATTTAATGGCAAATCCTCTTTATACATATATATTAAATATATATTATTGGGTTTGGTTTTGTTTTATGTCATATTAACCATTGTAGGTTATTTAATGGCAAATCATCAATATGCATATATATTAAATATATGAGATTTTCTTTGGTTGAGTTGTATACCATATAAATCATTTTTGGTTATTTAATACCAAATCCTTTTTTAGATATATTTTCAATATATGATTAATACTTTTAAATGAACCTGAGCTCATTTATTTTCCCAGTTAAATGGTTTCATTTATTTCCATCTAATACAAATACACAGTTAAATGGCCAAACAGTTTTACTTCAATCAATTCAATTTAGCATAAGTAAAGAGGTTCTTGGTTACATACAGTCAAGTTTTAAATACTTTTTTTGTTTACTCACAGTCATTTGTTTAAATACAGTTTTTGTTTACATACATTTAAATGTAAAAACTGTTCTATTTCAAAAATTTCAGTTTAGCATGCCAAAGTTGAATAGTTCTAAGTGTTGCAACAATTCAATCAAACACCAGTCATTCGTTTACACACAGTAAAAGGATCAAAGAGTTCTATTTCAAACAATTCAGTTTAGCATAAGTACAGTTTTTGGTTTACTCACTGTTAAATACAAAAACAGTTCTATCCCAAACAACTCAGTTTAGCTTAAGTACACAGTCTAAAAGTCAAACAGTTATATTTGACGGATAGAGAGGACCCTACCAGGTGCTTTTTTCTCCGGGCCAAAGTGGACCTAAAAGCGGTGGCAATGAAAGGGTACTCCTCGTTCCCCAAAACTCCGGCATTACTGAAGCCTTACCATCAGATGGCTTAGTGTCATATCTAGGACACTCGTTGGAGGAATATTATTCCTCTGCAGAGTTGCAGTCAGTGTATTCTGCAGCCTCAGTCGACTGGGCCAAGGATTAAATAGGTTGTTGGTTGCTTGTTTGGGTTTTATGGCATATGAACCTTTGTAGGTCATTTAACGCCAAATCCATTTTTATGCAAATAGTCAATTCTATTTCAAATAATTCTTTTTAGCATGAGTACACAGTTTAATTGTAAAAAACATTTCTATTTCAAGCTATTCAGTTTATTCAAACAGTTATAATTCAGATAATTAAACTTTAGTATAAGTACAGGTTTTGTGTACACACAGTTAAATGTCAAAACAGTTCTATATTAAACAAATCAGTTTAATGTAAGTACAGTTTCAATGTCAAAAACAGTTCCATTTCAAATAATTCAGTTTAGCATAAGCATGCAGTCTAAATCTAAGTACAGTTTAAATATAAAAAATATTTATATTTCAAGCTCTTCAGTTTAGTCAAACAATTCAGTTTTGCATATGTATGCAGTTAGTTCTATTTAACCCACTGATAGGACCTTATCAGGTGCTACCATTCCGGCCCAGAGTGGACCTGGGAGCCATTGCAAAGAAGGGGTGCTCCGTATTCCCCAAAGCTCCAGCATTACTGGAACTTCACCATCAGATTGTTTAGAGTTATAGCCAGGACACTCATTGGGTGGCAGGTCTTACCCCTCTGCAGAGGTGCAGTCGGTGTATTCTGCAGCCCCAGTCGACTGGACCAAGGATTAAATTGGAATATTTGGTATGCAAATAAATGATTATGTTTGACCAATGAAAAAGGATAGTTGCAATAGAACATTAAAAATATAGATGATAATATCTATAATCAAACCGGCTCACTGGTCAAGTGGGTAGAGTGTTTATCAATGGTCTGGGAGACCTGGGTTCATTTCCAAGTCGTGTCATACCAAATATTTTAAAAATGGTACTTGATACCGCCTTGCTCAACACTCAGCAATATAAGGTACGTATCGAGGGTAAAGTGGAGCAATCATGGGAATGGAGTAGCGCCCTCCCCTATACCTCGATATAGTAGCTATTGAAAAGGGAGCCTTTTGGTCAACCTCGTCTACAGTTGCCAACTTTACTTTGTTTATAATCAAACATTTAGTAATGAATCAGATTTCAGCATTAAATAACCCATACGGAGTTGATATGCTTTTAAACAAAGAAACTAAACTTAACCAAACCAGTTCACTACTCACGTTACGAATTGCTGTTCAAATTGTAGCCCATTAAATAAAGTTCCTAAATTTTTCAAAGAAAATATGGTAAGCTATTAAAAAGATTAAACAAAGCAATTTCACTGGGAAGAAAGGTTAGCAATATCTTTTTTTCTTTACTTGAAATTTCTTGCCCATAAAATTTGTAATTTTTTTTTTTACGTTTTTATATAGCCTACTTTTTTAAAGAACAAAAATTATGTGTCGAACTTTTTACATGATCTGGCTTGTCATATGCACTCGTCCTGTAAAAACATCACTGGGTACGAAGATGATCTAAAACGTAGCTGCAAGCGGAAACTGGTATAAAGAAATGTAGATCGATTATCACGATTCAGTAAACCCCGTCCAATTTTCGACCAGATATCTCTCAACATCTGACGTCCATTGCTCACGATTCTTGTTCTGCACATTGTTCAACCCAACTGCCGATACGATTACGTTCTTTAGAAACGACTACGTATTGACTTTTTGAAGATATCTATAGACGGAGAGAGAGAGAGAGAGAGAGAGAGAGTGAGAGAGTGGGGAGTAAGAGAGAGAGAGAGAGAGAGAGAGTGAGAGAGTGGGGAGTAAGAGAGAGAGAGAGAGAGAAGAAAAAAAGAAATAACCTGTTTATGGGTAGTTCATGATTTGAACGGAACAAATTACCACGCATGCGCCTCAGAACGACTTATGTCGTGCTCCTACGAAATGCTTTACAATTAAACAAAAAAAAAAAAAAACAGTATCTTCGTGCTATGTAAAACGCTTGCATCTGTGAAAAAACAGGTGCTAATCAACACTGACAGGACAGCAGATAAAGAAGAAGCTCAATTTAGGTGATTTGTCACCAAAGTTTAGCTTTACCTGTGCGCTGTCACAGGCAGAGACAGAAACCTGAGCATAGTCAGCCTGAAATCCGAATATATATATATATATATATATATATATATATATATATATATATATATATATATATATGTGTGTGTGTGTGTGTGTGTGTGTGTGTGTGTGTGTGTGTGTGTGAAAAATAAGTGAAAAAAGGAATAAACTGAAATACTCACAATGGATTAAAATGATCTTTTTTTTCAAAAAGACTTCATCTTGTCGGATTTACCAGTATCATTTCTCTCTCTCTCTCTCTCTCTCTCTCTCTCTCTCTCTCTCTCTCTCTGCGTATGTGTCTATAAATACAAATATCATCATCATCATCACCATGTCGTGCTGGTAGCACGGATATCCCTGACCCTCTGTCGCCACTTTTCCCTATCGTTCATCGCCTTAGGCAGGTCTTCTGGACAACATCCTGTATCCTTACATAGTTGCTGAATGTATGTTCGTGCTGGTCGTCCTGCTTTTGCACGGCCATGTGTGGGGGTCCATAAGAGTACATCACTTATGAGTTCGTCCCTGCTTCTCCAGCAGTGTCCTGCATGTCTGGTTCGTCTAACTTGGATAGTTTTCGTGATAGGAGGCAGGTGGCCGTACAGTTGGTGTCTTGTGGGGTGTTGCCGCCAGGACTTGTTCAAGATTGCCCGCAGCATTCTTGTGTAATTGCCGTCTAGCTTCTTCTCCAGCCGTTTTGTTAGAGTCCATGTAGTTCATCCATATAGCAGTATTGATGCGACCTCGAATTTGTTCGTACACTGTCCCTATGACTCCGATTACCGAAAATGGGAATTAATTCCGTTGATTCCTGGGTAGACGTTAAACTGCAACCAGTGGTAAGGCTCTGGTTCGGGAGTTCAAAAGTTTTGGGGGAGAGTGAAGTGACCCCTTAATTACCATTGCTCCCAGTTTCCCCCTGGTGATAATATCAGTGATAATATCTGTTTAGGGAGCCAGCTCTAGTTCAAGTAGCTATGAGATACCAGGAGCAGATGGAGCTCGACAGCCTTGTTAGGAAATCCATCAAGAACAAAGACAGTCTGACATAAAACCTACGAACCAAGGACATCGCTGTCACCATCCCAGCTTGCTAGGCCTTGGCAGATGAACCATGGGTGTAAAGAGTGGGGCCAGTACTGCACACACCACATTCCACCAAAAAACTTCATTGTGCAAGCTGAAAGGACACGTCTACATCCGCGACGCCACCAACTCTTTCAAGCCCTGTAGCGATGGAAAAGGGGCGAAACGGCAGGTGAAAGATATCACTGCATAGAGGCCATGTTGTTGAAGACACAGCTACGATGGGCAGGGCATATCTCCAGAATAGGAGCCATCACCTGCCCAAGACAGCCCTGTATGGTGAACTATCCATTGGCTACAGTGACAGAAGGGCACTAAAAAAACGTTTTAAAGACTCCCTCATGAAGACCCTCATACCTGCCACATTGAACACCACCAGTGGTCGACACTTGCTGCTGACCATCAGGCCTGGCGCCACACCATCCACCAGGTCTTCTCTACCTTTGAAGACTTCCGCAGAGTCAACCTCAGGGAGAAACGCCGCGGGAGGAAGATCCAGGGAGCCTCAGCAACCATACCAGACCATTAACTGCAGTCACTGTCGCCAGACTTGCCTGTCCCGCATCGGTCTAGTCAGCTATCAGCATGCTTGCAGTTGACATAGACAGCCTCTTTCATAAATCTTCGTTCGCGAAATCTAGCCAAGAATATATATATATATATATATATACATGCACACACACACACACACACACACACATATATATATATATATATATATATATATAAAACAATGGCATGTGGTTATTGAAACAGGACTGATTACCGTGCTGAACCAACCAGCTACTCTCGTTGCGGGATCATAATGTCTAAAACATTTTCTGGTTTAAATATGTACCATTCGTCAGTATAGTTAAATTTTACAAAACGTAAACACTACTTCGTTTGAATTTTCCTTGTGTGGTTTGCCCAGTCAGCAGGGGCTATAAAATACACCGACTGCTTCTCTTCAGACGGGTAAGACCCCCACTTACGAGTGTCTTAGACATGACATTAAATAATCTGATGGTGTGGTTCCAGTTAGATGGTTGATGTTAGAGCTTTGGGGAATGCAGAGTACCAGTTTATTGCCATCGCTCCCTGGTCCATTCTGGCTCGGAATGGTAGCACCTGATAGGTCAAATAGAACTAATCTGCATACTTACGCTAAACTGAATTACTTGAAACGTAACTCTTTTGATATTTAAACTGCATACTTAAGCTAAACTGAATTGCTTGAAATGGAACTGTTTGACATCTAAACTGTGTACTTATGCTAAACTTAATTGCTTGAAATAGAAATGTTTTTGATATTTAAACTGTACTTACCCTAAACTGAATTGTTTAAAAGAGAATCGCTTTGATATTTAACTGTGTAACTCTATACTTATACTTAAATGAATTGGTTGATTTAGAACTGTTTGACTAAACTGAATAGCTTGAAATAGAAATGTATTTGACAATTAAACTTTGCTTACATTTAAACTGCGTATTTACTCTTAACTGAATTGTTTGAAATGGAACTGTTTTTGACATTGAAACTACTTACGCGAAACCGAATTATTCGAAATAAAAATGATTATTTGTTTAAAAATGGATTTGGCATTAAATAACCTAAAAAGGTTGATATGCCATGAAACCTAAACAATCAACCAAGCTTTTATGGTTTGTTTTTATTCTTTAATAACATATCGATCTTTGTGAATTCTTTAATTCCAAAACTATTATAACAGAAAAATTAGTACAGGTACTATTTAACCAATAGCTAATGAGATAGGGGTTCATACCTTTCCTAGCCCAGTCAGTTGGGGCCGTAGAACACACCGACTGCATCTCTGTAATGGGGTAAGATTCCCCAAACGTGTATCTGGATATGACATAATAACTCTCAGATGATGAGGCTCCAGTCTTGGAGCTTTGGGGATTGTGGAATATCCTTTTATTGCCATTCTCCCTTGTCCACTCTGACCCGGATTGGTCACACCCGAAAGGTTCCTATCTACGAGTCAAATAGAACTGTTTCATATTTAGACTGTGTAAAAACAAACGATTTATAGTAAATTGAATTATCAGAAATAGAACCGTTTGACCATTTAACTGTGTGTAAACAAATGATTGAATTGTTAATGATACATCACAATACTTGAAACTATTTAACTGTGTGCAAACAAATGAGAAATGTTGAATTGAATAATTAGTGATAAAAAGCAATACTTGTAACCACTTTATTGTGTGCCAACTCTTGATGAATGTTTATTAGAATTATAAATGTTAGAAAACAACAATTGAAACCATTTTACTCTGCAATTTTTACATAGCCAGATATGAATACGTGAGATAGACATATTCATACCGGTACGCAAAACGTTCATAATGTCTACAACGCACATACATAGATAACATAGGTATCCCGAAACACGAAAAACACTTACGACATCTCAGTTCAGGTACGAAACTTCATTAACTTTGAGTTTAAAGGTTTTTCGACATGAGAGAGAGGCACAATCTTTCTATGATGACTTTTCCATCTGCACCCCACCCATCACGTGCGGCACCCGCCGGAAAGCCTCGGCGAGCTCCGAAAGCCAACCGTCTTCCTCGGACGCTAAAATTCAACTCTGACTTTTTTCAAATCCCTCAAATCCTCCGCGCACGCCTCCGGTGCATGACGTCATTCATATCCCCGGTCCTATTTTCTATCTGGGATTTTTATTTTGACATCTTTGGATGACACATCCTCCCCGCGCGCGCGTGAACACCTGCGCTGATGGTGCACCTAACAAACCCATACGCTAAGCGAAAGGTTCTCAGCCTAACTAAACCGAAAGGCAAGATATATAAAACGAAATCCCTCGGCCATTATATTACACAATACCTGTGTGCAAACAAATTAAGCGTAACTCCTTTAAAAATGAAATTGCCGACAAACTATTCACTTACAAATCATATATGTATATCTATTTAAATGGGTGCAAACAAATAATTAATAGTAAATAAAATTATTCGTCATCATCATCATCATCTTGTCGCGCCATCAGCATGGATATCCCTGACCCTCTCTCATCCCTATTGTCCATTGCTTCTGGCAGGTCTCTTGGGCTACATCCAGCTGCTAGAGCTGCTATATGTAGGTTCGAGCTAATTGTTCTGCCTTTGTTCGTCCATGTGAAGGGGTCCACAGGAGTACATCACTTATGAGCTCGTCTCTTCTTCTCCAGCTGGGTCCCGAATGTCTGGTTCGTCTAACGTTGATAGTTTGCATGGTAGGTGGCCGTACAACTGTTGCTTTGTGGGGTGCTGCCTCCAGGACTTGTTCAATATTGCTCGCAGCATTCTTGTATTGTTACCGTCAAGATTTTTTCTCCATATATTTAGTTAGCGTCCTTTTAATGCTTCCATATAGCAGTACCGTCGCTCGGAAGAAACTGCGTTTTATTTTATTGGTCAGGTCTGACTTCCATAGGACCTATAGTCTATCGATGGCTGTCAATGCCTTTGCTAGTCACGTGTTAATGTCTGTCTCGGTTGATGAGACAGTGCTTCCTAGGTCGGTGAACTTGTCTACTAGTTTCAGAGAGTTACCGTTTAGTGTGGAGATATCACCTGTTTACTTAAAACACATATGTTCCGTCTTGTGTGCATTGACATGAAGCCCTATGCCTGCAGCGGCTCGTTCCAGACTACATAGCTGGGTTTCGGCTTGGGCGAGTGCATTTACCAGGAGCGCTATGTCATCGGTGTAGTCGGGGTCGTTAATAGTTTTTGCGGTGTACCTTCCGCTTCTTTCCTTTGTTAGCCTGAAACTGTTTTCTTTGATTTTATCAATCGATGTTTTAAGCGCGTAGTCTAGACAGATGATTAAGAGGTATGGGGTTAATGAGTCTCCTTGCAGTACACCTGCTACAATGTCGAAGTAGTCTGTGTCTCCATCCGGGTAAACAGGATCAAAAACTATTTACCTGTATCTAAAAAAATCAGCTCAAGGTCATTGTCAACAAAATATGATGACAAATCATATATTTAATATACATGTATACAGAGGATTTGGCATTAAATAACCTACAATGGTTGATATACCACGAAACCAAACCAAACCAAAATGAATCATATATATTTAATATATATGTATAAAGAGGCTTTGCGATTAAATAACCTGTAATGATTGATATGCCGTAAAACCAATCCTCTCTTTATATATATATAAAGAGAGGATTTGGCATTAAATAACCTACAATGGTTGATATGCCATGAAATCCATAGGAACCAAATCATATATATTTAATATACATGTATAAAAATGGATTTTGCATTAAATAAACTACACGGGTTGATATGTCATGCAAACCAATCGAACCAAATCATATATATCTAATATATATGTAAAAAGAGAATTTCGTATTAAAAACAACAATTGTTGATATGCCATAAAACCTAACCAAACCATATGTTTAATTTTTATGTATAAAGAAGATTTAGCATTAAATAACCTACAGTGGTTGATATGCAATGAAAACCCCAACCAAACCAAATCATATATATTTGATATATATCTATAAAGAGGATTTGGCTTTAAATAACCAACAATGGTTGATATGCCATAAAACTCGACCAACTAACCAACCAACCTACCAACCAAATCATACCCTTCCCAAGAATATTGGTCCAAAAGTGACTGTAATGACCCGACTGGAATTCGAACGCGCTGACTACGATATCACAGTCCAACACATTCACAACTACTTCACTGGGATCCACCCCCGACTACTATAATTATTCCTTAGGTCTACAAAATTAGATTGTTCCTGTACTACGTTAGCGAAGGCACTAACAGATTTCCCTTACGTGGATGGAATTATAACTTTCACTCTATGTAAGCGTTTCATACAAATTTTCATTGGTTTAATCACTGAGTGTCATTGAGTGACAGCAAGTCTCCTCACGTATCCAGGAAACTTTTCAATATCGTCCCTGATTTTAACAGAATTGTACTCTGAATGATTTCGTTTCTTCCTCTGATCTCCAGTTCCTCCAGTCTGCTTTTCAGGACTTTAGAAACTGATTCAAGGGCACCAACTGCAATTGGTAAGATCATCATGAAGTTCCAGAGATATTTCAGCTCTCTAGCAAGATCCGCGTATTTGTCAATCTTTTGGTTTTATTTTGATTTTCACTCTATAGTCAACTTGAAAAATAGAATCCACAAGAGAACAAATCCTTTTCTTCTTGTTAATAATTTCCATCCTGGTGATTTTTTCACGCCAGTTTCAATTAGTAGTCTTTCACTGGCGTCTGAGAGACAACAAGTCTCTTCAAGCCTCTTAGATTCTTATAAATATTCTAGCTAATCTTAACAATTCTTTACTCTAGATCTTGATTCCTCTTCTGATTTCCAATTTCTCCTGCTTTTTCCAGTCTTTATAGACCGTTTCAAACTCACAATTTACAATTGGTATCAACAACATCCACATGTTCTCCGACAAGGTCCAGATATTTGTCTACCTTTTCGGTTTCTTTTATTTTCCGTCTGTGATCCGCTCGAACTGCAAAATCCACGACTCGGTATGATTTTCTGGCCGGGATTGAGTGATCCATCTTTATCTCAAAATCCAAAAGTATCATTTTCTATCATAGATTCTGGTTTTTGCGTATACTATTTGGTAGAATAGTCAAATTTGACTCTTTGCACAATTTCTATTAGATCACCTTTCCCACCCAGTCATACCTTATGTTATACTTTTTTGTGCTAGTCTGCTGCATTCGCTTATCATGAAATTAATTGTTTTGTTTCTGCCACTTTTTAACTTACACTTGCTATTCTGTTGCCTATTATCAATTTTTCATATGATATAATTTGCCTTAATGACATTAATTTGAGCTGCTATTAAAAGGTTTCCATTTCTCTGTTGAGGTTTCCATTTCTTTAGCACGTCCGGGTCTCCTTATTTCTAATCTCTCCAGTTTGTTCCGTGAAGTATCTTTGCAGTTGTTTTCTAGATTTCATAGTTTTACAATTTGGCCTTATGTTGTCATTTCTGTTACCTGTTGGTGTAATTAGTCTTTCTTTACTCTTGTTAATGTATACGTTGAATCTTTGAATTGTTACAGCTACACACTCCTCAATACGGACGAGTCTTTTTCCTTCTTCTTTTCTTGACATATATAGTCTATCTTTGTCATCTTGCGGTTGTAAGGCCTTGTGATATACTTATCAATTTCCTTGTCATTTGGTCCATTTCGTCTGAGTTCCTCCGTTGTTCATTTTAAGAAAGGTCCAGAGTATTGTTCATGGGGAAATACCCAGGTGTTTATTCCTTTGATAAGATTTCTGCCGCAGCGGTCGGTTTCGAGAAGTTTTCTTGTCTTTCTAAGGTTCTCTTTTTAATTTTTTTCCATCCCAGTTTGTTTGATTGTATTAGCTTGCATTATTTCCAAGTATTTGTAATTTCTTTTGGTCCAAGTCTTCGGATGTTTACCTGATTTGATTGTTCTATTTCTTCCGTTATGTCTCTTCTCCTACTTTTCATAATCAGCATTTAACATTTTTCTATCCAAAATTCTATCCTTCTATCCTGACAAAATATTCTTATAGTTTGTATTAGGGTTTGATTGAGCAGCATCATTGCTATAAGCAATAGCAGTGGTAAAAGTCTCACAAGATGTCTCCTTGAAATTTCATCCCTGCTAGGGTCTATACTCCAGTTGTTAATTCCGCTGTCCAGTTTTTCATGGCTTTCAAGATTAGGTTTATGACTCAATCAGATATTTTGTACATTTTTAGTTTGCAAAACCATATCGTATTTTTTGCCGCCAATCTATATCATGGCTACATTTGTCTACCTTGTTTTGAACTCTTTGAGGATTGTTAATCTATAGAGAGTAGTTCATTTGTTTCTCTTGTTCCCTTGTGAAAAACCATCTGTTCTTCTAGAAATAGTTCGCAGTATACAAGTGAGTATTATATTTCTTCTTTTATCTAGGTGTTGAGGATTTTCCACATCATAAGTAAACTCTTTATCGGTTAGTAGTTTCTGAGGATGGTTTCTTTTCAGGGAACCTTCTGGATCAGGTTAATTTTCCTCTTTTGCGTCCATTTGGGTATGCTTGATTCTTCTAGACATTTATTTAGTGACATTCTATCGTGGATGGACGTGAATTTTTAATACCAGAAACACTGTTATTTATTCATTCGGCCTTTCAAATAAGTTCTTTTCTATTCCCATATCTTGCACTACAAAAGTTTGATTTCCTTTGCACCCAGTCGTTCCTTTGTTTTTATGCTTTCTCCACTGATTTAGCCGGATTTTCTTTCGTTATTTTGGAAGGTCCTATTTTACTTGTATGACGCAATTGTTTCCTGGTATCTTTTTAGTATCCCTGCTTTCGCAATTATCTATTGATTTATTTCCTCCAGTTGTATTGTTCTACTTGTCTTCTGCAGTATTTTTCCTGTCTTTTCATTCTATCGTGTCGTTGTGTTTTTCCCGAGTAGTTTCACTTGTTCTCGGAGTTTCGTAATTTGTCTCTCCAGCCTTATTTCCCTCCTAGATTTTGGATTTCTGTTTGGGTTTCTTTGAGGGATATCTATTTTTTACTGTCTAGAATTGCTCCAGCGTAAATTAGATTGTTTATTTTGGTGATTTCCGTTGGTATATTTTTCAATACTTTATTTACTTTTTTGGTTTCTTCCCTAACTTTTTTTCAGTCCTTAAAGCTAGTAATAAAAACTTCTTTTAGGTTATTTTTTACTGACTCTTCATTGCTTCTTTCATTTTATTTTAATATTGATGTTGTGATGCTGGGTTCCGTGATTTTCTGGTTTTCGATATTTTGTTTCAGCTCGATGAAGTGACTCTCTTTGTGCATATTCTTCATTACGTACCTGTAGACATATTTCTAGTATCTCAAGGTCAGACATCCAGCCTTTCTTTAAAATCACCCACGTTTGGTCGGCAAGCCTTTGACTCACAGCATTAAAATCATCGGATTCCGACCGAATTTTATTTGTCCTATTCCTTGTGTAGGGTTGCTTTAAAATAACAGTGAATTATATTTTGTTGTCTTCTCCCGTCCATTTCTTCTGTCAATCAGATTTATTGCAGCTTTGCTGAAATTAGAGCAGCCAACATTTACAGGATGACAGCTGTATCTCCTATGTTGGCTACTAAGGGGGCATCTGACGCCCATGACACTCAGATCTGTTATTTGAGTTCCACGTTTATTTATTTTTTTACATTTCTATAGGTAATATATTGCGGCAGTATAAGACATGTGTTGACTGATACCTATGTTCCTGTCAGATATGACTAGGTGTTCTTCCAAGGAAGAACCTTCAATGGGCTACACACAAAAATACTTACGCCTTTAAAATTTGTAATTTCCTCAATAGTTTAAGTTCAACTATATCATTTTATCTTAATTCGGCTTTATAAATAAATCTTATTAGGTCGTTCAAAAAGTTCTCAGCTCTGGGTTGAAGATTCTATTCGGAAAAGCATCATATTGACTTAAGAGGAAATGAGCTCAAAAAGATTTCTTTGTAGTAATTACAGATTCACCAATCCTAAAAAATATTTCAACAGCAGACATGGTCGTGACTTATTGTATTTAATAAAAGATAGAAAGACATTAGTTAGAAAGAGCTACCATTATCACTTACCTAAGTTAACTTGCCACATACAGGTGACAGTTTAAAATGCTACGGGTATTTCTGTTAAACACTGTATTTGGATGTTCGGAAAGTGATGACGTTTTACCAGAGAATATATTTTTAAAAAATACGTCTAAATATTATGATTAAATATATAATCACATTCATTTTTATTGACTGCTGCCTTACGGGAAGGCAAATGGTCGATTTCACATTTAAAGAAATCTACGTTTTTCCCTGAAAAAATGTTTGAAAGACCGTTTTTAATTTCTTTTTTGTTTTTGAATGTTCTTCCACTTATGGCATCTTCTAGTGATCGAAACAAAATGAAAATCTGTCGCTGCTAAATATTGTGAGTATGAAGACTGTTGAAGAACCTCGCATCCAAACGATTTTATCTTTTATTGGGTTTGATAGCCTGCAGTCATTGAAGAACTCGATTACATTTCAACGATTATATATAAATGTGGCTGTGGTGTAATGGTTAACGTCGTAGAAAAAGAATAAAGCGATACTAGTTCAAATCCTGGACGAGGATGATTGCTGGTTTGGTTTTATGGCATATCAACCTTTGTAGGTTATTTAACGCCAAATCCATTTTTATGTAAATAATCTGTTCTATTTAAAACAGTTCAGTTTAGCATTAGTACACAGTTTCATTGTCAAAAACATTTCCATTGCAAAGTATTTAAGCAGTTATATGTGATAATTCAGTTAAGTGTAAATACAGTTTTAATGTCGAAAAACAGTTCTATTTTAAATAATTCAGTTAAGCGTAAGCACGCAGTTTAAGTGTAAGTACGGTTTAATTGTCAAAAACGTTTCTATTTTAAGCTATTCAGTTTACTCAATTCATTTTAGCATAAGTATGCTGTTAGTTCTATTTAACCCATAGATAGGGTCCTATCAGGTGCTACCACTCCTGGCCAGAGTGGACCTGGGAGCGATGGCAATGAAGGGGTACTCCACATTCCCCAAAGCTCCAGCACTGCTGGAACCTCACCATCAGATCGTTTAGTGTCATATCCAGGACACTCGTGGGGGGGTCTTACCCCTCTGCAGAGAAGCAGTCGGTGTATTCTACAGCCCCAGCCGACTGGGCAATAAATAGATTGTGTACGCAAATATAACAATTATCATGGAACAGATGAAGTAGTTCATGGCTCTGTCCTATAATAGTTGTTCCATAAAACGGATGAAAATTGTATGCTCATGTAACAAATATTATGAGACATATGTACTTATATTATACATCTTCATTGATGCATCGAGATGGGTCATCAGTGATGTTTCCTTTAGGTTCACGGGGGGGGGGGAGAGTTTCGGGTCTTGCAACATCAGACCCCCTCGCCTAAATGACCTAGTTGGCATTGATCTTATCCCAACTCCCATCCCGGTAGCTAAACTGCGCATTTTCCACACAAAACAAATGGCCACAGAAATGGCTCTATCCATGGGTATCACTTTTAATTTTGCAACCACCAATCAGAGCTAATCTCCTCTGCTGATTCCTGAAGCTTTCCTTTAAAATCGGGAGGCCACTTTGTTCTTGCTTTCCAGCCGCGATGACGTCGTTACTCGGCTATTTGTTTAATCCAGTACGTAGTTTTTATTTTATTTTATTTTTTCTTTTACCTTTTTCTTTTTCTTTTCCTCCCCCGAAACTTACAAAATAATAAAAAAAAATACTGTACACGAATATAAAATTGCGATTAAAACAGACTCCGATTTAAAATTGAAATATGTGTTTAATTCTATTATCTTTTTTTTTTTTTTTTTCGAAACTTAATTTCATTAAAAAAAAACACTGTACATAAATATACAATTACAAACTAAAACAGACGCCGCGTATTACTATTGACTAAGTGTTAAAATTTTATAATAGTTCATGACTATCTCTGTCCTGTAATAGTTGTTAAAATTTAGTGTATAAAATTTGTATCCAAATATAATAATTCTTACGGGAGAGATGTAATAGTTCATGGTTATCTGTGTCTCATAAAAGCGGGTACATTTAATCCTTGAAATTTGTATGTAAATGAAACAATTGTTATGAGACAGATGTTCATTATTATCTCTGTCCAATAATAATTGTTACATTTAATTTAAGTTGTATACAAATATAGCAATTATTATGCGACAGATTTGTTATTCATTTCTATTGCCGTCCCATAATAGTTGGGGGGTGTCCTCGTGGTGTAATGGTAAAGGCGATGGACTGCGGAATCGTAGTACGCGAGTTCGTACTCCAGTCGCGCTATTACGTTCACCTTAAGGCAAATACCCTTGGGAAAAGTATGAACCCCCTTATCCTCCCAGTTATGGGTTAAATAGTACCACTACTGTTCTTCTAGGAGAATGGCTTTGGCATTAAATAACCTACAAAGGTTGATATGCCATTAAACATTTAGACGACATGTATGCATGTGTAACTATTATCATGGGACAGATAAAGTAAGTCATCTCTATCTCTGTACCATAATAATTGCTGCATTTTGAGTATAAAATTTGCATTCAAATATAACAATTATTATTCGTGATGAAGCAACTGTTTTCAGGAATGGAAAGAACATCTTCATTGTGGTGTGGCTTTCCAGAAAAAATATTTTTAAGGAGACAAACGGATTTTGGTATATTAACGACCCTCTTTATACATATATATTAAATGTATATGATTTGAGTGGGTTGGATTTCATGGCATATCAACCAATGAAGGTTATTTAATGCCAAATCTTCTTTATATATATATATATATATATATATATACATATGATTTGGTTTGGTTTGGTTTGGTTTTATGGCATATCAACCATTGTCGGTTATTTAATACTAAATCTTCTTTATATATATATATACATATATATATATATATATAATTTGGTTTTGTTTTGTTTTGTTTTATCGTATATCAACCATTGAAGGTTATTTAATGCCAAATCCTTTTTATACTTATATATTGAATATATATATATATACTTTTTAAACACATTTTGTTGATAACATTCTCACTCGAGCCTGAACTCTTTTGGCTCACAGTTAAATGTTTTTAAGTATTGCTCTCTGACACTCTCAATTTAACATCAGTCATTTTTTCTCTATCTGGCCCATAGATAGGATGTTATCAGGTACTACCAGGTCAGAGTGGCCCTGGGGACAAAGGTAATGAAGGGGTACTCCACATTCCTCAAATCTCCAAGACTGGAGGCTCACCATCAGATGGCTTAATATCATATCCAGGACACTTGTTGTAAGGGGATTTTTCCCCTCTGCAGAGATGCAGTCGTTGTATTCTACAATCCGAGCCAACTGGGCTCTAAAGGACATAAAGTTCACTTTAAATTTAGTTGATAATTTTTTTCAGTCTCATTCTCTGGTAGCCCAATTGTGTGGAGCTGTAGAATACATCGAGTGCATCTCTAAAGAGGGGAAAGACACCTCCCAAAGAGGGTCCTCTATATGATATTATATGATACTGAGGCTCCAATAATGCTGGAGTTTCGGGGAATGCGAAGCACCCATAATCGTCATTGCTCTCAAGTTCACTCTGGCTTGGACAGGTAGCACTTGATAGGATCTTATCTATGGGTCTCACCAAAGATCCGGGAGACCGAGGTTCAATCTCAGGTCGAGTCATACCAAAAACTTAAACAATGGTACTTGATACGCCCTTGCTTCACACTTAGCATTATAAGGTACGTATGAAGGGTAAAGTGGAGCAATCCAGGGATGGGGGTAGCGCCCTCCTCAACGCCTCGGTGAGGTAGCTACTGAAACGGGAGTTTTCGGGTCGCCCTCGACTACAGTTGCCAACTACTTATGCTAAATTTAATTGTTAGAAATTGAACCTGTTTATCATCTGCCTCGACTACGTGCTTAGAACGTCTATTGATTTAACGAAAGAAAACGGTTTGAAGCTAATAAAGAAAAGAAGCAGAAGATACCTCGCACAAACATTTAAGGACGTGGACAACGCTGCTGGCAAATACACCCGCCCAAGCCGAAACCCTGCAACATAGTCTGGAAAGAATAGCTGGTGGCGTAGGTCTCCAAGTCAACATAGACAGGACGGAATAAATGTGCTTTAATCAAAGAGGTGACATCTCCACACTAAATGGTGGGCCTTTGAAATTAGTGGACAAGTTCAGCTACCAAGGAAACAGTGTCTTATCAACCGAGAAAGACAGCAATACGCAACTAGCAAAGGCATAGACAGCTATCGATAGGCTATCGGTCATATGGAAGTCAGACCTGACCGATAAAATAAAAGGCAGTTATTTATATACAACAGCTCTGTGGTGATACAGGATATAGCCTTAAAGACCTCCCGGGAGCGATGGATGATAGAGACAGGTGGCGAGAGAGAGAGAGAGTCAGGAAGATCCGTGCTGGCATCGAGACATGATGATGATGACTGTTTGTAAACAAATGACTGATGCTTAATTGAATTGTAAGTAACACGCAGCAATACTTGGAACAATTTAATTTTCTTCACTAATGCTAAACTGAATTGTTTGAAAGAGAACTGTTTCATCTTTTAACTATATGTAAACGATTGATTAATTTTTAATTGAATTATTTATGTTAAATAGCAATACATGAAAACATTTAAATGTGTGCAAACAAATAATTAATAGTAAAAAGAATTATTCGTATAAAATAGAAATGAATAAAACCATTTAACTATGTGCTAAAAATAAACTCAGGCCTGTTTAGAAATGCTATCTACAAATTTTTTTTTAGAAATCTCATGTTTAATATATAGCAATACAAAGAACTTGGCATTAAATAAGCTACAATAGTTGATATGCCATAAAACCAAACCAACACAAAACAAATCATTCTCTGGTTTCATAACCTAGTTGTTCATAAGGGTGCTATTCATGTACCCTGTCTTGGACAGGAATCGCCAGGGAAAGCCAATCACTTTCCAGAGTTTTCCTTCTACATCGATTGACAAGGTTAAACAGCCCTATCTGCCCTACAATTTACCCACATAAGGAGTGAGAATTGATGGACTCATACCTTTTCTAAGTACGAGGTGCATGCGATGAGTTGCCAGACTTTTTCGTATGGGCATTTAAAATTGTCGTAGACTCTTGAGAATTCAATATGTTATTGCTATACATCTTATGAGATCACTGACCAATTTTTATGATTTCAGGTTCAAATGAACAGCTATAGCAGCAAATGGAATACACCCTACTAAAGCCTGATTGTCACAGCTGCTAAATTTCAAAAATGCAATCTGGACATGAGGACACTTTAGAAGAACGATATGCAATAAAATTATGTTTTAAACTTGGAAATAATGCCACAGAAACGTATGGAATGCTTCAGACTGCTTTTGGAGCATCTTGCATGGATCAAGCATCAGTTTTTGAGTGGCATAAGAGATTCAAAGAAGGCTGGGAGTCTGTGAGGGATGATGCGAGGTGTGGGAGGAGTAAGGAAGTCTAAACACCAAAGTTGATTGGCAAAAGGGTTAGAGTTGGAGTTAGGGTTATTATTTTGAGGTTTTAAGGGAGTTCAGGAAGAGATTCCGTCGGAAGAGGACAGCACTCTTCAAATCGGATCAGTGACATTTCCACCAGGACAATGCACCAGTCCACAACTCCATCCTTGTCAATGACTATTTGACCAAGAAGAGCATCAAGACAGTTCCTCATCCTCCCTATAGTCCAGACCTTGCTCCCTGTGACTTTTGGTTATTCCCTAAGCTCAGAGGCTGTCGTTATGAGACAATTGAGTAGATGAAAGAGGCTGTGACGAAGGTCATTGACACGCTCACACAAGAGGACTTCTATGGAGCCTTCCAGAAGTTGCTGGAACTGTACAACAAGTGTATTGCAGCTGGAGGAGATTACTTCGAAGGAGACTAGAGTTTCATATGTGTACTATCAACAAAAGTGCCCATACGAAAAAGTCTGGAAACTTATCGTACGCACCTCGTATATAAGCTCAATTTGGAATGCTAGCATCCTCGTTCCGGATTTGAACTCAGCTAGCCGAGTCAACTTGGACGATAACCGTTTTTTAGGAAGACCTCGTGGACGTTTTCCAGTCGAAGATGACTCAAGAAGACAATAATTAAGATTGGCTCCAGCAATTTAAAATGAATAATTTTGTTTTATGACTGTCGACCACTTGGTTAGATATCAGCGCTTTGAATCGACTCATCTCCAGTGCATAGGAATAATATCTATATGTTGATTCGTCCCAGCTGTCAGTAAAATATGCATACAGCATCTGCTGGGATGTTGTTCAACGTGAGTGTTTCTTTGCCTTTAAGCCAATTCGATGTTCGTGTTTGTTTGGTTTCATTTCTTTGATGCCTCTCACCCTCACCCTCCTCTCTCTCTCTCTCTCTCTTTCCATTAACAAATGTATTGATTGAACATTTACAATCAAAGTCGCGGATTCCGTTCATTACAATTTTGGCGGGAAGTAGTAAATCTATTGGTAGAGAAAATAATCGCACTTTAACCCGAAATGTCTAATTTATAATTTCCTTTGATCTTTAATATGAAAAAAAAAGTTTGATCACTTATCCCACAGCTAAAAAAAATTTGGTCACCTATTCCATAGCTAAAATATGGTTGGTCGCTTATCTCACAGCTAAAAAACGTATGGTCACTTATCTCATCGCTGAAAAATGTTTGGTCACCTATTCCACAGCTGAAAAAAGGTTGGTCTCTTATCATATTTACCAACCCCTCCACTCAGGCAGGATTCGACACAAGGTCAATTTTTAAGCGGAGTTTAACAGGTTTGAATTCAGAGTTGTCCTTCTTCTAGACTAGTTGCCTCACCAAGGCTGAAGAACCTCGTCTACCCTACTATTTACCCATAGCTAGAGGGAGAATAATTGGATTCATAACTTTCCCAAGGGTATTAGTGATATGTGAAATGCAATCATTCTCGTCCAGTATTTGAACTCGTGTCGCCGTGTCCATTTACTACGACGATAACCATTACACCATGGTTGGTCTCTTATCCCATAACTAAAATTATAACTGAGAAGAAACTAAAAAAAGTTGCGTGTCCTGGAAGTTGATATAATGACAATTAAAAATATATTGATTTGATGTCTCTAGCTCAAAGGATGCATTTTTTACAGGACTGGCATTGCGCCTGTCTCAGTAATAAATCATTATCATATTAATGGGTTGCATCTACTTCGAGAACGGACAATGGATACGATTTCGTTAACTCTAGGCATAAAATAACTCTATACTGTACGATACTGCTTTTCACATAGCGCTAATTGCCGTGGGAATGATATGAATGCAACCACTCTCCCTCCAGTTATGGGTAGATAGAAGGGCAGAGTGCGCTTTAACCTTGGTATGGAAACTGGTCAAAGAAAAAAGAAAACACTGCATTCCAACCAGCTGAACTCCACTAAAAATTGAGTTTGTGTCGCATCATGTTCGTGCGGAGGCCTGAGTATATATATATATATATACCTAAAAGATTGTTTTGATCTACTTTGTGTATTGAACACTTTTATATATTAGCTTTGGTAAATCTATCATTGCTTTTGCTTTTGGCAAGGCATTGCGGTCCTGATTGATTATTTTCAAGCAGTACGGATGTTTTTAGTCTTTCTGTCTTTTATAAAAAAAAAAAAAAACATTTCATTCAGATGTCGATTTGTAATATATTTTATTTACAAATTAATTATAGAAATAGTTATAAAATAAAAATAACACACACACACACGCACGCACACACACACACACACACACACACACACACACACATATATATATATATATATATATATATATATATTTAATTCGTAAGTTACTCGTTTATTGGTAACTTTATTTCTAGACGAGTTAGAACTCATTTGTTTTTATACATTTAATGGTTTTAAAAATAGCTATTTATTGTTAGCACACAGTTAAAAGATTTTAAACATGTCGCCGTTTAATCTAATACATGTAATTCTAAGATTTTAAACATGTCGCCGTTTATCTAATACATGTAATTCTATTAAGTATAAATCATTTTTTTGCATACTGCTAAATTCTTTCAATGTAAGGCTAGGCTGTTTGGTTTCATGGCATATCAACCCTTGAGGGTTAATCAATGTCGAATTCTACTTGTACACACACACACACACACACACACACACACACAAATATATATATATATATATATATATATATATATATGATTTGTAATTGAATAGCTTGTTGGTAACTTTATCGTTAAACGATTTAAAGCTCAATTGTTTGCACACAGTTAAATTATTTCAAATACTGATATTTAGCTCTAATGATTCTGTTTATCGAGTATGTTTATTGAATGCAAACAACAAGCACTCAGCTGTTTGGTTTTAAATGATTAACAAGCAAAAGATTGACCAGTTCTATTTGGTCCATAGATAACAGGCACCAGCTCTCCAGGAGGAGAGTGTGGCTAGAGAATAATGTCACTGAAGGGGTACTCCACATTCTACAAATCTCTGGGATAGGAGTCTCACTCTTAGAGAGTATAGTATCAGCTAAATAGTTTCAAGTATTGCTATGTAACATTGATAATTCTATTTAATATTAATCGTTTGTTTGCACAGAGTTAAATGGTTTCAAGTATAGTAAATGATAAAATAGTTCTATTTGCCCATAGATGGGATTCTAAAAGTACTACAACTCCGAGTAGGGATACTCTACATTTCCTAAATCTCCAGAACTGGAGATGTTTTAATGTCATAACCAGAACACTCATTGGGGTGTGTGTGTGTGGGGGGGGGTCTTACCTCTCTTCAGAGATGGCGTCAGTGTATTTTATAGCCCCAGCCAACTGGGTGGATAAAAAGAGTTTAAGATGAAGTTAAAACGAAAGAGAAAAGAAAGCACAAACAATGATAGAAATAGAACAGCAATTAAAAAAAGCAAAGAAACACACAGAAAGCAGAAAGAGTAACACTTTATCTGACAAATTTTGTTTTATTTACATTGTTCACATAAGTATCTGTGGTATTGCCATTGTAATATTAATAACGATTATATTAGTTAATTATTTTATGTTAATGGTAAATTATGAGCTACGTAAAAACTTCGTGCTTGACTTCTTAAGTGCAAGTCCGCCTTCGAAAGGTCATACAGGTGAACCTTGGTTGAGTTCTATGTCAGCTCCTGTCAAAATATGGAGTTGACGGGTTTGTTTTGAAATCGGTTGTGGGCAGGATATTAAAGATAAGCATTTTGGATGTGATGTCAGCTGGTATGACGTATGACTGGAAAGTTTCAGTGATGACGTATGATTAAGAAAACAATTAGTTAACAGAATAATTAAGAGAATATCTATAATCAGAGTCAGTTGGAGTTGTTAGTGAGTCGAGGAGAAGTCGGTGAGTAAGCGTCGGACAGTTCAAGTCCAGTCAGGAGTTGAGACGAGTGGCCACTTACGGGGTAGGGTTTGGTCGAGGCGAAGAAGAAAAGAAGTCTACGGTTGTCATCTCGCCTGTCGCGTGTTATACTTTCTGCTTCTCTAATGGACAAATAATAAAAAGTTGGCGACCTTAGTCGAGGGTGACTCGAAGGCTCCCTTTTTGAGAGCTACCACGGTGAGGTACGGGGGTGCTACTCCATTCTCTGGATAACTCCACATAACCCTTGATCTTTACTTTATAATGCTGAATGTTAAACAAGATGGCATCCAGTACTATTTATTGAGTCTTTGGTATGACTCGAACTGGGATTGAACCCCGGTCTCCCGGACCAATGGCGAACGGACACTCGTTATTCTTTCATTCTATTTCTCTCGTTTTGTGTGACTACTCTGAATGTTGTAGATTATAAATTTTCTTATCTGCAAACAATTGAGTCTGTTTACGTGACAACGTCCATAACTGGGTGCTGCAGTGTTACACCATTACATTATCTGGTGTATTACCATTGTAAATTAATTAGGCTGGTAATTGATTATATTAATTATTTTATTGATGACGGATTATATTTATTATTTCATTATTTATTTTGATGAGGTTTTGGACAGGTTACAAATCTTTGAGTGTAAGCGTACTTCGTCACAAAAGTTCATATGGTGTAATTCTTGCACGTATAGCGGGATGTTAGGTTTGACTGATTGTTTGGGCGATCGCCGCGTGACGTGTTTTCAAATTATTGTTAAGGCCTGATGTCGTTAAAAGTAAACAAATCATGACGTCGACTTAGGATAAGATTGTTTTAAATTAAATAAAAGATAATGATATGTGTTCTAACATTACCAGCTGATGCAATGATTTCGAAGATATCATATTAGAATAGAAAATTTGGATTCATTAGGAAATTGAGTTTTGAAATCCAAAGAGAGAAGATTTTTGGTCGGCGTGCGGGAGAAACGGGGGTGCGTATGGATTGGATAGCTGGAAGTGAGATTCGCTCATAAACCCTTACGTTGTCTTTCTCTCCTCGTGTTTGTGTAAGACTGCTATAAAATTGTATCAGTCTTAATAAAGACTTTTCGTATCTGAACAATGAGTCGCCTGTTATTTTTGAATTTCAAATATTCAACATGCCGGAAGAGTTGTACCTGGGTGGCTCCCATCTACGTGTCAAATACATCGGTTCGAATAACCGAGTGAAAAGAAATCGCCAGTAAAAAACTACATAAAAAATGTAAATATCAATGTACAATGATGACAATCCCTCGAACTCACATAATATAATCCCAGTGGGGTTGACATGCCGTCAGGCTGTAGAATACACTGACCCCACCACAACGAGTGTCCAAGATATGACACTAAAAAATCTGATGGTTCAAGTAATGCTGGAGCTTTGGGGATTGCGGAGTACCCCATCCCTCCCAGATCCACTCTGACCTGGAGTGGTAGCACTTGATATCGTCCAATCTGTGGGTCAAATAGGACTAAGATGCGTACTTATGCCAAACTGAACTGCTTGATATATAAGTGTTTTGACATTTAAACTGCGTACTTATGCTAAATTAAATTGTTTAAAATAGAACTGTCTTTGTATGCTAAACTGATTTTTTTTATATGGAACTGTTTTCGACATTGAAACTGTCCATGGATTAAATTGAATTGTTTGAAATAGAACTATTTTGACATTTAACTGTGTGTAAAGAAAACCTATACTTATACTAAACTGAATTGTTTATATTAGAAATGTTAGACAAATATTGGACTGTTTTTACATTTAAACTGCGTACTTATGCTAAACTGAATTGTTTGAAATATTACTGTTTTTAAATAGAACAAAACTGGGTACTTATGATAAACTGAATTGTTTAAAATAAAACGGTTTTGACATGTAACTGATTGTAAACAAAAACTATACTTATACTAAACTGAATTGTTTAAAATTTAATTCGGAGTTAAATAACCCGAAAAGGGTTGATAAATAAAACAACCAACCAACCAACTAACAAACCATGCCGTTATATTTAGTTAATTATCTTTACACGATTCGAACTATTGTCTTCATCTAAACAGTCAGTTTTTTAGATTGATGTATACAGCAAAGGAAAGACTACAATGCCGATGTATAAAAATACAAATTTTCTTTTCTTTTCTTTTCCTTTTATTTTCCAAAATGTACGTATGAGCAGAGTGAGGGAGAGGGTTGAAGACAGCTGACATGTACATACAAGGCGAGATACGATTCTTTAGAGAGCCGCTTTTTTCGTTCTGCTTTCGTTTTTGACAATTAAACTGTGTACTTGTGCTAAATTGAATTGTTTGAAATAGAAGTGTTTATTTGTATTAAAATGAATTTGGCATTAAATAACCTACAAAGGTTGATATGCTATAAAACCCAAACAAACAAACAACCAACTAACCTTACCGGAGTGTTGCGTAGGGCACTACGCTTTTCACTGTATTGCTCTATTTTACCTTTGATACGTTACTTATAATGCAAAGAGGTATCAAGTCTCAGTTTTTTGAGTCTTTGGTATGACTCGACCTGGGATCGAACTCCAGTCTACCGGACCATTGGCAAACACTTTTACCACGAGACCAATAGGCCAGTAAATCTATGGTTAGATATATATGTACTTTGTTGGATGATTTTATTGTTGGTCTACTGACAGTCATCAAGCACCAATAATTCTGTGTCAACGTTACCCTTACTTATATTCTCTATCACGGATATTGAGTGCTATTCATTTACAGATTAAACTACATTTTATATCTATCTATATATACATGTAATTTACTATGTTAATGAATAAAGAGTGCTCAATATCGATGATAGATTATATATATCTAAGTTACGATAGCATATATATATATATATATGTGTGTGTGTGTGTGTGTGTGTGTGTGTGTGTGTGTGTGTGTGTGTGTGTGTGTGTGTGTGTTATTCATTGCGGCTATTGTCCGAGGTGTGACACAATCTTCAGGCAAAAAATACCTGAAGAATACGTTCCTATGAAAATATTGCTGCAATTTATGTCGTTTTTTTTCTTCATATATTTGATAAACTAAAACTGCTTTTATGACCGTGTAAGTAAATATCGCTCAAGATTCCGTTCTTTGACTAAAGGCTGTCCCATGGGTTTTGAGAGGTTTGATTAAATTCTAAAAAATTTGTTGGTACCGATACTCAAAGAGAAAACAGTCAAGTAACCTGGGTCTTCAGAGGAACTTCATAATTCTTCTTAATGGTGGGTGCAGCAAACCGACTTATAAATGAAAGTGCATCTATTTCCTCCGTCGATTGGGTAATCTCTCTTCACAGCATCCTTTTGAGACCAGTCAGAAGAAAACATAAGTGTTTTGGTTGTGTTTTTTTTTTTCCCTAACTATTGTTTTCTCATCCCTTCCAGTCATCAAGATCAAGTGACAATCTTTTTGATACGTTGTATTATATTTCATCATCCCACTATTTTCCGACGAAATTACTATACGTCAATTATTCGAACATCAATTGCATTTTCTTTGCTTAAATTTGTACGTGTGTCTGTACAGATATATCTTTGTCTGTTTTCCTGCGGCATATTGCGAAAGGAAATTGCTTTGCGAATTAGGAATATGCGTTTTATTGCTTTCTCGGCCAATGAAAAATATCGACTTTTCTGGCATATCCGCTGTTTTATCTACTGATGGCAAAGGTCAGCAATATTTTTTCCTATTTTCTATTATTTTTATACCCGGGTTTATCTCGTACGTTTGCCTTCTCAATGTTACTTTTTTTTTATCGTTCTTTCTTTTTTTTCTTCTTCGTTTTAATATTCAGTTTTTTTTAATTTTCTATTCTTTTTTTTTATTTTTCTATTCTTTCTTTTTTTTATTTTCTGTTCTTTTTTATTTTTTTATTCTTTTTTTTATTTTTATGCTCTTTTTTTATTTTTCTATTCTTTCTTTTTTTCTTTTTCTTTTTTCTTTTTCTTTCTTCTTTCATTTTTCTATTCTTTTTTTTTCCTTTTTCTTTTTTTTCTTTTTCTTTTTTCTTTTATTTTTCTATTCTTTCTTTTTTCTTTTTCTTTTTTTTCTTTTTCTTTCTTCTTTTATTTTCCTATTCTTTCTTTTTTTCTTTTTCTTTTTTTCTTTTTCTTTCTTCTTTTATTTTTCTATTCTTTCTTTTTTTCTTTTTCTTTTTTCTTTCTTTTTTTCTTTTTCTATTCTTTCTTTTTTCTTTTTCTTTTTTTTATTTTTCTATTCTTTCTTTTTTTATTTTTCTATTCTTTTTTTATTTTTCTAGTCTTTTTTTTTATTTTCCTATTCTTCTTTATTTTTCTATTTTTTAAATTTTTCTTATCTTTCTTTTTTTATTTTTTAGTCTTTCTTTTTTTTAATTATTTTTCTATTCTTTTTTCTTTCATCTAATTTACATTGTATTTTTTTTTTTACTGTATACAATCTATGGAAACGAATTCATTCACTTGATTTATTTTGATCTCTCCGTCTACCAATCATTAGGTTTTATATTATTTTAATTTATTCATCTATTGTCGATAATGTCAGAATTTTTATCCATCATTATTTATTTACCAAATAAAATATTCATCAAAAATATACATATATGAGTAGTTGTATAGACAGCCAAAGAGAGTATCGCTCATAAATAAGTAAGCTAATAACAATTTTTTATAAAAAGAAACTTTTCTACTAAAACAAAGTCATCAAGATTTCGGAGGAACATCACACAATTACAGCTGATATTATTAGGTATTATTTATTAACAAACACTACAGCAATGAAACCCTGTAAATGGAAATATGTAGCCGTTCAAAAATAAATATTGCCACTTTATATATATATATATATATATATATATATATATATATATATATATATGTGTGTGTGTGTGTGTGTGTGTGTGTGTGTGTGTGTGTGTGTGTGTGTGTGTTCTACAATTCATTTAATTAATAGTTTAGTAATTCTTGGGCAATAACGTAAATAGATATTTCAAAAAATGGCAGATAGATATATAGATAGATAGATAGATAGATAGAAACAGACTATGATAGATAGATAGATAGATAGATATGAACAGAATGAGATGAACCTGACAAAACTGAGATAGGTAGTTTTGTACATATATATATATATATATATATATATATATATATATGTGTGTGTGTGTGTGTGTGTGTGTGTGTGTGTGTGTGTGTGTGTGTGTGTGTGTGTGTTCTGAAATCCATTTTGTTAATAGTTTAGTAATTCTTGGGCAATAACGTTGATAGATATAAAAAATGGAAGATAGATAGACAGATAGATAGAAACAGACTATGATAGATAGATAGATAGATAGATATGGTAATTCCTCTTGTCGTAAACTGAAGGTCAGTCGAGTTTTTTTGCTCGAAGTTGCTGTCGTGTGTTCTCTAGCGTTTACCTTCCACCAGCAATTTGCACATTATAATCTAAGGGCGGTTAATGGCATCTTTTCCGCTGTCTATTCATCATTATTCAAAGGGTTTGATTGGTTTCGGTTTCTTTGTTTAATGGCATATCAACCTTTGTAGGTTATTTAATGCCAAAGCCATTCTCCTAGAAGAACAGTAGTGGTACTATTTAACTCATAGCTAGGAGGGTAAAGGGGTTCATGCCTTTCCCAAGGGTATTTGCCCGAAAGTGAACGTAATAGCACGACTGGAGTTCGCACTCGTTTACTACGATTTCGCAGTCCATCGCTTTAATCATTACATTACGTAGACAACCCTTTATTCATAGTGCTTTTGGTGTCAAAAAGATTATTTATTCATGGCACAATTACGTTTGTAACAATCAGTCCAGTCGGGTGAACCTGTAGAATGCGCCAAAAGGATCTCTGTAGAGAGGTAAGAGTATACCGGATATGATATTGTTATGTAGAATGTACCGATACTGACTCGTGGTTCGAACACGGATCTTTAGCCAACAAACACAAGTGTTGAAATGGATTGTGCAACTAGAGTTCACGTGACTAGAAGTGATGGATATATAAAATAGGTTAGAGAGAAGTATGAAAAGGAGATTAGGGAGAGTAGATACGAGACGTATGCAAAATAGATGTGAAATGTAACGTTGTCAGTTAGTATTGTTTAGTATTTCACATTCAGCATTTGGCGTTGAATGAAAGTGAAGATATTTTAAGTATCAGTCAAAATTACCTCCCACCTCACGGAACATTACAAAAGTGGCGACGAAGAATAGATACTAAACAATCTGATGGTGAGGCTCCAATCCAATATTTTGGGGAAAGTTGAGTAGCCCTTTATTGCCCTTACTCCCACGTACGCTCGGCCCCAACTAATAGAACTATTTAATCATTTACTCAACTTGAAACGATTCAACTATGTGCAAATGAATAACTTTTGAATTGAATTATTAGAATTACGCATAAAAATTTGGAACCATTTAGTTGTATGCAAACGTATAAATAATGTTGAATAGAATTACTAGTGTTTAATAGCTGTACTTGAAACCACTGAGCAGCTCACCGGTAAAATTTTTAGTGTTAGATAATAATAACTGAAACAATTTAATTATGCGCAAATAAAACCATTAATGTAAGATAACAATAATCTAAATCATTTAACTGTGTGCAAACAATAAATAGCAATACTTGAAATAATTTAACTGTATGAAAACAAATGAGCTCTGGCTCGTTTAAAGATGGTTACCAAAAACTATTCATTTGCAAATCATATATATATATATATATATATATATATGTGTGTGTGTGTGTGCGCGCGCGCGCGTGCGTATATAAAAATATATATGTATAAAATATTCAATGTCTATGTATAAAAAGGATGAGGCATAAAATAAATTATAAGGTTTAATATGCAATAAAACCCAGCCAACCAACCATTACTAAGAATATTCTTTCGGAAGATTTAAGTTGTTGAATATATTTTTAAAGACTAATACATTCCCTTGTACTGAATTTCACACAAGAAAAAATGTGTGATACAATGTCACAGATATGAAGGACACTCGGAAAGTGATGCCTTCTACTTATTTTCACAGAATCTAAAACAGATATAGAGAAAACAATGACACAGTTGGATTGAAAAAGTTTTCAGCTTCTATTTTTTCACTCAGGCTTAGCACGTTAGTCTACAATGAACAAGAACTTACATGCTGTTTTAGTTCCGAAAGCAATACTTCCAACTTATTTTCCCGAAAACTACATTATAGAGAGCACGATAACACCATAGTATAGAGAAAGGCAATAAAAAGTGAATAATCTGGACATTTGGGTTCCTCATACTCTTAGTGAGAAAAATAGAGAAGATCGCGTATCCATTGCGACAAGTCTTCTTTCAATGCTGAGAAATGATGCGTTTTTCAAGAATATCATTACAGGTCTTTTGAGACAATGTTCAACGCAAAAGGCAATGGTTTGTCAAAGATAAATCTCAGGAGATTATTCCTAAAGGAGAAGCTTTATGGAAGAAAAGCTACGTTAGGTTTAGGATCACCGTGGTATTATTCATTTGAAGTTTTTAAACGGCAATCAGAGACTCAATGTTGATTTATTCTTTCTGCAGATTCAACGTCTTCATGAAAATCTTCACAGAAAATACCCTGCACTTGTCCGTAAGAGAAATGTTGTGTTTCTCCTTAATAATGTAAAGCCACATTCAGTAAGAACCAAGCAGTAAAAATATTAGATTTAAGTAGGTCTTTTCTATCCAATGTACCAATCTGCCATATTCAACAAACCTTCACCAAAGGAATTCCATCATTTTTTGTTCGCTATAAAATATTGTAAATCGCAAAATTTTTCTCAAGATCAAATGAAAACATTTGAGGAAAACTTCATGTGAAGCTTACTTGAGAGGAATCGATAATCAACCTGATAGATGGCACGAGAGAATTTAAAATTATAAGGAGTTTACTATAGTTTAAAATCAATCATTTTGAATTATTCATAAGTAAGTGATATTTTATTGAAACGGTTATTATAATAACTCAATCTTATATATACACACGTATATATATATATATATGGAGCGCGCACACACAGACCAGCCCAGTTAGTTGGGACTGTAATATACACCGACTGCATCTGTATATGGGGGGGGGTGAGACCCCCAACGAGCGTTGTGGATTTTATACTAAACCATTCTGGAGCTTTGAGGAATGTAGCATGCACCTTCAAAACAATTGCTTCCGGTTTCATTCTGACCTGTACAGGTAGTATCTGATAGGATCCTATCTATGGCTCAAATAGAACTGTTTGACCAAGAACTGTTTTACAATTTAACTGTATGCAAACAAATAACTAATGTTAAATTAAATTGTTTTTGTTACTAAGCAATATTTGAAAATATCTAACTATGTGCAAAAATTGAACTATTGGTATTAAATAGCAATACTAAGGAGCATTTAACTGTCAGCAAGCTGATTCTCACTCTGGCATCTTGTCCCCCAACTGACTCCAACTGCTTCCTGTGGGCGTACGCATCTGATCAAGGTGATATCCCGATATCTTCGACCGGATGCACCTGTTTCGCTGTTCTCCTACTTATTTACTCAGGGGCATCTCTTAATTGCATGCTCGGTCGAGGGTCAATATGTTACATTATATAGCAATACTTGAAACTATTTAACTGTGTGCAAACAATAACAATACTTGTGTGGAAAATAAATAAGTTCTAACTCATTTAAAAGTAAGATCATCGACAAACTATTCACTTACAAATCATATATGTATAACCATTTTACTGTGTTCAAACAAATGACCGATGTTGAATTAAATTGTTTCCGTAACATAGCAATACATGACATCATTTAACTGGGGATAAACAAATGAGCATTGCCTCGTTTACAAATGGTACCAACAAACTATTTGTTTACAAACTATATATATGGCCCAGTCGGCTGGGGTTGCAGAATACGCCAACTGCATCTCGGCGGAGAGGTAAGCCCTCCCCCAACGATGGCCCAGTTGGCTAGGAATGCAGAATACACCGACTACATCTCTGCAGAGGGCTAGGACTCCCTAAATTTGTGTTCTGGATATGACTGAGGATGAGGTTCCAGTAATGCTGGAGCTTTGGGGAATGCGCAATACCTCTTCATTGCCATCGCTCTCAAGTCCCGGAGTAGCACCACTAGATAGGTTCCTATCTATTGGTCAAATAGAACCAAACGGTGTACTTATGCTAAACTAAATTGCTTGAAACAGAACAATTCTTGACATTTAAACTGTGAAATTATGCTAATCTGAATTGTTTGAAATAGAACTGTTTTGACATTTAACTGTGTGTAAACAAGAAACTGTACTTATGATAAACTGAATTGTTTGAAATAGAAATATCTATATGTACGAAAATGAATTTGGCATTGAATAACCCACAATGGTTGATGTGCCGTAAAACCAAACCAAATCAAACCAACATATATTTACTATTTATTTATATAAACAGGTTTTGGCACTAAAATAACCTACAACGGTTGATATGCCATCTCAACGAACCAGCCAACACATATATACTCACACACACATATACAGACATATATATATATAAATATATATATATATATATATTGGATTTCTAATTTTATAATCTATAAAATTTGTCAGAATAAATACATGGATAACAATGGTAAGATTAGTGACCGTTGTTCTGGATATAAACTTGGCACCAGACCACTATTCTAATCCATTTGCATGTCTACAGTTGGTCAATTCTTTGTGACCAATACTCGTAAATCTTCTGTTTTTGGTGCGAACCAAGAGTGGAATCATTACAATCATTTTTCATAGATTTGTCATTTGTGCGAGAAAATTTCTTTTTTTTGCCATTTAGGAAAAAGGCTGATAAAAAAAAAAAACAGAAAGGAATAAATGATAAAAGTAAAAAAAACAACAAATGTTTTCAAAACAAACAGCTTTTCATACACATCACACACACATGTATATATATATATATATGTGTGTGTGTGTGTGTGTGTGTGTGTGTAAACATGTCTGAATACAACAAACAAGCAACGACTTAGATTTTTATTCAATTTTCATTTCTTTCCTAAAACTTTATATATATATATATATATATATATAACAAATTACAAAGCAGATGTTATATATATATATATATATATATATATATATATATATATATAACATCTGCTTGATAATTTGGTGCCAAATAGAATCACGTGACGACAAATAAATTACCACGTGTCTTAAGAGTACCAGAGTATTATATATGCAAAGAACTCAGTCGGCTTCAAACTTTGTTAAAGATTAAGCGACCTGCTTAAAAGCAGCACACTTAATGACCATCTTAGTTTTCAGTTTCTATGTTAAATACCATACCAACTTCCATGGCTTATTTAATGCCTAAGCCCTTCTTGTAGAACGACAGAAGTAGGCAATTTAATCCATAATTTGGTGAACAAGGGGTTCATAGTGCTAATAGTCAACCACTACGCCATGAGGACTCACTCCCCGATTGACTTCGGGAAACTCAGTCATTGTTTTACACCTTAGAATATTTTAATAAACTCTTATTTATTTTTAGGGTGTCCTCGTCGTGTAATGGTTAAAGCGATGGGCTGCGGAATCGTAGTAAGCGAGTTGGACCTCCAGTCACGCTATTACGTTCACTTCCGGGCAAATACCCCTTTGAAAGGAATGAAACCTCTTATCCTCCCAGCTAGGGGTAAATGTACCACTAGTGAAGTTGTCAAGTGGTATCCGTGAGACCATAAACGACCAGTCAGAAGACGACCACGATGACGTGAAGACAAAATTTTCAAGCGATTTGGAACATCATGGTGATGGAAGGCAATGTTAAGAACGAAGTAGAAGTGCATTGTGACTAGAGATGAGGAAAATATCTTACAAACTGTTCAATAAGGATAAGGAAATCAAAGCATAAGAACAAAGGGATATGAAGAAGACATGTTCATCAGAGATAAGCCGCTCTTTTTCTGTTTGTTAGACCCAATAAAAATGACCTGATGAAATGATCTGTAAGTATTTAAAAAATGCCATATATACTTTTTTATAAGCACCGAGTATACTTTGAAAATACTATATATTTTCGCGAACCTCTCATCACTGCCAAGTCTGCTGGAACTGTATGGTACACCGACGGCATCTCTCCAGAGGAATAAGGATGTTCTGGATATGACACTAATCTATCTGATGGTCAGGCTTCAGTCTTTGATTTTTGAGAATATGGATTACCCCCCTCATTACCATCACTCCCAGGTCTACATTGATACGAAGTGTTGAAACCTGTTAGAGGTCATTAATTGTTCAAATAGAGCTAGTGTCCCAAGTATGACACTAAACTGCATCTAATAGTAAGGCAACAGACCAGAAGCTTTATTGCCATTACTCTCAGGTCCTCTCTGATTCTGAGTGATAGTACCTTATAGGGTCCCATCTAGGGGTCGAATAGAACTGTTTAATCATTTAACTGTGTGCAAACAAATAACTGATGATAAGTTGAATTGAATTCTTAGTGTTACATAGCAATACCTTAAACCAATTAAAATGTGCGCAAATGAATGAGAAATGTTGAGTAGAATTATTAGTGTTGAATAGCAATACTTGAAACCGTTAAATTGTGTGTAAAATTTGGATTATTGGTATAACATACGGAGAATCGGAACCATTTGACTGTGGGCGAATTAATGAATTGAGTTAGATCGAATTATTAGTTTTAATTAGCTATACTTGAAACCATTTAACAGTATTCCAACAAAAGCAATACTTAATTGTATGCAAGCAAATTAGCTCTAGTTTTTTAAATCTGGAATTACCAACAAACTATTCACTTACAAATAATTTGTATAACCATTTTACTGAGTTGAATTACTTTGTTAGTGTTTCATAGAAATATTTGAAACCATTTGACTACGGGCAAACAAATGATATTGAATAAAATTGTTCGCGTTATACAGGAATACTTGAAATCATTTAACCGTGTGCAAACAAATTAGCTTTGGCTCGTTTGAAAATGTTACTGACAAACTATATTTATGAATCATACATTTGAGTTATTTATAAACAGGATTTACCATTAAATAACCTATGACCGTTGATATGCCATAAACACAACCAACAAATGATCGATTTTAAATAGAATTATAAGTGTTAGATAGCAATACTTGAAACTATTAAATTCTGTGCGAATGAATTATGTCTAAGTCATGATAAAATTATGTTAAGTATTCACTTCCAAATCATATATATATATATAAACAGAATTTGGCATGAAATAACTATCAAGAGTTAAAATGTCATTAAACCAAATAATCTATTTCTATCATTAAGGGTTTTCGGACTATTGTCATCATTGTTAATGCCACAACGTTTCGGCCGATATGTCCAACGGCCTTCTTCAGGTATTTGTCGAACTCGGGAAACTTCACGGAAGATCGAACTACGTCCTTTATTGAATCCACGGGGTCACCTTTTCTGATTCCGTTATACAGAACCGGGTACAAGTGTATTGTTACTCGTCTGCAGTTAGGATTGAACCTGCAGCCTCCTGATGATTGTCGCCTTAGAAGCTTAGAGAACCAACTGCTATAACTGTTACGCTATGTGTCCTACTAGACAGCTCAGAGAGAATTTTTGGGACTTATAAACTCAATGTTCTTACTTGACTAGGATTTCTACTATTATGTATGATTTTTACTTGTGCTCATATTCAGAGTTTTTCAAATAAACTAATATTAAACCTTGCATTACAGCATGAAGCTTTATGGCACAAAACAATTTAATACATTTGCAGTCACTACCTTACTCATGACATGCACTGAATGGAATCAGCCAGGGTTGCATAGTCCAGACAATAACTGCTGGTAGCCAGACTCAAGCAGGCTTTAAAATGATCAGATATAGTGGAATGTTACTTGGATTTAGTAAACTTTATATAGGAAGCTAATGAATGAACAAACTTTTAAGAAATATCAGACTGTGCGCCCTGTACGTCAATCAAGCGATAACCGCCAAAGGAGGATAGAGGATGAGCAAAGATCTATTATATATATATATATATATATATATATTGACTGACATGCAATCTATCCACAATACCTTTGCAATCTTCCAATTGATTGTGATTGACGTATTTGGTAACCCTGACCTAAGGCATTCTAAATGATTGATCGACTTGAATCTGATTTCTTCTAAAACCAAAGCTGCAACATTTGAATAATAAACCTACTCAACGGATTTACAAACATTGTTGAAAAGTAAAAAGAAAACAAAATAACTTAATATTTGAAAAATATTTATTGCTCTTGATATGATCTTAACATTCTCGTGGAAAAAATATAGTAAAATGGGAAACAGGTGCAAGCAAAAAGTCTCAGATGTATGGCTCCGTATAGAAATAAATAAAATAGTGAACATTTTATGCCCTCACGAAGAAATATATATATATGTGTGTGTGTGTGTGGCATTAATCTCGGTATCTTTAGTATGAATAAATTAATGCAATATATATATATATATATATATATATATATATATATATATATATCTTACAATCACTGATCTTTGTACAGCAGTATTGTTTACAACAAAGCCTTCATCAGACAATGACTCAGGGCCGTACTACAGCACTTTTGCCGCTACACTTCAGATGATCCTTTTATGTTTATTCGGTTTTAACTTTACAAATGTGTATGCATAAGTACTTTTAAAATCATAATGCTGTATGTTACATTCAAGATTTTAATACTCAATAAAATAGCATTTCAAGCTAACAAAGGAAAGAAACAGCAAGTACCCCGCAAAAACAATTACCGAAGCCGACTACGCCGATGATATAGCGCTTCAGGCAAATGCACCCGCCCAAGCCGAAACCCGGCTACATAGTCTGGAAGGAGTCGCTGCAGGAATAGGCCACCATATCAATGCACACAATAAGGTATATATGTGCTTTAATCAAACAGGTGACATCTCTACACTGAACGGTAGCCCTCTGAAACTAGTAGATCAGTTCACCTACCCAGGAAGCAGTGTCTCATCAACCAAGACTGACATCAACACGTGACTAGCAAAGGCATGGATAGCTATCGATAGACTATCGGTCATATGGAAGTCAGACCTGACAAATAAAATAAAACGCAGTATTTTCCAAGCAGCGATCGTGTCGATACTGCTATATGGAAGCACTACATGGACGCTAACGAAACGTGTGGATAAAAAGCTTGACGGCAATTACACAGGAATGCTGCAAGCAATATTGAACAAGTCCTGGGGGTAGCACCCAACAAAGCAGCATCTATACGGCCACCTACCACCCATCACAAAAACTATCAAAATTAGACGAACCAGACATGTGAAACACTGCTGGAAAAGTAGGGATGGGCTCATAAGTGATGTATTCCTGTGAACCCTTTCACATGGCCGGGCAAAGCCAGGACGACCAGATTAAATCTACATACAGCAGCTCTGTGCCGATAGAGTATGTGGCCCTGAAGACCTGCCGGAAGCAATGGATGATAGGTAGGGGTGGCGAGAGAGGGTCAGGGATATCTGTGCTGATGGTGCGACATGATGATGATAATGATGAAAATAACATTGAAATAACCTTGATTTAATTGGTTTGGTTTGGTTGGTTTTATGGCATATCAACCTTTGTAGGTTATTTAACGCCAAATCCATTTTTATGTAAATAATCTGTTCTATTGAAAACAGTTCAGTTTAATCGTCAAAAACATTTCCATTTCAAAGTATTTAAGCAGTTATATGTAATAATTCAGTTAAGTGTAAATACAGTTTTAATGTCGAAAAACAGTTCAATTTGAAACAATTCAGTTAAGCATAAGCACGCAGTTTAAGAGTAAGTACGGTTTAATTGTCAAAAACGTTTCTATTTCAAGCTATTCAGTTTACTCAATTTATTTTAGCATAAGTATGCTGTTAGTTCTATTTATCCCATAGATAGGGCCCTATCAGGTGCTACCACTCCGGGCTAGAGTGGACCTGGGAGCGATGGCAATGAAGGGGTACTCCGCATTCCCCAAAGCTCCAGCACTGCTGGAAACTCACCATCAGATTGTTTAGTGTCATATCAGGACACTCATTAGGGGGGTCTTACCCCTCTGCAGAGGTGCAGTCAGTGTATTCTATAGTCTCAGTTGACTGGGCAAATGATTTAAGATATTGCACCATATAAGTACAGCAATAATATCAATGCGTGTTCGAGATCTCTCGGAAATGTAAGGAGATTTTAAGAGGCAATAAAATAACATTGAAGTAATCTTTATCTCGGCCAACTAGTTAATAGGCTCCTGCATGTCCCATTTCAAGAGTGAAAGCTAACAGGCCGATCTAATGTAAACAAAAATAATCCATTGATGGCCGCATGGGAAATAATAATAATAAAAAGAAAATTAAATAAAAAAATTGAGCAGAGAAATTAATATAATCATGCTGGTGGAATTTATCCGACGTTATATTTACTCCTTTCAACATTAGAACGCATATTTACACATTGTCTTATAATAATCCACGAATTATTAGAATTTCCTTCCAGCAGTAAATAGAAGCGGTACAAAGAAGAGTGGGTATGTGCATTGGACTCAAAAATGATTACTTTGAAGGTGAAACCATGTAGTTTGTTATTTGGAATTGAAATAGTCCAATTACTTTTCAGACACATCTCATATCTGCCAGGCGGAAGTAAGAGGATAACTCGGTTTCAGGAAGTTGGCCAGAAGTGTGACGAGGTAAAGTCAGGGAGTTGAACACTACCCAAAAGATGTAAAGACAGGCGAAAAATTTTGAGTCCCTATTTTAGGGTGAGCTCCGAAAAGGAACAACACGCCGGACCCAAACTTGTGAAGACAAAACTAGCGAACAAGCATGTTAGAACTATAACAAAAAATCAGAAAGAAAATTCAAGGTCTGAGTCTGCTCTCTCTCAACTCATGACATGTCGTTTCTCTTTGCCCAGCTAACGCGGTCGACTCAACGTTCATACTATCTTTCTTTCTCCTGGCATTATGGTGCCCATACCACTTCCATGTAGTATTACTATTTCACCCATAGCTGGGAGGATAAGGGGGTTCATACCTTTCCCAAGGGTATTTGCCCGAAAGTGAACGTAATAGCGCGACTGGAGTACGAACTCGCGTACTACGATTCCGCAGTCCATCGCTTTAACCACTACCCCACGAGGAAAAACCAAAATGACTTCCGAAGAAATAGATCCACGACCTCACAAATATTAACCATCTGTAGAATCCTTGAAGGTGTACGGGCAAAAAACCTACAAGCGACATTAATATTTGTCGACTTTACCAAGTCCTTCGATTCCATTAACAGAGGAAAGATGGAACAAATCCTACCAGCGTACGGCATACCTAAAGAAACCGTAGCAGCAATAACGATTCTCTATAGAAACACTGAAGTAAAAGTACGATCACCAGATGGAGACACAGAATACTTCGACATTGTAGCAGGAGTACTACAAGGGGACACGCTGGCTCCGTACCTCTTTATCATTTGTCTAGACTACGTACTTAGAACATCGATTGACAAAATCAGAGAGAATGGCTTCGAGCTGACAAAGAAAAGAAGCAGAAGATACCCCGCAAAAACAATTACCGACGCCGACTCCGCCGATGACATAGCGATACTGGCAAATACACCCGACCAATCCGAAACACTACTGCATAGTTTGGAACGAGCAGCCACAGGCATAGGCCTCTATGTTAATGCACACAAAACAGAATATATGTGCTATAATCAAACGGGGGACATCTCCACTCTAGAAGGAACCCCTCTAAAACTAGTAGACAAATTCACTTACCTAGGAAGCAGCGTCGAATCAACCGAAAAGGACATCGAAACGAGGTTAACGAAAGCATGGACAGCTATCAATAGGCTATCGATTATATGGAAATCAGACCTAACCGATAAAATGAAACGCAGTTTCTTCCAGGCAGCGATCACATCGATTCTGCTATATGGGTGCACTACATGGACGCTAAGAAAACGGCTGGAGAAGAAGCTAGACGGCAATTACACAAGAATGCTGCGTGCAATCTTGAACAAGTCCTGGCAGCAACACCCCACAAGACACCAACTGTACGGCCACCTGCCTCCTATCACGAAAACTATACAAGTTAGACGAACCAGACATGCAGGACACTGCTGGAGAAGCAGGGACGAACTCATAAGAGATGTACTCTTATGGACCCCCACACATGGCCGTGCAAAAGCAAGACGACCAGCACGAACATACATTCAGCAACTATGTGAGGATACGGGATGTTGTTCTGAATACCTGCCTAGGGCGATGAATGATAGGGTGGAGTGGCGAGAGAGGGTCAGGGATATCCGTGCTACCAGCGCGATATGATGATGATGATGATGACCACTTCCATTAAAATGGTGTACATATTCTACGAGCTGCTTCTATTGCTTTCATTCCTAAATTCATTTAAATTTTTTAGTTAGATTAACTCTAAACTCTATGGTTTAAACCAAGGACAATCAGTGACAATAAGGCAGGAAGATTGTGTTGTGCTGAAATTTCAAACAGCGTGAGCATGTCTGTATTTAACTTTTACCTTCGTTCATTGCTGTTTGGAAATACGCTATCTCCACCACTAAAGAGACCTGCCCTTGTTCGATATTTATAACTTTTAAAGCTATCGGTTTTAGAAGAAAGTGAATTGATAATTACAGTTTTAAAATAGACCAAAAGAACAACTTGTGAAAATTAATAGCATCAGTTTGTTCAACTTTCCACAAATAGTAAAACTTAAAATAACTGTTCTTTGGGTTTTGGTTTTGTTTCTGAGAAAAGAACGGATTTTGGGGATGTCCTGGTTAAAGCGATGGACTGCGGAATCGTAGTACGCGAGTTCGTACTCCAGTCGCGCTATTGCGTTCACTTTCGGGCAGATACCCTTGGGAAAGGTATGAACCCCCTTATCCTCCCAGCTATGGGTGAAATAGTACCACTACTGTTCTTCTAGGAGAATGGCTTTGGCATTAAATAACCTACAAAGAGTTGATATGCCATTAATCAAAGAAACCAATGAACGGGTTTTAACGCTGAATAATATATGTCTGAGTTGAACAAATTATTAGCACTAGCTGCCCATCCTTACCAATTTGTATCGACGTGGGGTTCACTACATTTGATTAGGGGGATTAATTGCGCAATCAAAAGGTTTTGGATGTATCCTAATAGTTGAATCAGAGCTTGGCTAATTGCAGATTTCAAAGGAAACAGACGATTAAGGAGAAAGTGGAATGTGAACGTAGGTGGATTTGATATAAAAGAAATAATTTGGAAAGAAAGAAAGAATGAATGAATGACGGAAAAATGCAAAAAGGAATAATTGATTGACTAAACAATGTTAACCCATCTGGGGTTATTGCATGCCCATTGGTTTGGGAATAGGGTACGTTGTCTGTATCTATTTACAGTTTTATTTGATTTAGATTATTTTCTTTAAGAGCGTGTCACTCCTTGTTTAAAGCTAAATCTTGTTGTATATGAGATTTATATGTAAATAGGCTTGGTTTGGTTTCTTTGTTTAATGGCATATCAACCTTTGTAGGTTATTTGATGCCAAATCTATTCTCCTAGAATAACAGTAATGGTACTATTTAACCCATAGCTGGGAGGATAAGGGGGTTCATACCTTTCCTGAGAGTGAACGTAATAGCGCGACTGGAGTACGAACTTGCTTACTACGATTCCGCAGTCCATCGCTTTAATCATTACACCACGAGGACACCCTCTTATATGTAAATAGTTTCATTAGTCGGTGAGTTATTTTGTTTAATGGGATAACAACTTTGTGGTTTATTCAATGCAACATCTTATTTTTTGATATGATTTGTAAATGTTGTGGGCAAATATTTGATAATTAAATGAATTCTTTGAGCGTGACACAAAAGTTAGTTGACAATTTTGCTTTGCTGACGATTGCTTTGTAGGTGGATTTATTTCGTTGACGTATCTGATAAATCTTATATACATATTTACCAACCCCTCCGCTCGGGCAGGATAAGACACAAGGTCAATTCTTAAGCGGAGTTTAACTGGTTTGAATTCAGAGTTTTCCTTCTCCTAGACTAGTTGCCTCACCAAGGCTGAAGGACACAGTCTGTCCTACTATTTACCCATATCTGAAGGGAGAATAATTGGATCCATACCTTTAGTGCTCTGTGAAATGCAATGAGTCTCGTTTAGGATTTGAACTCGTGTTGCCGTGTCCATTTCCGACGACGATAACCATTACACCACGGGCACCTTAAATCTTTCATTGAACTAGACTGAGGTAGCGATATACTTTTAGTTTCAGTATTCATACTTTCTACACCATTGGATCTTGGCCCTGGCTGCTGGGGTTGCAGAATACACTGACCGCATTTCTGCTGAGGGTTAAGACTCCCCTAACGAGAGTCCTAAATATGACACTAAACAATCCGCTGTTGAGGCTACAGTAATACTGGAGCTTTGGGGAATGCAGAGTATCCTTTCATTGCAATCGCTCTCAACTGCACTCTGGCCCGGGGTGGAAGCACCTGATAGTGTCCAATCTATAGGTGAAATAGAACTAAACAGAGTACATATGCCAAATTGAATTGCTTGCAATAGAACTGTTTTTGACATTTAAACTATGTACTTATATTTAACTGAATTTTTTGAAACAGCACTGTTTATATGTATAAAAATGTATTTGGCATTAAATAACCTACAATGGTTGATATGCTATAAAGTCATGCAAAAACAAACCAAAACAAATCCTTGGATCTATTTAGGATTTTGGTTTTATCGTGTTTTGATCCTTGAAAGTTACATCTTTTTTGTTTGCTTAAATGATCTTGTTTAATATTTTTCTTTTTCATTTTTTATCGTTGGTTGGTTGGGTTTTATGGCATATCAACCTTTGTAGGTTATTTAACGTCAAATTCATTTTTATGCAAATAGTTCTATTTCAAACAATTCAGTTTAACATGAGTACACTGTTTATATGTCAAAAACATTTCTATTTCAAGTTATTCAGTTTATACAAACAGTTTTAATTCAGCTAATTCAGTTTAGTATGAGTACAGATTTGGTTTACACACAGTTAAATATCAAAACGGTTCTATATTAAACAATTCTGTTTAGTGTAAGTACAGTTTCAATGTCAAAAACAGTTCCATTTAAAATAATTCAGTTTAGCATAAGCACGCAGTTTAAATGTATGTACAGTTTGTCAAAAACATTTCTATTTCAAGCTATTCAGTTTAGTCAAACAAACCAGTTTAGCATAAGTACGCCGTTAGTTCTAACCCATAGATAGGGCCCTATCAGGTGCTACTACGCCGGGCCAGAGAGAACCTCGGAGCCATGGCAATGATCGGGTGCTCCGCATTTCCCAAAGCCTCAGTATCACTGGAACCTTACTATCAGATTGTTTAGTGTCATATCCAGGACGCTCATTGGGGGTTCTTACCCATCAGCAGAGGTGCAGTCGGTGTTTTCTACAGCCCCAGCCAACTGGGCATTTTTTTATGTGGAGTGATCTCTGGATGGAGATAACAAGGGGTTTAATGTTTGTTTGTTTGTTTTTTTCCCTTTTTCATGTGAAGAGATATCTGGATGGAGAGGATAAAGTGTTTGTTTGTTTCTTTGTTTGTTGTTTAATGGCATATCAACCTTCTTGGGTTATTTAACGCCAAATCCACCCTTCTAGAAGGACAATAGGAGTACTATTTAACATATAGCTGGGAAGATAAATAGCTTCTTACCTTTCCCAACGGTATTTATTCGAAAGTGAACGTAATAGCACGACTGGAGTCCGAACTCGCTTACAACGATTCCACAGTCCAGCACTTTAACCATTACACCATTGTGTTAATTTAGTTGGAGACTGTGTTTTCTGTAGATTTTATTTGGCAGTGATATAAAGTGTTTGTGGAAGGTTCATTTTGTTTTTGTTTGATTTCAGCTCAGTGTAGTTTTCTTTTCAACCTGCTTTTAAAATTTGGGCCAGGCGTTTGATTCGATTTATACAGGGTTTTTTTTTATGAGAAATCTGTATTTATTAAGTTGATTGTTGTTGCTGATTCGACTCGCCCTATGTTCTATACAGGCTCTTGAAGTAAAATATGGAATAATTCTTAAAACGTCTTTTTAGTCTGATTGGTACGATTTTTGAAAAAACAAAAAAAATCGCACTAAATCTAAATTTTCATTATTAGCTCTGTTATTCAGATGTTTTTTCATTAAAATTCAGCCCAATTTGAGTGAGCAAGAAAAGAAATAATTTGCTTAACGCCGAAACCAAATCGAAAGAATTTCCGAAATGGAGTTTTTTAATGGTGTCCATAAAGCCCAAACCATAACCCCTTTGATTACGATATATATATATACGTTTAAGAAAACAAAAATGCAACTTCCCATCCAAGTATTGGTTCGCTTAAAACTGCTATTGAGGAGGAATGTAATAAAATGTCAGTAGAATTTATTTTGAAGACAAGCAAATCGATTCGAAGGCATGTTGATACAATAATTTAAAAAATGGTGCCCATATTGAGTAAATTTACTGTTTTGTGTCCATCTTCTTATTTTGCTGTTTATTTTTTAGAATTAAAATTAATCTTCTGTTATAACTGAATCGTTAATCATCATATGAGAATATTCCTAATTTTGCTACCACGCACTGTATTGGTGTGGGTTTTTGCTTTCATATAGAATTGCACTTTATTTTTTGTTGTTGTTTTTTTGGTAGAAATACTACATTTCTTCTATATGTCACCAAAAACGTCCCCCCCTCTCTCTCTCTCTCTCTCTCTCTCTCTCCATCTATCTATCTATTGTTCTTTAAAATGCAGGGTGGTTCTCTTGGTAGGTAGAGCTCTTGGTTTCCTTGAAACAATCTTCTTGAATGTGGTCTTATGTGTGACCTATTGCGTTCCTGTTTTTATTTCCTCTGATGTAGCTAAGGCTAACTCTCTATGTCTGATAACTCCTTCTGTGATGTTAAGTTTTTCGTATTGGTATAATTATCACTTCAAACAGTAGGTTTTCATTTTTATTAGGTCTTCAGTATGTTTCTTGTCATCAACCTTTTGCAGTAAATTGTCGTTTCTAATTTTTTCACCGTTCCAGGGTTCACTCTCTAGCAGAATGTTTTTTTTAAATCAAAAAGAGGAATGTTTGGCAAAATAATTTCTTTTAGTTACCTGATTACAATAAATCTAGAGAATTCTATTATTAGTTCATTTTCTGAACGTTTGGGGTTTTGTTTATATTTGACATATATATTGGGTTTTATATATTCACTGGTCCTGCTCACTCCCACCAATGACAAAGTTTGACTTCTGTTGAGAATTTATCCAGGGGTATACCTATTCGTCTTAGTTGAGACTGAGATACATCAGCGAGATTTCATGGGGTCGGAGAGGTATTTCGAGCCACTGTTAACTTCGTGTTGTCCGTACTCGATGTTGTGGGAACCTTACCCATCTTACCATAATGGACTCTTCTCACCGTTATTAGTACAGAGATTTCGCTGCTTGAGGGCAGATCACTATCGGTGTTATCCGAACAGTACGAGACTTCTTACCTTTTCTATGTAACTCTATCTTTCTTGTGTAATATAATCTGTTATCTAATATCCGTGTTTGCGTTTTCAAGGGCCACAACACTCGAAACCTTGTGTCTTAACGTTAAATAATGATCAAAATCTTGTTTTTCTCAACGCAGTTGACGCTCAGCAACCACCTTCTTGCACTTAAAAAAAGAATTGGGGGTTTGTTTGTTGTAAGAGCAATTTGTTGAATACGGTCGAGCCTAAGGCTTTACATTATTAACCGATTGATTGGATCGGGCCTCTCTGTCAGCCCGCCTACCCCAAATAAGGGCTGAAGTGGAATGTTGCCGGCCACGTGATCAATTAGTATCCTGGTCACAGACCGCTCAATTGCCAGGATCCCGTCCCCTGACATTATTGATCGACACTAATGAACAACAGGTTGCCTTACCCGTTCGCAGAGGTTCATTTGGCTTATTCTACTGCCCCAGCCGATAGATGTGTACAATTTTGGATCGTTGCTTTTTTTTCACACGGTTATATGATATCAAGTATTCCTACCTAATACAAATAATTTTCAAACTAATCTATTTGACTCAGAGATAGGATCAGATCTGGTACTACCATTCTAGGTGAGAGTTTATCATATTTAGCCAACCCCTCTGCTCGGGCAGGATATGACACAAGGTCATTTTCTAAGCGGAGTTTAACAGGTTTGAATTCAGAGTTTTCCTTCTCCTAGACTAGTTGCCTCACCAAGGCTGAAGAACCCAGTCTGCCCTACTATTTACCCATAGTTGGAGGGAGAATAATTGGATTCATACCTTTCCCAAGGGTATTAGTGCTATGTGAAATGCAATCAATCCAGGATTTGAACTCGTGTCGCCGTGTCCAATTCCTGCGGTGAAAACCATTACACCACGGGCACCTCTAGGTGAGAGTTTATGATATCAAGTATTCCTAATAAAAATAATTTTCAAACAGATCTATTAGATTCATTAATGGGGCTCTTGCAGGGACTGGCATTCCGGACCTGAGAATAATAGCAATGAAGACAAAGAAAAGAGAAAGTTACAAAGTAAAACGAAGAAAGAAAAAATGAAAACCAATCGAAAATTAGGAATGACGAAAGAAGGAGAAGGAGGAGATATATAGAAGAATTAGAAAAGAGACGAGGAAAAGAAAGGGAAAGTAGAGAACAGTAAGAAAGAAAGTAGGAAGTAAAAGGTAAAATACTGTTAACGTGAATGAGAAAAGAGGAAAGAAATGACAAAATAGAAGAAAATAAAGTGGGTATTAATTCAGGACAAAGGAAATAGTTTGGTTAGGTTTCTTTCTTTAAAGGCATATCAACATTTATGGAGTATTTAATGCCAAAGCCGAATAGAAGAACGGCTTTGCAGCTATTTAATCATTATTGATTAAATAGCAGCACTAACTTTCTTCTATACGTTTCACGAGAGTATTAGTCCGAAAGTGAATGTTATATGGCAACTGGTGTTCGAGCTCGTGAATACTATGTCACAGTCCGGCTTGTTAGCCTCTACGCTACGAGGAATCCCAACAATGAAAAAGTCCAAGAGGTAAAAAAGAAGATATATTTGGAATAGCAAGTCAGAAATCGAGATCCAAAAGAAAGAAAAAGGAGTGAAGACAGAGCAAAGGTTATTGTAGAAATTACCAGAAAAAAGTGGTGATAGAGGAAGAAGAATGATAAAAAAAAAGAGAATGAAACGTAGAAGAAAGTTTTAAGCAGCAAAAACGTGTAGAACAACAAAAAAAGAGACTGAAGCCAGGAAGGAAAAGAGGAAAATATAAGCATATACATCAAAATGATTGCAGAGGATTACGATGAGTTCCCCACACCTGCCAACATTCCTAAATGCTCACCTAACGTATATCCGAGTCGATTCCCGTCGCTATGTCTCGATAAAATGTTTCTCTGGTTCGTGAAAGGCTACTGAATCAATAAATCCTTGCCTAAAGCCAGACCCCCCCTCTCAGTTAGGAACGGTGCATCTTTTGTTGACCGATTGAATTACTTAACTCTATAAAGGTGGAGTAAAATTTACACCGGGTTTCGAGAAGACTTATGGTGCGCTCAGCTGCCATTACAGTTCTTCGAATAAAATTTCCGTTCTGATGGCTGAGGCTTTAGAATATGTTGACTGCACTTCTGAACAGGGGTGAGAACCTCTTCTAACGAGTATCTGATGGGGAAGCTCTAGTTCTAGAGCTTTTGGAAATGGGGTGTATTTCACCATTGCTATAACTCCTAGATTCACTCAGACCAGGATTCATAATACCAGTTAAGGTGCCATCTTGGTTTGGTTTGGTTTGGTTGGTATTTAGGGCATATCGATCATTGTATGTTATTTAATGCCAAATCTGTTTATACATATATATCAAATATATATGATTTGGTTTGGTTGGGTTTTAGAGCATATCAACCATTGTAAGTTAGTTAATGCCAAATCGTCTTTATATATATATATTAAATATATGATTTGGTTTGGTTAGTCTTTATGCCATATCAATCATTTTAGCTTATTCAATACCAAATCCTGTATATACATATATAATAAATATTGTAGATATAGTAAATATAGGATGTGCCCGTGGTGTAATGGTTATCGTCGTAGGAAATGGACACGACAACACGAGTTCAAATCCTGGACGAAACTAATTGCATTTCACATAGCACTAATACCCTTGGGAAAGGTATGAATCCAATTATTCTCCCTCCAGCTATGGGTAAATAGTAAGGCAGACTAGGTTCTCTAGCCTTGGCAACTAGTCTAGGAGAAGGAAAACTCTGAATTCAAACCTGTTAAACTCCGCTTAAAATTTGACCTGGTATCATATCCTGCCCGAGCGGAGGGGTTGGTAAATATGCATATATGATAAATATATATGATTTGGCTTAGTCTTATGGTATATCAACCATTATAGGTTATTTATGCCAAATCCTTTTAATACGTACGTATTAAATATATATAATTTATAAAAGCATTTTATAGATAACATTTTTAAACGAGACTTACCTTATTCTTTTTCTACATAATTAAATGGTTTTAAGTATTTATATCGAACACGATTAATTCTATTTACTATTATTCACTTGTTTTGCACACATTTACATAGATATACATATATTATTTGTACCTGAATAGTTTATTCGTTAATTCAATTTGAAATGAGTTAGAAATTATTTATTAGTACACTTGTATTGCTATTGTTTCTACACAATTAGATAGTTTGAATTATTGCTATTTAACACAAATAATTCTATTCAATATCAATTTGTTTGCAGAAAGTGAAGTGGTTACAAGTATTGCTATTTAACACTAATTATTCTATTTAACATGATTCATTCACTTGCACACAGTCAACTGGTTCCAAGTATTACTATGTGTTGCGTTCTGGTTAGTGAATGCTTGTAATATTAAATAAAGGACAAACCACGATAGGAGAGGAAAAAGAGATATATTCTCAAGAAAAAGTATATGCAATAGAGAAACTATTAGTAGACAAGAACATTGGATTAGTGAATACAGAATAAAGATATAGTCCAACGATAGTATTGGCTTCCGTTATTACGATAGTGCGATATCCAGTCTCCAACGCTCTAATACTATTCCCATAAGAAGCTGCACTTCACCTTTTAGTCTGCCCTGGTATTAGTAGCTACTGCTATACATGGTAGATGGACTAGATCATTGTGTGGGAAAAGGTGGGTGATACCCAACACTATGAAATACCAATAATTCAATTTAGGCGCACAGTTGAATAGTTTCAAGTATTGCTATTTAACACTTATAATTCTATTCAACATTACTGATTTATTTTAAAAGCAGTTAAATGGTTCCAAGTATTGCTATGTATCACTAACAATTCCATCAGAGATTCATGTGATTACACACAGTTAAATGGTCAAATCCTTCTATTTCTAACAATTCAATTTAACATACTTCGTACTTAGTTTAAATGTCAAACACTTCTACTTGACCAATAGATAGGACCCTACCAGGTGCTACCACTCTGGATCAAAAGAGAACATGGGAGCAATGGCAATGAAGAAGTACACCACACTTCCCACTGCTCCAGGACTGATGCTTGTTTAGTATCATATCTAGGACAATCGTTAAGAGGGTTCTTAGCCCTCTGCAGGTATAAAGTCGGTGTATTCAACCGATTGGCCTGTCCATAGAACTGGCCAATTATTTACTCGGGGTTATTATCATTATTAAGCATTCAAAACCATACAGTTCTGTGCCAAATACTTATATTACCTATCAATACTTGATAAAATGAATTACTAATGTTAAATTTCAATACTTAAAACCATTTAACTGGGTGCCAAGAAATCAGTTCTAATAATATGTTCAAAAATAAAGTTGCCTAAACACTATTCGCTGACAATTCATAAAACAGGATTTGGTATTAAATAACCCACAAAGGTTGATAAGCCATTGAACCATAACCAATAACAATAGCTAATAAATGCATTTGAAAAAATAGAGCTTTATGTGAAGATCTTTCGGCAAGATTATTTTTGTATGATTAAAGGTTTGTTTATTTGTTGTGTATTGGCATATCAACCTTCTTGGATTATTTAATGCCAACTCTATCCTTCTAGAAGAACAGAAGTGGTGCTATTTAATCCATAGTTGGGAAGATAACGCGGTTCATGCCTTTCCCGAAGGGATTTGTCCAAAAGTGTACGTAATAATGCAACTGTAGTTCAGACTTGCTTTCTACGATTCCGCAGACCAGCGCTTTAATAATTAACCTACGAAGACAATCCCATAATTAAAAGCTTTTTTTAATGATTGTGATACTATAGTAAATTGTCTATGGTACAACAAAGCTCATGAGATGTAAGAATAAGGATATTTCTAAGTCCATCAGCCCTTGGTAGACTAAAGGAAAATACATGAAAACGAAGAGATCTTTCATAAGCGATAAGGGTTCGCCTACACTATTGCACTAAGAGTTCCAATAGCCAAATATGCAAAAGAAAGATGGAGTTTTTTTATAGAAGAAAGCAACAGTAAACAATGTATCTGAGAAAGATTAATCCAGGGCTTTCGAAGAAGTTTTCCTCGAGAGTCATATAAAATGGAAGCAATAGGAAGTGCTTTGGAATGCCCAATAAAATCAATAACATTATCAAGAAGACCAAATTGGAGATTAATGAAGTATTGCGAAGATTAATGAAGTATTGAGAATTATAAATGATTATCAACTGTAATGATTAATTATAGAAGTGTTGTAAATTATAGTCATTACAGTTGATAATCATTTATAATTCGCAATACTTCAAGAATAGTTAATCTTAATAATTAATATATTTACAATATTTTAAAGTTGATTAATTATAATGATTAATATTGAAACGTAATTGGCAATGATTCAATAATAATTAATTATAATCCATATAAAATTCATAATTTTTAAGGATAATAAATTATATTGAAATATAATTGTCAACCCTTTAATTACTAATAATCAATCGTAAATAGCAATATCATCAATAGCAATCAATTGTTATTATTAATGATTAAGAATAGATTTATAATGCTTTAATAACAATTATTATGTCCAGTTTAAGCCATAAGCAAGCCTACGTGCCTGGACCCAGATTTGTGTTCAAGACCAGCTAGGCTCATTAGGCCCACATTGCGGTTAAGCAGCTCAATGAAAACGGGAAAGAAAGGCTGTGATAACCAGAAGAGTTGGTGGGGGTCAATATGTTGCAGTCTTTGTTCGGTCTCCAACTCCCTCTCACACACATCCCCTTTCAATAAAGTGAGAGGTATATTTTTCTAAAGAACTGTGTCCGCTCGTCTTTATTGTGTTGAATATGTTTCTGCATGCATATGTGTATGTACAGTTGTTCATAGCTATGCAACAATAGTACAATACACAGACTGCATCTCTACATAAGAATAAGATCTCACCTCACAATGAATGTACTGGATATAATGGAAAACTACATCCAATGATGAGGCTCTAGTCTTTGAGCTTTGGGGAATGTGGAGTACCCTTTCATTGCCATTACTCTCAGGTCCACTTTAACGCAGACCGATAGTATCTTTTAGGGTTCCATCTATGATTCAAATAGAGCTCTCCAATATTTTACTGGGGATTATTCTTTTTATCGAACGGTATTATTAGTGTTGATAACAAAATTTTAAAATATTTAACTGTGTGCAAACAATAATTCGCAATACTTAAAGCCATTTAACAGTGTTCAAACAAATGAGTCCTAACTCCTTTAATAATAAAGATAAAAACAAAATATTCTCACAAAAATTATATATATATATATATATATATATTTTTGAATATATGTTCGCACACACAAACACATGCACGCGTACATAAACACACACACACACACACATATATATATATATATATATATGGACCTTTGACAGACTGAATAGTCACGGATTTCATACAGGATATTGCACCTGTGTAAACAAGGAACTGTGGAAATGAATCACATAAATTGAGAACCGGAAACAAAAATGTATGGACGTTGAGAAAATTATAGAATAACATGAAGAATGAGGCCGTCAGTCATTCAGAAAACAGCCAGCGTGTAGACTGGTCAGTCGGAGGAAGAAGCAGGTGTCTCCACCGGCTAAGAACCGGCTCTGTATCAAACCTCCACGTGGTGTCAAACATAGAAGTCTTCTATCTCTCTCTCTCTCTCTCTCTCTCACCACCATGCGTCCATTTCGACCCTTTCGTAGTGATAAATAAAAGTTATATTTTTATAAAACAAAAATGTTATGGTCTCTTCATTGGCTATACAATATGTATATCTATTGAATTTGGCATTAAATAACCTTCATGGGTTGATATTCCGTAAAACACATCTAACCAACAAGCCATAATAATTGTTAATGAATCATAATTGGCAAAGCTTCTGTAATAATTGATTATGATAATTTGTTATTGATTATAATTTACAGTATTTCAATAATATTGAAATTATTGAAAAACTATTGTAATTGGTAATAATTAGCAGTTCTAGATGATAAATATACTTCTGGATGTTGACATCCAACGTTGTAAGTGCCGAGCATTCGGGATAAACATTAAAATTATACACAGACCTCTTCCCGGGCAATTCTCTGAAAACACTGTTAATCATTATTATCATGATTGAACGAAACAACATGTTTAATATAATTCTGCAAATCGCTCACTTTTTGTGGCAGCAGGTCGATATCATAAGTAATGTCATCCTATGGACTCTTACACAAAAACTTGAATTTATCAGCTCTTTGAGGACACTAAACGATATTTAGAAGACCTATCATGTTATTAATTGATAGAGAACAATGAAAATTTGTCACTATTAAAATCGATTATTATTATTATTATTATTATTACTCCTTTGTTATGTTTTTCACACCAGCGTTAGCCAATGATCTTCCACTGTAGTTTAAGTGACACCAAGTCTCCTCAAGTCTCCGGGACTTTTCTCAGTATTCTGGCCGATCTTAATAACGTTGTCGTTTGGATGATCTTCATTCGTACTCTCACTTCCAAGTCCTCAAGTCTAATTATTAATCCTTTGGTGACTGTACCAAGCGCACCAATTACAGTCGGCACCATCGTCACTTTCCTGTTCCTTAGTTTTTTTCAGTTCTCCAGCAAGGTCTACGTACTAATCTTTCTTTTCACTTTCTTTCAGTTTTACCCTATGAACAGCTGGAACGGCAAAGTCCACCGTTCGGCAGGTTTATTTTTATTATTGAAAAATACGCTTTAGTGTCGTGCATATATAAGAGAGGAGTAATAATATTCTGTGAATCTTTTTACTTGAAAAAAAAAAGAGAATTAGTAATATACTATGCTGAGGGCTAATGGACAAATATCATCCTCCAGTTGACCCCAACATCAATCCTTGCTATCTGCATGATATGATGATGATGATCTTGATGATTCTATTTATTTAAGAAATATTTATCCACGTTCATCTGAACCGCCTTCTTATATATATATATATATATATATATATATATAGTGTGTGTGTGTGTGTGTGTGTGTGTGTGTGTGTGTGTGTGTGTGTGTGTGTGTTCTCTAAATCCAACTGCTTGCAACATCGATTTTTTTCCTCCCGGTTTTATCAGACTTGTATACCTCTTTCGACGTGAGGGTCGATATCCACTATTGACTGAACTTTTCAAACTCCTGAAAATTATCGCCACAACTATTTTCTGTTGCAAAGTTGCCACTAAACTATATCCTAAAAAAGTTTAAAAGATACAACAGATTAAGAAAGTCGTAAGAAAAGAAGAACGTGCAAAAATCTATAAGGATGTTGTGAATATTTTTGCTAAGATGAAAAAGGAAAGGGAAATCCGAAAACAACATGTAAGAATCTTCAACAATAGATTTTCGAAGTGAGAAATGTGCAAATCTTATAAAGAATGAAGGGAAAATAGAAACAATGGAAGGAATAGAACTACATAATCAGAAAAGCATCAGAAACTGATACAACTAAGCAAGAAAAATTCGGAAAACTCAGAAAGGAATTAGCCGAGTAAGCTAGGGCTGTAGAATACACCGACTGCATCTTTACAAAGGGGTAAGACCCCTCACCAACAAGCGTCCTAGCTATGACAATAAATAATCTGATGGTGAGGCTCTAGTAATGCTGGAGCTTTGGGGAATGCTGAGTACCCTTTTATTGCCATCGCTCCATGGTCAACTCTGGCCCGGAGTTGTAGCACCCGATAGGGTCCTATCAATGGGTCAAATAGAACTAAACTGTGAACTCATGCTAAACTGAATTGCTTAAAATAGAACTATTTTGAAATTTAAACCACGCTCTAATGCTATGTTTTTGTATGCTGAACTGAATCGTTTGAAATAGAACTGTATTGACATTGAAACTATACTTACGCTAAACTGAATTGTAAGAAATAGAACTGTTTTGACAAAAACTATACTTATACTAAACTGAATTGTTTGAATTAGAACTGTTTGACTAAACTGAATAGCTTGAAATAGAAATGTTTCCGACAATTAAACTGTTTACTAATGCTAAACTGAATTGTTTGAAATAGAACTGTTTATTTGTATAAAAATAGATTTAGCATTAGATAATCAACAACAGTTGAAATGACATAAAACCCAAACAAAAAACATTAAAATTTTAATATAAATGTAAAAATAGAATTTGGCATTGAGTAACCAACAATGGTTGATATGCCATTAAACTAAACCAAACCAAATCAGAAACAATTATTGCAGAAAGCAAGAAAGTAATGGTAACTAAACTCTACAGCAGGAACTTAATAGAATATATGCCCTCTCTCTCTCTCTCTCTCTCTCTCTCTCTCTCTCTTGTCAAGTACATCAAACCCTTGATGAGAGGCACAAATAAGGACCTCTAATTTTTAAATTTTTTATCGAACTTGTATATTGCTTTTAATGTGAGATTTGACATCTAGTATTGACTGAACTTTTCAAATTCTTGTAAAAATTTTTTAATCTTTTACGGTAATTTCTTTCTGTCGTTGGTTACTTTCAGTAAATTCTTCCCCCGAAAACTTAGCTGATAATTTTATTCCCCTCTCGCGTATTAAATTGTTATATATTGACTCTCGACCGAACTGTCAATCAAGAGATGCACCTGTGTAAATAAGCGGAAGAACAGCAGAAACAGGTGTGCGTTAGACACATAACCAGGTGCCCAGACGTAACCAGGTGCGTTAGACACATAACCACATAACCAGGTGCGTTAGACACATAACCAGGTGCCCAGACGGTTCGAGTCAGTTGGAGAGAAGATGCCAAGTGAGAACTAGCTGCAGACAGAGGGCTTTGGGCCCTCAGTGACCCTCGGTTGAGCAACCCAGCTAAGATGAGAAAGAAGTGCTGATATGCTCGAGAAAAGAACTTGGGTCAATATATAGCAGTCTGTCCCTGTCTCCAGCTCATCTCTCACACACAACAAACATCACCCTTTCGAGAATAAAGTGTGAGAGATATATTTGTATAAAGAAGTGTGTTCTTTTGTTCATTGAAGTTCGTATATTATGTTTGATTACGTTCTGCTTATATTTGTATTTACGGCTACACAACAAAATCAGATAAGTATAAACTTTCCGCTGGGTACAGAAAGTGTGTATAAGAAATTCAGTATCAAAATATTAGGCCGTCTATAGTAGACAGACAAACTAACTTTACCCAATTATTCTTATAGATACGGTTAAGATCGCTTATATATTTTTATTTTGGGGTAAAAATGTCTTTTTTATTGAAATTGTGACGTTGTGGCATCATAAATGTATTTTGTATTGTGCAAAGTACAAAGCGACTCGTTGTTTCCAATACGAAGATTTTATTTCTGACGGAAAAATTTGATAGAACAGTCAGCCGACGAAACACGAAAAAAAAAAAAAGAAACAGAAAATAGTTCCTTCATAGAAACGCAGACACGAGGAGTGGTAGACGAACGGAAACGCCCGACTTCAATGCGTTAACTCTACTCGTTCTCTCATCTCAGTGGGCTCTGAAGTCATCTGACCATCTCTATCTTTGAACTCTCAGATGCCCCAAAACTGACCTAATAATTCTGCTTAATTTGTATCTTTTAATTATTCGCTTCGCTAATGATATAAAGACTCGTGCCTATAATTTATCATATTTGATAGCTGTATCAGCAGTAAGGGAATTTAAAACAAGTTTATTTTAAACATCCGGCCCGATAACACGATTTCAAAACCGAACCCCTGTTATGAGAGGCAGACTGTCGTCTCATATGCTTCTACACGTGCGACAAGTGACCATATGACCTACACTTTATTCAAAGATTTTTGCTAAATTACAAGTTATCACCACAAATAAAATAATCACTTAATACAATTAATCATCATCCTTAATTATACAGAGTAATCATTTCAGATTAATCAACTAGATCTTCAAAAAACAAACAATCACTTAGAAATGAGATGGGTGCTGCCAATTGTAGTGAAGGGAAATTTCGTATTTTGGTTTGGCGCGCAAATTTAATTCGACACTTAATTTCACCCACCCGGGCCTTTCTTTACGGGCAACAGGAAATTGGGCAAGCTGCCAAACCCACTCTCTTTGGCTGGAGGACGCCGTCCAGTGCAGACGTCACACTGGCCGTTCTTCAATAGCGATGCTTTTTAGCTGGACAACACTGCCCAGTGCAGACGTCACTGCGGCTCTAGAATAGCAGCAGCAGCAACACGGACACACGAGGGAACCCATCTAATGTATGGACTCCTCGTAAGGAATCCCAGTTGAATATAAATTAGATGCATTCAACATGCCTTGCACAGGTACAACTTTATGTCACCCCAAAATTGGCTATGTCGATCCGACGCGTAATCCCGCTCTCAACACCAAGCTCTCAACTCACCTCTGGGCCACCTTAATGGATACAATACAAACTCTCCACCAGAGACACGAAACTACACGGTGACTCTGAAGTTCAATCCCCTCACACGTCTGACGACACACGCTGCCATCTCAACCTTCTCAGTTTCTCATAACTCAATTTCGTCTCAATAAGCACAACCTCTGCACGAATATTGAAGCACCAAAAGCAAACCCAATATTCCATGCTGCAAAATAAAACTATCCATAAAAACACCTTTCGACTATCGCCATCTTACATCATCATCCTTCCTTTAATACCGAACTACAATTAGCGAAAGACCTTCCAAACTTAGCGAGGGGACTAACAACACTAAGCGAGGAAACAACTCAACGTAAACACAAATACATTACACCATCTTCCTCGCTAAACATAAACAACACTTCCCTCTCGCTAACAACAAAAATCTCCGGCTAAAATCATCCTACACAATAACTCTGAGAGATCCCACATCAACTAACCTGCACGCAAGAATCTATTACAGTTACTTCATTCTTCTTGGCCTTGAGATATTAATTAAATTTCTGATCAGCTACAAAATGGAAGGCTTTTTAAGAAAAAGTTTGTAAATATATTCATTATATCTTTTGGTGTCATTTACAAAGTTTTTCATAGTTTAGCATAAGACCGGGAGTTTGAGATACCCAATGAGAGTTAAACTATAAGCCATTCAGTATCCACACAGCTGAAGTGTGTAAGTTTTTGCTAGTCGACTAACACTAATGTGTCCATGTGTTGTAGTTTAGAAAGAACTTCGCTTATGAATTCGTTCTTGGTTTGGTTTCTTTGTTTAATGGCATATCAACCTTTGTAGGTTATTTAATGCCAAAGCCATTCTCCTAGAAGAACAGTAGTGGTACTATTTAACCTATAGCTGAGAGGATTAGGGGGTTCATACCTTTCCTAAGGGTATTTGCCCGAAAGTGAACGTAATAGCGCAACTGGAGTACGAACTCGCTTACTACGATTCCGCAGTCCATCGCTTTAACCATTACACCACGACTACACCCCCCAAATTCGTTCTTACTATCTCCTGAAGTGCACATGTCTTGCTTGGCTTTCTCAAATGGTTTGCAAAGTGGACGGTAAATGGCTGTAGAGTTTAGTTTTGTTGAATATGGCTTCCAGGATTTATTCAAAACAGCTGCATCTGTGTGTAGTTCCCATATAATATTTTTTTCTCCAACCGTTTCTTAATAGTAAAAGTAGTATTGACCCGGCTATGATTTGAAAGAATTCTGTTTTGTTTTATCATAGATATCAGATTTCATATGGTCAATATGTGTGTATATAACATTATAGTATTTGTACCGGCCCATTGGTATAATGTAATATAATGTCCGAGGGATTTCGTTTTATGCCTTTGGGTTTAGTTAGGCTGAGAACCTTTCGGCTCAGTGCATGGGTTAGCCAGGTGCAAACATGAGCGCAGGTGTCCACCCGCGCGCAGAGTGGACGTGTCACTCAGAGATCTCACAATAGAAACCCGAGATGGGAACCGGGGCTAAGGAGTGCACCGGAAGCGTGCGGAGGATTTGGGGGATTTTGAAAAAGTTATTTGAGTTAAGAACTAGACACCGAACGAGAAGGGTCGACTTTCGGGACTCGCAGAGGCCAGACGAATTTGCGCGCTACGGGCGCCGCACGAGATAGGGGACAGATGGAAAAGCCAGAATAGAAAGAATGTGTAGCTCTCTTCCTTATGCCGAAACCTTTAACTCAAAGGTAATAAAAGTTTTCGTACCTGAACTAAGAAGTCGTTACGTGTTTTTCGTGTTTCGGGATTCCAATGTTCTATGTATATATGTTATGAACATTCTATGTACGTTTCACATATTATCCGTATCTGGCTATGGTACAATAATTGTTTGCGTGTTCGCCAATAGCTCGTGAGACCGGGGTTCAATCTCAGGTCGAGTCATACTAAAGACTCAAAAATGGTACTTGATGCCTCTTTCTTTAACACTATGCATTATGATGTACGAAACAAGGGTTAGTGGAGCAATACAGCGTAAGGAGTAGCGCACTGCCCTGTACCTCGCTGTAATAGCTATTGAAAAAAGAGCCTTCGGGTTCTTGACTACAGTCGGCCAACTTCCTTTCTTTTATATACACAAATATATATATATTCACTCACTCACACACACACACACACACACACACACACACATATATATATATATATATATATATATATATATATATATATATATACCGGCTCATTGGTATAATGGCTTGAGGGTTTACCGGGAAACCAGGGTTTCATTTCCGGTCGAGTCATACCAAAAACTCAAAAAATAGTACTTGATGCTTCTTTTCTTAACACTCAGCATTAAAAGGTACGCGTCAAGGGTAAACAGGAGCAATCGTCAGAAAGTTGTAGCGCCTCTTCCTACTCATTGGTGTAGTAGCTATTAAAAATGGAGCCTTTGGGGGTCGTCCTCGACTATGGTCACCCAACTTACTTATGTGTGTAAATAAGCGAGCAAATAAACAGAAAACATACAAAATATGTCTACAGCTAAGACTGAGTCTCAATCAAACGTTCCCATCGTGTGAATAGAGGTGTCCCCTTGGCGTAAAGCCAAACGTGCCGGACTCCAGCCTCAAAGAAACCGAGTTCAAACTCCTTCAGTCGTGCTTTTATGTTCATTTTCGGACTAATACCCCCGGGAAAGGTATGAACCTACTTATCCTCTCAGCTATGGGTTAAAAAGTATCACAGCTGTTATTTTACCATGATTTCTTTGGCATTAAATAACCCACAAAGGTTGACTTGTTGTTAAACAAAGAAACACAACCAACCATCGTTTGTTATTATCGTAATGTGGTTTTGGCAGCGAAATCATTCCTGACATCACAGACATCCGATGCACATTTTCTCGGCCGCACAACTGTTTATTCATTTTTTGCAGTATATATATATGTATACAAATTTCGTTGAACATAATAGACATTTTCTGTCTACATATTTTCTTCTGGATCCGTTTGTATTGCCGTGTTGCTTTTACCGTATTCAGCGGGAATTGATTTATGCATTGTCCATAGTTGTATATATCCCTAGTACTTTCTGCCTAGTACTTTCTGCCATCATAAGGGGAAGATCTATTACATAAGTGATGTAACTTTTGTTTTTGCATATTACAACTATGTAAGAGTGTCTTTACCGTTGGAGAGTATAGCGTTTGCTTTTAAATGGGTTTCTATAAATAGTATCTGTAGCTAAAGACATTTAAGTACATTAGCACTGGTTTGAAAATTAATTCTATTAAGTGTCAGTTGCATGTTTCTAATATATAGTGTTTCGAGAATCTGTAGTTTTTGTTTATTATTTTGATGTTCTAATATTGTTGTGTTGTCGGTGAGAATTTTTCGTAATTCTGTTGTTGGGCATGAATGTTTTTTTAGATGCTGAGCTATGGAACATGTATCAGAAAGGTGCATCGTAAGTCTCCTCGGTAGAGTAGTTGAGGTTAAACCAACATATATATTATTAAACAGTAATTATACTCAATATGGTCGCCATTTTCTTCGAACCAATTTGCCTTCGAAACGATTTGCATACCTTCAAAATAAATTCTTCAGATTTTTTATTCCATTCCTCCTCAGTAGCAGTCTTAAGTGAACCAATATTTGGATTGGAAATTTCATTTGTTTTTTTTTTCTACAACGCCCCATATAGCGTAATCAAGAGGGTTAAGATCTGGGCTTAAATCTTGTTTGATTGCTGTCCTCACGGTGTGACGTTAACCCCTCTCGGCCCCCAGTTACATCAACTTCTTCAAACCATTTCACTTTACGGCCGGTGATCAACTAGTGGTTCCGATAGGGGCATCGCACATTTCTTTACCGCTACAAGAAATACAATCGACGGAGCGGGTGAAACAAAAAAAGAAGAACAAACGAACAAAACGAACAAAATGCTTGGGTTAACTCAAGTGCAGAAGAGGAGTTATGTAACATTGTGCATGTGTGGACTTACGCTAGCGTGGGCTACTAGCGAAAATTCTACAACGCTACTGGAATGCCGACTCATCTTCCCTCACTGTGGCTGGACCCAACTCATGCCGACTGGTCTCTCTGCTCCGGTGCCGACTGGTCACTCGCGTCACCCTTCGCCAACTGCCAACTTCTCAGTCGCTTTGTCTCACTCTCTGACTGGCGTTCCCTTCCTACTTACGGTCACGCCGAGATCTCAAGTTCAAAACCTTTGTCTGGTTTCGCGCCAAAACAGACAAAGGAATCGTCTGCTTGGCGGACCACCTACACAGTGTTACAACGGTTTTTTCGTGGACTTTCAATTCATTAGCGTACCTTATAAGTGACATTGTGGGGTCCTTCTTAAACACCGTAGTGAGAGTAGTTAAAAAGCCTTCTTTATATTTTTTGTTCAATCCTTCACACGCTTTTTTCCTTAAAAAGCTCTTTTTGTAGAACTTTTTTCTTTGCTTTGTATACGGTAGACAAAGAAACTCACGCTTTGTTTCAGCATCAAGCAAATCAAAGATTCTTTGTCGTTTATTTTCTTACTCACTCATATTTGGCTGAATTTTAATAAAAATCCGCTTGAATATGAGGTAATCATAAAAATTTAGAGGTGCCCGTGGTGTAATGGTTATCGTCATAGGAAATGGACACGGCGACACGAGTTCAAATCATGGAGGAGACTGATTGCATTTCACATAGCACTTATACCCTTGGGAAAGGTATGAATCTAATTATTCTCCCTCCAGCTATGGGTAAATAGTAGGGCAGACTAGGATCTTCAGCCTTGGTGAGGCAACTAGTCTAGGAGAAGGAAAACTCTGAATTCAAACCTGTTAAACTCCGCTTAAAAATTGACCTTGTGTCATATCCTGCCCGAGCGGAGGGGTTGGTAAATATGATCATGAAAATTTAGATCTATTGGGGTTTTTTTTATTTTTTAAATTTTTTTTCAAAAATTTGACTAATCAAACAAAAAGAAACGTTTTAAAAATCATTCTACATTTTGCTTCCGCACCCTGTCTACATAACTAAAAGGAATCAACACTTTCTTTATTTTGTCTCCTTACTCATACTTTCATACGACTTTTAAAAAACTGAAAACACAATCATTACTGTAATTGAGCAGTGAGCATCGCAAAAATATACAGAAATTTATGAGCTAATATAAATTTCCATAGCACAAGTTTCGGAGACTCGAGTAATACACATGACTCGAGAATAGTTTTTTTTTTTTCGGATCCCTTTTGCAATCAGTATTGGGTGGAACGATAAAATTGTCGTCCTAAAGAAAACAACACTACAGCTTTATTTTAAAACTTTTATTGAAAAAATCAATTCAGCTAACTTGATTATGTAGTAGAGCTGACATCTACAGGGTGGAACGATAAAATTGTCGTCCTAAAGAAAACAACACAACAGCTTTATTTTAAAACTTTTATCGAAAACATTAATTCAGCTAACTTGATTATGTAGTAGAGCTGACATCTATTCAATGTAGCCGCCTTCAGCCTCAATCACCGCCTCGATACGGATCCGGAATTGTGAGCATACCTTTTCCACAAGCGCCGGCGGGAGCTCGGTGAATACTCGGTTGATGTCGGTGATCAGGCTGGCTTTGGTGTTAGGGGAGGTCATGTTGGTGAGGTTCTCGACGTATGAGCTAACGAAGTAGTCCAGCGGGTTCAGGTTAGGGGAGGAGGTGGGCAGTGAGACAAAGGTACAAAGTCGTAGCACTCCTTCTAAAGCCAAACCTGGGTCTCTTTGGACTTGTGTGCCGGCGCCGAGTCCTACTGCCACACCCAGGGTCTGCCACCGGCCACCTGATTGCACCAGGGGATCACCACACTCTTCACCACTTCCAGGTACACTTTGGTGTTGACTTTCAAGCCGACTTCGAAGATGTGAGGTGGCATGATGTGGCCCTCACTTGAAAGCACACAAAAGATCATAACCGTAGCCGGAAACTTTGTTTTCATCACCCTGGGCACGTCCCTGTTATTCGTGGCAATCCAGATTTGCCTTTTGAGGGTGCTGGTAATGGTCCTGTTGTCATATCTTGGATCGGTAGAGAGCATGAGTCGCACAGCGGCGCATCTCCGATCTCGCTCGTTGAACATTGTGTCACTTTCTGACATGATAGAAGGCTCCTATCGCTCTTGGGATTTGTACACAACTGGCCAACTAATAGATGGTCTGCAACAAAAAAGAAAACCGGTTTTTATCAAATGGAAACGGAATCATGTCGTCTTTTCTAGGGTTACAATTTTATCGTTCCACCCTGTATGTATGTGATATAGCTGAAAACAATGAAAACTAGCTGTTATGGTTGGTAAGTTTGCATGGTCAAATTCCAAGGTCCGGCCTCTCTCTATATATATATGTATATATACTCTATCACACATCATCATATTGCGCCGCCAGCAGAGATCTCCCTAACCTTTTCTCGCATCCCGTCTCTATCGTCCATCGCTCCCGATAGGTCTTCAAGGCTATATCCTATATCCGCACAGAGTTGTTGTATAAAGGTTCTAGCTGGTCGTCCTGCTTTTACTTGTCCATGTGAAGGGGTCCACCGGAGCACATCGCTAATGAGTTTGTCCTTACTTCTCCAGCAGTGTCCCGCATGTCTTGTTCGTCTAACTTGGATAGTTTTCGTGATGAGTGGTAGGTGGACGTACAGCTGCTGTTTTGTGGCTTGCTTCCTCCTGGACTTGTTCAATACTGCTGGCAGTATTCTTGTACCATTGCTGTCAAGATTTTCTCCATAGGTTTAGTTAACGTCTATGTAGTGCATCGATATAGCAGTATCAACACGACCGCTGCTTGGAAAAAATGCGTTTTACTTTACCGGTTATCGCATATAAATAACTTAAACCAGTCCAACAATTCTATAAAGATTTAATTTACTTCCGAACCAGGATTTTTCTATATTTAGCGGAAGATTATTCAGTCAAAAGGAATATTATTATGTAATATCTATTACCAAACTCTACAGCATTGAAACTCGGGAATCACAAGGAAAATCGCATTAATACATCCAGAGTATGTATTTTTTAAGTTTTAAAGTTTGATAATTTTATAAATCATCATCTTAATATGCTATATAAAGAAAGGCTATATTTCATTGAAATATTATTTGTGATTTATTCACAAATTGCATCTTTAAAAAATTCATAGCCAAATTTTAATGATAATTTATAAAGCATTTGTTTGCCACCACAACTTGGAACCGCTTCTTATAATTAAGCAACAAATCCTAAGAAGATTATATCACTGTCTTTTTTTCTAAATTCGTCGACTACTTAAAGTTGAAAGGCTTCTTTTTTATAATTGTCTTCACTTCCATATAATTTCTTAATCAGGATAGCTTGAACACAAGACAACCATATAATCTGATGATCGCATTGATGAGAAACTGGAAATCACCAAACAACGTTGTCTCGGTGTCAGAGCTATCGTTAGACACACACACACACACACACACACACACTCATATATGTATGTATGTATGTATGTATCAAAAAACATTGTATTCAGAGGATGATTATATTTATTGTTCAATTATTTGCCACGTTAAACCTTTCGGTCTTTTGTAAGCCAAACCATCATAAGGGCAATGTTAATGTGATGTTGCATCTCCTGAATCATATGCAGTTCTAAAAAGAAATGAAAATGAGAAAAATCTTAGCTTTTGGTTACTGTTCGTATCGTTCTGTTTCAAAACGATGTGACGTAATTAGTGTTAAAAATTTATTTTATCGCGTAACTTATCTTAGTTTTTATTTTTATTTTTCAGGCGCACACACACACATACACACATACATACATACACATATATATATATATATATATATATATATATATATATATATATATATATATATAATGAGTGTGTGTATGTAGAGGAAGAAGAGGAAAACGGAAGGAGAGAAATTTCGCCCGAAGATCGGAGCATTAGTCAATGAAAAGGGTAGAATGGCTGTAATGAGTACAGCTTTTGTGATGAAAGGCTCAAATCATGCTATTAAATTTGATCTACCAAAAACATTCACTGGACTACAAAAGCGAAATTTTGGAGAGCATCTGAGATTTAGAAGACGAGAATCCTAATGTCTGCTTCGGAATTACTAAATGCTCATATAGACCGACACTATAGAGAGATGGACTTCTCGAAGAAACATGTGATGTAAAATATCGCCATATAAAGTTTCCCGCCTAATTTAAACTATGTAATTCTTTCTTCTAAAAAAGACATTTGTAAGGACCATTGCCCAATTCTTCCGTTATTTTGGTTTTTCTGTTTTTCTGGGGGTATTTTTTCTTATTGTGTAATTAACTATACATAGGTACGAGGATCATTAAATAAGTTTCGAGACTTTTCTCGTATGGGCACTTTTATTGATAGTACACACATGAAACTCTAGTCCCCTTCGAAGTAATCTCCTCCGGTTGCAATGCACTTGTTGTAACGTTCCAACAACTTCTGGAAGGCCTCATGCAAGTCCTCTTGTGTGAGCGTGTCAATGACCTTCATCACAGCCTCTTTCATCTTCTCATTTGTCCCATAACGACAGACTCTAAGCTTAGGGAATAACCAAAAGTCACTGGGAGCAAGTTCTGAACTATACGGAGGCTGAGGAACTGTCTTGATACTCATCTTGGTCAAATAGTCTGTGACAAAGATGGAGTTGTGGACTGGTGCATTGTTGTCCTGGTAGAAATGCCACTGACCCGATTTGAAGAGTATTGGCCTCTTCCGACGGAATCTCTTCCTGAACTCCCTAAAAACCTCAACATAGTAGTCCTAACCCTAAGCCTCTGGCCAATCAACTCTGGTGAATTGACTTCCTTACTCCTCCCACACCTCTCATCATCCCTTACAGACTCTCTGCCTTCCTTGAATCTCTTATGCCACTCAAAAACTTATGCTCGATTCATGCAAGATGCTCCAAAAGCAGTCTGAAGCATTCCATACGTTTCTGTGGCATTTTCCAAGTTTAAAACATATCGTTCTTCTTAAGTGTCCCTACGCCCAGATTGCATTTTTGAAATTCACCAGCTGTTATAATCAGGCTTTAGTAGGGTGTATTCCAATTTTTGCTGTAGCTGTTCATTTAAACCTGAAATCATAAAAATTGGTCAGTTATCTCATAAGATGTATAGCAATAACATACTGAATTTTAAAGAGTCTACAACAATTTTAAATGCCTGTATAAAAAAAAAATCTGGAAACTTATTGAAGGCACCACGTAAGTCCAGGCTTTATGTTCGTAATTTCCTTCTTATGGCTACACACAGAGAGAAAATACAAAGGTAGAAAATATTTGTAATTGTATGGTTTATTTTTTATTCTCTTTAGCCTTATTTGTTGATATAATGCTTAATTTGAATGTTTTTGAGTTTCAAAGGGGAGGAGATTTATTTTAACTTCAAACATGAGAAAGATGAAAAAAAGTCGTTGACTTCTGGTTTCTCTGGTTTATTTACTTAATTATTTTTTTAACTCTGTTTTATATGATCTTTTCTAGACGAACAGGCTTTACATATTTATTTATTCAAGGATTTGTTTAAATTACTTATTCGAAAATAAGTTGCTAACCAAATTAAAAAATGTTTACTGTTTTAATAGAATAGTTTAGGTATTTGCTGCAGAAATGAATATTCCGAAAACTTTGTGCAATATTTTCATTGATATCTAAGACCAAATAATATTCATTATCTATATTACCATTACATTTACTTGTTCTTTACGTTTTTCACTTTTTTTAAAAGAGATTCCTTCGGTTTGTGATATTATTAAAGTTTTGCTTGCTTATTCTTAAGCATTTGACAGTGTCAACCATAGACTCTTAATTGAAAAACTTAAGGCTGCGAATTTCTACGATGAATGAATGACATCAAATGGTTTCTACGAATAAGGATGAATCTTAATGTAATAAAGTGCTTTATGATGAGGGACAGGGGGTTGTTTAGGGGGTGTTCACTCAAGAAGAACTCGACTCGGTTCTAAGAAAATTCAAAATAGGAAAGCTGCAGGGCTGGACGAGATTCCCCCAGAAGTATGGAAGACCAGACAATTCGACGACATACTACTCCGACACTGCAATGCAGTATACAATCAAAACCCGATAGATTGATGGATGAAGGGATGCATACTCCCCTTCCCTAAAAAGGGGGACCTCGGATTAGCCAAAACCTACCGAGGCATAACACTTACATCCATAGCAGCCAAAATCTACAATGCCCTACTACGAAACCGAATAGAACCCAAAATCGACAAAATACTCAGGAAAAACCAAAATGGCTTGCATGTTTGTAAAGGGGGATTGGTTTATTCTGTTAAGAGAGGTGGTTAGTTGTTGAATACATTCAATATGTTTATACTTGTGGTGAATGCTAATTAATTTATAGTGGTTTTTTTATTTATTAATAGTTATTGCTTCGAAGATTTGTAAACGGTTTTTATTGATATATATATATATATATATATATATATATATATATATATATATATATATATATAAGTATACTTAGTCCAGTTAAACCGGAGTTAGGAGTAATTCCATCAGGACAAGAAATTATTCATGAATGAATATTTAAATTTTCCTGGTAAAGAGCTCAATGTACCAATAATACAGAGCAATAATTTCTTTAAGAAAAAACAACGAAACCAATCACAAAGGATTATAAATTTATTTCCATCCTGTTACGCATTTTTGAAATTTCCAAAAACACGAAAAAAAATTAACAGGACCTCTTCAGATCTTTTTGATAAAAAAACTAGAATAGACACATAAGAGTTGGAGGGAATAGAAGAGTGGGAGGGGACAGAAGAGTGGGAGGGGATAGAAGAGGGGTGAAGAGTTACCTCTTCATTAAGCCCACTTCCGTTTTAAATTTAAATTTCGGTTAGCAATATAGCAAATTTATCTTTTGTAAAAATTTTTTTTTAAAAATTAATATTTTTTGAAAATTACATTTAGACTTAAATTACAGATATTTTTAATTAGATTTGAAATTCTAAATAATAATCTCACGTAAAGATGCAGTAATAGATATATTAAAACAAAAACAAATATTTAATTTACTTAAATATTTTAAAATTTTGAAAATATTTAGAAGGCATTAATCAGTTACACTTTTTATGCGTAGTACATATGTATTATATATTTTTTTCACAATTTTCTATCTGACAATTTATTTATTTATTCTCAAAATTAACTCTAATTCTCAAAATAACTTTATGCTTTTTTTGAAAAATTTTTTTTTTTTTAATTTAATTATTTATAGTTTAAATTTGGCCCTATGTCTACACCTAGCTATTAGTTCATTTCTCTTATTTAATAATTCTCTTGGCTCAGGAAAAAGCAAAATGTGGATTTTTTCCTCAAGACACAGATTGCACCTACTATCGAAAGATTTTGGGGTACTAGATCTTTTCAGTATGGACCATTGAATGTTAGGGGTTAACCCTTTATTTTTTGATCCCCAATAATGTTTTGATAGAGCAGTTTGATTTTTTTTATGCTCATGGGAGAAGGAATATTTATGATTTCCGTACCTAATTATATAATATTTCTTATCATTTATGTCCTCTTTTGGATAAATAATAGCTTGATATACTACGTTATCTAAATTACACAAACCATCCATTGGACAATCACTTCGAGATTTACAATTACATTCTATTTTTTACTATTAATATTATTATTATTTACTCGGTTATGAAATTTATTAATTAATTCATTATTATGACTATTTATTATTTGAGAAATATTTTTAGTGCAAGAATAACTTATTTTCAAGGTTTTCCTATTAAATATTTTACGTAATATATTATCTTGTTTAAAATGTTTATCTATCAGTCACAAAAAATATTTACCTACATCTATATTTGCTAGTTTACAAAAAGGGGGTTAAACCAACAGGATGGAAATAAATTTATAATCCTTTGTGATTGTTTTCGTTGTTTTTTCTTAAAGAAATATATATATATATATATATATATATATATATATATATATATATATATATATATATATACTGGAACGAAAACAAGATTTAATATAGGCTTTAACAATCCATTGTAGAACTTTATATATATATATATATATATATATATAGATAGATAGATAGATAGATAGATAGATACTTTTACTTTGGTGTTTCTATAGAGAATCGTTATTGCTGCAACGGTTTCTTTAGGTAGGCCGTATGCTAGTTGGATTTGTTCCATCTTTCCTCTGTGAATGGAATCGAAGGCCTTGGTAAAGTCGACAAATACTAATGTCGCTTGTAGGTTTTTTGCCCGTACACCTTCAAGGATTCTACGGATGGTTAATATTTGTGAGGTCGTGGATCCATTTCTTCAGAAGCCATTTGAGTTTTTCCCGATCACCAGATGGAGACACAGAATACTTCGACATTGTAGCAGGAGTACTACAAGGGGACACGCTAGCTCCATACCTCTTTATCATTTGTCTAGACTACGTACTTAGAACATCGATTGACAAAATCAGAGAGAACGGCTTCGAGCTGACAAAGAAAAGAAGCAGAAGGTACCCCGCAAAAACAATTACCGACGCCGACTACGCCGATGACCTAGCGATACTGGCAAATACACCCAACCAAGCCGAAACACTACTGCATAGTTTGAAACGAGTAGCCGCATGCATAGGTCTCTATGTCAATGCACACAAAACGGAATATATGTGCTATAATCAAACGGGTGACATCTCCACTCGAGACAGAACCCCTCTGAAACTAGTAGACAAATTCACCTACCTAGGAAGCAGCGTCGCATCAACCGAAAAGAACATCGACACGAGGTTAACGAAAGCATGGACAGCTATCAATAGGCTATCGATTATATGGAAATCAGACCTAGCCGATAAAATGAAACGCAGTTTCTTCCAGGCAGCGGTTGCATCGATACTGCTATATGGATGCACTACATGGACTCTAACAAAACGGCTGGAGAAGAATCTAGACGGCAATTACACAAGAATGCTGCGAGCAATCTTGAACAAGTCCTGGCGGTAACACCCCACAAGACACCAACTGTGCGGCCACCTACCTCCTATCACGAAAACTATTCAAGTTAGACGAACCAGACATGCAGGACACTGCTGGAGAAGCAGGGACGAAACTCATAAGTGATGTACCCTTATGGACCACCACACATGGCCGTGCAAAAGCCAGACGACCAGCACGAACATACATTCAGCAACTATGTGAGGATACGGGATGTTGTCCAGAAGACCTGCCTGAGGCGATGAACGATAGGGAAAAGTGGCGAGAAAGGGTCTGGGATATCCGTGCTACCAGCGCGACATGATGATGATGATGATGATGATAGGTATTTGCTGCTGAAATGAATATTCTGAGAACTTTGTGCAATATTTTCATTGATATTTAGGGCCAAATAATATTCATATTCAACAGGTGGAGACTTTAAAATCATAAAAGAGTTCCCATAAAAATTATTACCCTTTTTTAAAAACACTCTATAAAGATGAACAAAAAAAAGGAATATTTCTTTTGTGCTATTTACTTTTTGATTCCTCTCAACTAGTTTTGAACTTAGGTCATCATCATGAAAAAAGTTTTTTTAGATAGTCTTTAACAGAGTTCATATTAGAGAAGTGATAAAAAAATGAACCAGTGACAGGGAATATCCATCAAATGAAAATTATTTTCTCGTATCCGAGTATCTTCAACTGACTTTTATATAGCCACTGCTAATTATGTGATTTCAAGTATTCCTATCTAATACTAATAATTTTCAAACAAATCTATTTAACCTATACATGGGACCCTAATAGGTACTACCACTCTGAGTCAGAGTGGACCTGGGAATAATATCAAAAATGTGTTGACTCCACACTCCTCAGAGTCCCAGGACTGGAGCCTCACCACCAGAAATATTTTTATGCCATACCTAGGTTACCCTTTTTTTGGAAGGGATCTTACCTTTGATAAGACATTAGGAAGATGGATCTACCATTGCCACTCACCTATGTTCACTTTCACTACACAGGTGACAGTTTAAGATATGGACAATGTTTGTTTCATTTGTTTCTACGGCATATCAACCATAGTAGGTTATTTAATGCCAAATCCTGTTTTTACATATTTATTAAATATATGATTTATAAACTCATTTTGTTGATAATTTTTGAAAAAAACTGAGCTCATTTTTTTGTATGAAGTCAAAAAGTTTCAAGAATTTCTACCTAACATGAGTATTTGTATTTACTATAAATCATTTGTTTGCACACAGTTAAATGGTTTCAAATATTGCTATCAAACAGTAAAAATCTTATATCAGTCATCATTTGTTTACACAAAGTGAAGTGGTTACCATTACATTTACTTGTTTTTTACGTTTTTCTGTTTTTAAAAGAGATTCCTTCGGTTTGTGATATTATTAAAGTTTTGCTTGATTATTCTTAAGCGTTTGACAGTGTCAATCATTGACTCTTAATTGAAAAACTTAAGGCTGCGAATTTCTACGATTAATGAATGACATCAAATGGTTACTACGAATAAGGATGAATCCTGATGTAATAAAGTGCTTTATAATGAGTGACAGGGGGTTGTTTTGGGGGTGTATTTTCGCGTGTTGCTTTCTGACCCTGGAAATGCAATAAACATGTGTAGATATCAATGGATGGAAATAATATCCAAATTCGATATTCTTGGAAATGTGAAAAAGTCAACAATACTGCATTAGTATCGATCTATACCAAATTGTAAATTATTTATTTAGTAATGGCTCAAAGTTGAAGGCCCCCCCAAAAAATAAAATAAAATATTGTGATTGTCGCAAACAATATTTTTAAAAATGCACAAATGTTTATTTGGATTCAATTATAATTGAGAATAAAGTAATTGTGAGAGTGATGTAGGCTAAAAAATATCTGTATTACTTTTGATGAGGAATTCAATTTGGGCTTGACGTGTTTCAATTGCTAAGTAATATGGGAATTTAGAATACGATTTTAAGTCGAAGAATTTCTTAAATGTCTCATCGTAATTAAAATTAACTGAAACTTTGACAATTTAAATAAGAATTGAATACAAACTAATCAATAGGAAAATAAAATAAAATAACGGTGCTGAGTGTGATCTAGAGGTTGGCTTTGATGATACATTTCAAACTGACAAGCATATTTTGTCTTTTTAATATCGACAAATGGAATGATTGGATGGATGGTAAAAAATTCATTTAGCTCAAAGCAAATATTGTTTTAAAGATATAAAAAATCCTTATATGACCTCATACAGAATATTGTTCTCCAAACTGGGCTCTAGTATCAAGATATTGAAATTGGGGTATAATATTGAGATTGGAGGGCATACAAAGAAGGATGACAAAAATATCTTTAAATAGAATATTAGAGTTATAGGGAGAGATTAGTAAAACTAGGACTAACTACTTTACTAAAGAGAAGAATAAGGGATTATCTGATTGAAAGTTTCAAAATAGTGGCATTTCGAATTACAGTTAACATTTTTTAGATATTTCTTCTCGAATTGGTAATGATCTTACAAGACATTTTTCAAAGACTGTCTACTAACTATTAAAAATTTTTTCCTAACAAGTGTAATATATTTTTGGAACAAATAAAAAAAGTCTAATAAAAAAACTACAATTTTGTGAAAAATAAATTAGGTTAAATTTGATGATTTTAGAAAATGAATTTAAAAGGAACTATCAGATGAATTACTAAAGAGAATTTAATTTTTATACAGATATTGTATTAAATATGTATATGTTTAATGTAAATATTTTTACGTTAATGTGAGAAGATAGTAAAAAGCGGAGCTGACTAAGGAGGCATAAAAAATATAAAAATTCAAATTCTCTACTACTACTACTACTACTACTACAAATACTAATACTACTACTAATAATAATACAACTATATGGACGACATCAAACCGTTTGCAAAAAAAATGAAAAAGAAAAAATTAAAGTAAACAATAAGAATACACAGTCAGAAATTAGGAATAGAATTTAGTAAAGAAAAATGTATCGTAGTCATAATGAGAAGCTGAAAAATACAGATAACGAAAATAATAGAATTGCCAAATTAAGAAAGAATCAGAACGTTCGGAGAAAAGAAAAATTACAAGTATTTGGTTATGATGGATGCGGACATCATCAAAAAAGTGGAGACGAAAGAAAAAAAAAAGCAAATAAGAGTATCTCAGACGAATGAGAAAACCTCTCGAAACCATAATTTGCAGTAGGAATCCCATCAAGGGATAAAAACCTGGTTTGTCCCCCTTGTAAGATACTTGAAATGAACCAGGCAAGAACTTTGACTAATAGACCAGAGAACAAAAAAACTAATGACGATGCATAAGGACTTACATCAGTGAGATGACACAGACTATATATGTGTCAAGAAAAGAAGGAGGAATAGGACTGGCCAACATTAAAGATAGCCTGAATACATCAATACAAAGACTCAAATACAAAATTAATAAGAACAAAGAAAGACTAATTACAGCGACTAGAAACGACACAGTCTGCATAATGATTAACCGAAAAACAACTTTTATTACAACATTTCTATGTGCATATCTTTCTTCTTTCTCTTTATTTGCTTCTGTTTTATGTCTTCTTTTGGTTTTGATTTTATTTAAAAGAAACTTGATTTGTGTTGTGTTCTGGTTAGTGAACACAAGTAGTAGTAGTAATAAGACAAACCACGATATGTGAGGAAAATAGTTATATTTACAGGAAAGAGTATTTACAAGAGAGAGACTGTTAGTAATTAGAACATAGGATCAGTGATAGAGTAATGATATACTTCAACAATAGGAACGGATCTTCTGGTCTGACTTGTAGGCTTATTCCCAGACTGATCTCCGCCACTGCCATATATGGCAGATGGAACAGTTCATTATGCTGAAAAGGTTGGTGATACCCAACCATTTGAGAAAATATAAAGCGCCTATTTTTGTGTAATTTTGAGAAATAATCATGAATTTCATTCGAAATAAAATTCATTGAGATCCCTGTTTTGATATGTTGTGGCGGAATCACCTACTAATGGACCCAACCACTCTCTATAATACCGGAAGATGCAGCAATACGAAGTCAGTCAAGATCAGGAAGCTAACCTCGCCCCGCGCGATTATGCGAATTAGCTTACCGTACGATGTTCTTGTAACCATCCTCTGTTCTTGTAAATGTATACCTATACTATAACCGTAGTGTTCTGTTCTCTTTGTGACCCCTTCCAGGGCCATAACACTGGCGACGAGGCATTCAAACCCATAATACTAGCAGATCGAAAATACGGACTCACGCTGGAACTACAATTCAAACCTTAACACGGACACTTCAAAAATCCGAAACCACATATCCCCGAAAAGTTCGCCATAACATGAGACAAACAAATAAACGAATGTCTTATTTTATTTGTATGTTTAAAAGATTATATAAAATTTTTAGAACCATTTATATAAAGAAAATTTGTTTAGAATTATTTTGACAAAAGTGTAAAAATTATTTATTAAATTGTCAGTTAACTATTTCGATAGTTTAAGATGGTTTTGTCCTTAACGAATATTTATCGATTTATTTCTTTTAGAATGTATATATATATATATATTTTTTTTTTTTCATCATTTTAGTGTAATAACTAATCTTGCAAATTAAAACTATTATTTAGTAACGTTATACCACATACTGAAGTTTGACTTTTCTACTATATATATTTAGGAGGCGCTTGAGTTCAAATTCGAGACGAGGCTGTTAAGATTTTACATTGCGGTAATACCGTAGGGAAAGCTATCCATCAAGTCATGTTTCTTCCAGATTAGAGTGAATAGTAGGGTATATAAGGTTCTTCAGCCTTGTTATGGCAACTAGTCAAGGAGAAAGAAAACTGAATTGAAACATGTTGAATCCGCTTAAAAATTGACCTTGTGTCCCCACTTGTTCGTGCGGAGGATTAGGAAAAATACATGTCTGTGAATGAGTTTGTGTGGGTGTTTGTGTATGTATGTGTGTGTGTTAGTTGCACGTATATGTGTGCATGTGTGCAAGTACGTGTGTTGTACGTGGGTGTGAGTGAGCGTGTATGTGTGTGTTGCGCACGCGCACGAGTATGTATGTATGTATGTGTGTGTGTGTGTGTGTTGAGCGCGTTTATATGTAAATATGTGTAAGAAGAACAGACAAGCACAAACAGGAAGAAAGAGAGAATATGTGTGTGTGTGAGAGAGAGAGAGAGAGAGAGAAAGAGAGAGGGAGATATACACGCAAACAGAGCGAGATAAATAGGTCGATAGAAAGAGAGAGTGAGAGAGAGAGAGAGAGAAAGAGAGAGGGAGATATACACGCAAACAGAGCGAGATAAATAGGTCGATAGAAAGAGAGAGAGAGAGAGAGAAAGAGAGAGAAAGAGAGAGTGTATGTCATTATTAGGTTTTTTACACGATGCTTGTTTACAAACACTCTCTATATTTATCGCACTCTGTCTCTCTGTCTCTCTCTCTCATTCTCAGGCTTATGACGCTGCATATTGATATCCAGACATGATCTGATGAATATTCATGACTTGATCACTATATGCATATTCATATTTGTCCATAATTGTGCATGAGTTTTCATGTATGTTTTAAAAACATGAAAATACAGAATTATTTACAATAGCATTAACGGAAATATTAAGCACGGCATCGAATAATGAAAGAAAAAGAACGTGCTCAAATATCAACAAATTTGGAGTCAAGTTGACGCTTTGCTTTCACCATGTCTTTGTCCTACAATGTTTGCTGTATTCTCTCTTAGGAGACGCCAGTATTCGTGCATCATCGGGGTCTGCACGTTGATTTGACGTTTTCAACCCTTCACATTTGTTTGCATACATATTTCCGATTTTATTGATCCAGCCCTTTTTTCCATCCAGTTAAAACCAGGCGTTCGAGTGACAGTTTTACTTACATACCCACCCAAGTGTGTGTAAAGATGTTGTTTTGAACAAACATGGAGGCTTTCATCCCCAGAAGAAACGCCATTCTTTTCATCCGGCCTCATGGCGGCGTTTTCCGGAAAAAAAAGTTTACCTTCTCGTCAAGCACAGAAAAGTTCATTCAAGTCTTTAAAAATTCTTTGTCTAAGTCTTTAGTTGAAATAGAAATAATATTAATGAACGATCTCTCTGTGAAAATGCACACAAACTCACACATACGTGTGGTAATATGCTTCACAGCACCAATAGCGATACTAATGCCAAATATAATACCTTCGTCCACGATAACATTTCTAGTTTCCAAATATAATAATAATAATTGATCTTATTCTGGTAACGAGAAAAAATGTAAAAATATCGTTGGTTCTCAAGATACTAAATGTGGTACTATCCTGCTCACAACGCCAAATGTAGTACAATGCTCTCACGATTACCAAACGTAATAATATACTGCGTGGCAACAAACACTATTCTATGCTGGCACGGCACCATTACCAAATGTGATACTATAGTTGGTAACGGTTCTTTATAGTTGGCTTGGCTTAGTGACCACCACATGCGTTTCCAGGTAGTTTATTTAATAATCCCCTCAATGCCCACGTTGTATTTGAAAGATCTACAAATAAGGGATGACACAAACTATCCGGAACTTCTTCAAATGGTCGGGGTGATTCGTTGGAGTATGTTGCCTAGGTATTGTCTTCTCAAAGACAATAAAAATTCTCCGTTAACAATCAACAATAATTTATTGAAACACAGTGATATGGCAATAATATATACGATATATATATATATATATATATAGAGAGAGAGAGAGACAGAGAGAGAGAGAGAGAGAGAAATAAATAAATTGTCGCTTTTGTTATATTTGAGAAGCAAACAAGAGAGGTCTTTGGCTGGTACAGCTTTTCTATCTTATTCAATTTTTCGGTGAGGCTTTTGCTGGGGAGGCTTTAGTTCTTGGAGATATTTCTTTTCTTATTCTCTTGTCGTTAGTATAGACTTCGGATATCTTCTCTCATCTAACCCTAAAAACATCTATTTTTATTGAGGATTCTCCTGGGAACAAACATTCCCGATTAGCTAACCAATCACAGATCATTTTGTATACTTTTACTACTTTTTGATTGGTCAGCCAATCAGATGTGCTGATCTACGTCTGTGAGAAGAGTATCCTTTCCATGTAGCAAATTTGGATTGGTCATCCAATCAAACCACAGTATAGGGGCTTGATTAATTAAGGATCTCAGCCCACGTCTTGTGGGAGAGTATTTCTTTTCACTTAGACGAAAACAAAGATCAAATATCAGATTTTTAACTCCAACAGGTGGGCAAGAAATGTTATGATTTGAATTAAGTCAACGCACTGACAAACCCCGAAGCCTGTTTACCTTTAGTTTCAAAATTCTAAAAGTTCGGTTAAAAGTGACCTTTAAAATATACTTTTCAGTTTCTTTCAAAGTCTATAAATTTTATTTTATGTTGTTCTAAAAGGAAAATTACATTTTTCTAAATAAAAAATGTATCATACTCTTCATAATTTTTTTCGCACCGGTGAATGCCTCATATTGTCATACACAAAAACTCAAACGCATACACATACACACAAACACACACATACACATACATACACTCCCCCATATATATATATATATATATATATATATATATATATATATATATTTGAGTATGTATATACATATATAAGTGTGTACATGTATATATGGGCATTCATATTATAAATCTATATATGTAAATATGGGTATTCATGTGTGTGTACATATATATATATGTATATATATATATATTTATGCGTGTACGTGTATATACATGTGTATACATAGGCTTATATACGTGTGTGTATGTATATATGCTATCAGCGTGACTTAATGATATTGATGATGGTATACGCATATATAAGGACCAGCTTATTGATTTAGTGGGTAGAGTGTTAACCAATGACCCGGGAGACCTGGATTCAATCCCAGGTCGCGTCATACCAAAGACTTTAAGATGGTACTTGATACTTCCTTGCTTAACACTCAGCAATATAAGGTACGTATCAAGGGTAAAGTGGAGCAATCCAGAGAAATGAATAGTGTCCTCCTCTACACCTCGGTGTAGAAGCTATTGAAAAGGGAGCCTTCTGGTCGCCCTCGACTACGGTCGCCAACTTTACTTTACTTTATATATATATATATATATATATATAGGTATATAGATAAATGAAAAGATTGTTGTTTATCCAAGGAGAGAAAGGCAAACCAATAAATCGTAAAATACCTCAACCAGGTCTGACACAAAGCTGCAGTTGGTGGTGAGGCTAAATTTCAAGAACTCTTTTTCATATTTTGAGCCAGCCATTGTCCTTTCTAACCCGGAGTAGTAAGCGCTTATTAGGGTCCCTTTAGTCAGCCGATTGTACGTTATTTAGGCCTCGCTCTCCGATCGTTCTATGAATATGTTATATGCCTTACACTACTATTGATCAGCTCCCATCTCCTCACTTCTCTTCGTTAGTTTTCCAGTCATTTGTCTAGTTGTCTCTTCTCAGTTTGGTCTCTCTTTTGTGTTGCCATCTTTGTTCTTAAGCTTTGATTAGAAATGGCAACAGGGCAATAATTTCATGTACACATATTACGTTTACTTATTGACGATATTTATTCATAACTCGCTTGACATTACCGGGGAATCAGTGAGAACAAAAGAAATCGTCCAACCTCTTATGTTGAGAGTTTCTCATTAACTAATTTCTAACTCCAGAACCGTTTCGGTCACCTATCACCTTAGATTGACCCTGAGTTCAACGGTTGTCCATCCTACTAGTTGGCGATTATATTTTCCACTCAGGATATAGAATAATTACTACACTACATGTCAAAAATAAATCTCGCTGATCTGTTGAATCCTTGAAATTATAGAGCTCTTTGCAAATTATTTGTATTAGAAAGGAAGACTTAATACCATATAACTGTCTGCAAAGAAAGTATAATGATTAAATGGGAATGTCACTCCCATTGCTTTCACTCCTGATGAAGTACATTACCCAACATTTAATTGCCCTTTCAATCAGCGTTGGGTCATTTAAGTTTTTACTAAGAATCGATGAATATCAAGAGGTCAAATTTCTTCCGTGTGAATTCAATAATTCACCTCTGTTTTCAAATCAAATGTTATTTTTCCGGGCCTCTAATCACGTGCTACTTGTAAAAAATAAAGCAAAATAAGTTATGGTTTATTGTCAAAAGCTTCAGCTTCTCCTGCCATACCACCAGCATTCACTGTTGAACAAGACAAGAAAATACAATGCAGAACTAAATGAATAATCTCCTGACGAACCTTGCATACAGGTTCCTTTTCACTGCTGGTTAAAATGTAGGAATTTACTTCTGCTTAGATGTGGCAAAATGCCGAATAAATGAGGCCCACAGTGAGACTCAAACTCACTCATGAAGGTTTGCTAGTCAAGCTTGCTAAAGGTTACTCTATCTGAGGCGCCCAAAACGGTGAAAATGTATGGCTATAGTTGTGAAAAAATAATGTTTTGAAGCTGAAAGCCTTTCACAAAGTCAATCCTATAGGTGGGGCTCAGAATATGCTGGCTGTATCCGTTACAGGGGGTAACACCTTCCCAGAAAGAGATGTCCTAGATATGACACTAAACTGTACTTGATGGTGAAGCTTTAGTTCTGAAGATCCCTGGAGTATTGGCCACTCCTTCATTGCCATTACTCCAGGTTCATTCTGACCTGAAGGCGGAGTTCCTTATAGGATCTCGTCTATGGGTTAAATAGATCCCTTTAAAAAATATTCGTATTCAGTTAGACCATGTACAAAAATAACTTAAAAACAGCTTCATAAAAGATGTAAATATGAACAATAACGATTCTCTAAACTCAATGTTTAAAATAACCCTAGACATATTGGCATGCAGTTAAAATCAGTCAACCATGAAAACTTTTCACAAATCATCATCTCATCATCTTGTCGTGCCATCAGCACGGATATCCCTGACCCTCTCTCGCCACCCCTCCCTATCGTTCATTTCTTCCGGGTGGTCTTCAGGGCTTTACCCAGTATCCTCACAGAGCTGCTGTATGTAGGTTCGAGCTGGTCACCCTGCTTTTGCTCGGCCATGTGAAGGGGTCCATTGGAGTACATCACTTATGAGCTCGTCCCTACTTCTCCAGCAGTGTCCTGTATGACTGACTCGTCTAACTTTGATAGTTTTCGTGACGGGTGGTAGGTGGCCGTGCAGCTGCTGCTTTGTCAGGTGTTACCTCCAGGACATGTTCAGTATTGCTTGCAGTATTCTTGTGTAGTTGCCGTCAAGCCTTTTCTCCTGCCGTTTAGTTAGTGTTCATATAGTGCATCCATATAGCAGTATCGACACGATCGCTGCTTGGAAGAGACTGCGTTTCATTTTATCGGTTCGGTGTGTTTTCCATATGACCGATAGCCTATTGATAGATGTACATGCTTTGTTAGTCGCGTGTCGATGTCTGTCTCGGTTGATGAGACATTGCTTCCTTGGTAGGTGAACTTGCCAGCTAGTTTCAGAGAGCTACTGTTTAGTGCGATGATGAATATAAATTCATTAATAATTGCCTAATTTACCTGGGGAAGTAAACGACAGCGATATCGTTGTAAGCGAGTTTGAAATCCAATCGCGCTATTACGTTCACTTTCGGACTAATATCTTTGGGAAACATATGAATCTCCTTATCTTGCCAACATTGGGTTTAATTAAACCGCTACAATTCTTCTACAAGGATGGCTTTGGCATTAATTAACCCACGAAGGTTGTTAAACCATTAAACAGAAATACCAAACCTTAAGAATTAACCTTAAAACAATTACCACATGATACTTTCTACTTAAAGTCTCATCAAGTGACGTTGTTTTCAAAAGCGTTGGATTTTTCTATTTGAACGTAAAATAAGGCGGAATACAAAAAAAAAAACAATTAAGAATTTCACTTTCAACTAGGAACAGCGAGATCATCTAATTCATTTATGAACGATAGGTCAAGTCAGATCAGTAGAAAGGTGTCTTCGTTCAACGAACTTAAAATCTAAAACATTCAATTTCAAGGCGACATATATGACAAAGTATTTCAAACTCAAGCATCAAACAAAAATGCAGAAAAATGAATCTCTCCGTTCTCTGCAGTAAGAGAATCTGACACAAATCCTAAGATGCCACAAGAGATGCATTTCGGAAAGCAAGTGAGATGAGTGAGTGGTGCAAAAACTATCCACTCCTCTCGGCATTCCGCAAAATGTGGTCACATAAGGCTTTGGGCAATAAATACGACATCTAGCCGCTTTGAGACAGCGTGAGAGTAGAAGGCGCTTCTTGGAAAGACCGTTCTCTCGTACTGAGCTCAGTTTAATTATATATATACATATATATATATATTGTCTTCTACAGACACATATATGTGTGGGTAAGATTATTAACATATATAAATATATAAAAAATGAACTCTCACACACACATATATATTAATCTAATTGGTATAGCGTTCACCAATGGCCCGGGAGACCAGGGTTCAATCCCAGGTCGAGTCATACCGAAAACTTAAAAAATTATAAGGTGTGGGTCAAGGGTAAAGCAAAGCAATCCAAAATAAATGAGCAGCGCCTTCCCCGACACCTCGTTGTTATAGCTATTGAAAAGGGAGCCTTTGGGTCACCCTCGACTACGGTCACCAACTTCATATGCATATATATATATATATATATAATGAATATGATCCGCAAACATTTTTACTATCGATCTCTCTATGTCATTGTTTTTTATTTATCATCTATCATTCTATGTCTTTTCATTATCCATCTATCTATCCAGGTTTGTTCATTATCCATCTATTTCATGCTCTTAATATTTAATATCTATCTAGATAGATAGATAGAGAGATAGAGAGAGAAAAAAGAAGGTGCCCGTGGTGTAATGGTTATCGTCGTTGGAAATGGACACGGCGACACGAGTTCAAATCCTGGACGAGACTGATTGCATTTCACATAGCACTAATACCCTTGGGAAAGGTATGAATCCAATTATTCTCCCTCCAGCTATGGGGAAATAGTAGGGCAGACTTTGTTTGCCTCGATTCTCTTTCTCATATACCTTCTTTTCTTTTTTCCTCATCCTCTGATCGACCAGTAAATCCTGCTTGGAAGAAACTTATTACTAAACCAATCAATCGGAGTCCCTAATTATATTACACTGTTCCTTCATTACTATTTCTCTCGGGTCCACTCAGACCTGGCGTAGTTGTACCTGTAAAGTTCTCATCTATGGGTCAAATAGAACTGTTCAATCTTTTACTAGGGATTATAATTGAATAGAATTGTGGAGGTGCCCGTGGTGTAATGGTTATCGTCGTAGGAAATGGACACGGAGACACGAGTTCAAATCCTGGACGAGACTGATTGCATTTCACATAGCACTAATACCCTTGGGAAAGGTATGAATCCAATTATTCTCCCTCCAGCTATTTAGTAGGACAGACTGGTTATTCAGCCTTGGTGAGGCAACTAGTCTAGGAGAAGGAAAACTCTAAATTCAAACCTGTTAAACTCCGCTTAAAAATTGACCTTTTGTCATATCCAGCCCGAGCAGAGGGGTTGGTAAAGATAGATAGATAGATAGATAGATAGATTTGTACCAGTTTATTCCTTATCTATCATTCCAAGTCTGTTTATTTTATATATATATATATATATATATATATATATATATATATATATATATATATATATACCTGTTTGTTCTATCTGTCAATCCACGTCTGTTCTTTATCTATCTTATGATCTATCTGGAATAGACAGTTAAAGTGTTGGTATACTTAAATCATTTCATATGACATCCAATTTGTCAAGTAGACCGGTTAGCTAAGAATGCCACCTGCAATTAACTATCAAACCCAGATTTTCATGGTGGATGGATGAATCTTAACACTCTTAATTCACAGCTTATCGGAATGCCTTTTATTCAGGTTAGCACAGCTTATCGAAATGCCTTTTACTCAGCTTATCAAAAATTCATTTACTCAGGCTAGCACAACTTATCGAAATGCCTTTTACTCAGGTTAGCAGAGCTTATTGAGAAGTCATTTACTCAGGCTAGCACAGCTTATCGAAAAGTCATTTGCTCAGGCTAGCACAGCTTATCGAAAAGCCATTTACTCAGGTAAGCACAGCTTATCGAAAAGTCATTTACTCAGGTAAGCACAACCCCGGAAGTTTTGTGCCTACGGAGAGAATCAAACTCATTAACAATGGTCTGCTAGTCTAACTTGCTAACAATTGCACTATACGAGCTACTTATCAAGTCTTATGTCGTAGATTACTTTGGGAATATATTTTGAAAATGATCGTCCATCATGAAGGACTTCTCACGAGAATTTAGATAATGGAAAAAATATTGGATCTACCCAAAAAACTAAAAGACTTGAAATCATTCATAATAATTGGATTACAGAAAATTCTTGTTTTATTCCGAATGTAAAGAAATAGCAAAAATATTCAAAATTATAAAAAGATTTTTCAATCACGAAAAAAAATTTAAGCAATCAAAACTATTTTAGCATTGTAAGTTAATTGTACCAGGGTGCAAATAAATAATCTATCAGAAAAAGGAAACAGCCAAAAGAAAGAAGAGTCAATAGAGTTAAACATCTCTTCCAGTGTTCTAGTTGTAGCATAATATGCATGATTTTGCATACCGGACAGATCATTCCAAGGTCAATATTCCGGGCCAGAGTGGACCTGGGAGCAATGGCAATGGAGAGATGCCCTGCATTCCCCAAAGCCCCAGCATCACTGGAACCTCGCCATCAGATTGTTTAGTGTCATATCCAGGACACTCATTGGGGGGGTCTTACCCCTCTGCAGAGTAGCAGTCGGTATATTCTACAGCCACAGCCGACTGGGCAATTTTACCATCATTGACAGATAAGTCATCGGTAACTACGCTAGATTAAAAAAAATTACTGATTTCTCCAAAACTAGTTAAAAGAGAAAAAAGTTTCTCGTTGTTTGAGGATTGTAGCAGCAATTTAAACTTATTAATAAATGAATATGATACAAGGGAAACTATTATTTTAATTGAGGACTTTTACATAGCCTGAAAAAAGTTTACGGTGATGTTATAAAAAAGAATACGTGGTATTAGTTATAAGTGATAAAAATTTGACATATCTAGCTAATAATTGGAAAGATAAAACAAATACAGCGGAAGGAAGGAAAAGAATGAATATCATTTACATTGTACAAGAGGTTAGCCATTGAACATACGAGGTGGGTTCAAAAAGTCCCAAGCTTCACCCAGATTGAATAGCTGTGGTTAAACATTTATAAAACTAGAAAAACTAATTCAGATTTCTGTTTTAATTTCAGTACAAGTGAGGCTCTTGCAAAGGAGAGAGATTTGTGTGACAAACCAAAAATTAACGAAATAAAGGCCTGAGCAGTCATAAATTATCTGTAAAAGAAAGGTTTGACATCCAAGGAAATCCTTAAGGACTTGGTAGAGGCGCTTGCTGAGTATTCACTTTCTTTGAGAATGTGAAGTAGTGAGCAGCAGAATTCGAGTAGGATAGGGGTAATATAAAGGCCGTCAACAAAAATCTCAACTGACAATAAACAAGTTGATGCCATTTACCGTATGATTTGGGAAGATAGACGTCTTTAGGAGATTGCTAAGTTCATAGCTGTAGCGGGATATGGTAAGTTATAAAGAAAACGAAGGGTTAATTTTTTAGGAAAGAGAGAGAGAGAGAGAGAGAGAGAGAAGAAAAATAACTCAACAGGTAGACATAGAGTCTATGGGAAGAGTGAGTTGTTTGGGTTTTATGGTATATCAACCTTTGTAGGTTATTTAGGGCCAAATCCGTTTTTATTCAAATAATCAGTTCTATTTCAAACAATTTGGTTTTGCATGAGTACAGAGTTTAATTGTTAAAAACATTTATATTTCAAACTATTCAGTTTATTCAAACAGTTCTAATTCAGCTGATTCAGTTTAGTATAAGTATGGATTTTGTTTACATAGTTAGATGTCAAACCAGTTCTATTAAACAATTCAGTTTGGTGTAAGTACAATTTCAATGTCAAAAACAGTTACATTTCAAACAATTCAGTTTAGCATGAGCACACAGTTTAAATGTAAATTCAGTTTGTCAAAAACATTTCTGTTTCAAGCTATTCTGTTAAGTCAAATAGTTCTAATTTAAACCATTCAGTTTAGCATAGGTATGCAATTAGTTCTATTTAACCCATAGATAGGGCTCTGTCAGGTGCTACCACTCCGGGCCGGAGTGGACCTGGGAGCAATGACAATGAAGGGGAGCTCCGCATTCCCTAAAGTCCCAGCATCACTGGAACCTCACCATCAGATTGTTTAGTGTCGTATCCAGGACTCTCATTGGGGGGGGGTCTTACCCCTCTGCAGAGGTTCAGTCGGTGTATTTTACAGCCCCAGCCGACTGGGCAATCTATGAGGGTGAGTAGTTGACCTTTGAGTGACTGAAGTCAAGGCGGTTGTGGGTCAGCCTGTCACATGTGAATGACTGCGTTAGTTGAGGATGACTAGAGAAAACCGGAGGTCCAAAAATCTTCTGCGCATATGTGCAACCAGCAGGTGGAAGGGAGGGGATGATTCGTTTTGGTCGAGTTGATACGAGACGTGATGAGGTAAAGACAGTCAGTGGAACACCTGCCACGAAGATGTAAGGGTGACGAAAATTTACGAGCCCTATGTGGGAGGTGGGCTCCAAAGGGGACCTTACACTGGATGTGACCCAGCGGACAAGCATGTTAGAACTACAACAGAAAACCAGAAAGAAAATTCAAGGTCTGTGTCTACTCTCTATTTCCCATAATGACATGTGGTTTCTCTCTGGCTAGCTAACGCTGTTGACTCAAATTTCATACTCCTCTTTCTTTCTATATAAGACCCGTAGTGTTACAGAGGCATTAATTCTGGTTTGGACCTCACTGTTTTAAGTGAGATCTTTAATATAAGTTATCTGCCTGCAAGACGGGTAACAAGAATACTGATGTTAAAGCATAATTGGAAAAAGGTTAACATTTCCAAGAGACTTATGACTCGTTTCCCGGCTAAACCTAAGAATCTCCACCACAGAATTGTAATTCAAGATAAAATCTGGGTTCACCACTTTAAACCTAAATCAAAGATCTATGGCAAACAGTAGAAATACTCTGGTTCTCCACTTCCGAAGATATTCAAGCAAACAGTACCTGTTGGTATGGTGATAGCTTCTGTCTTTTGGGGGATTCTGAAGGTCTGATTATGGTAGACAACCTGGAAAAGGGAAAAAACTATTTGTCAGACTATCTTCAATATAGACTTGCTATTAACAGACTATCTTCAATATAGACTTGCTAAAAAAAAGGTTCCGCTGATATATTTTTTACTGTAATAGAAAATGTTATTGAAAAATATTATTTCGAAAAAACTAAATTACTTCTCTAACTGAAATTTGATGTTAAAAAATTCAACTTTTACCCAGAAGAAATTTGCTCTGGATGGGGATATTTGTTGGATAAAGTGGCGTATCAAACTTAATCACAGACTTATAAAATGATATTTATTCAGATAGTTAAATGTCACTTTATAGATAACCGGCAATATCATACGAAAATAATGTCCCATATACAGAGCTCTTTAGTTGTCTAAATTTTTGAGACGAAGCTTTTTGATTTTTATCATTAAGGGTTTTCTTACTATTGTCTTCATCTTTATGCTTATTTCCACAAAGTTTCGGTCGATATGTCCTCCAGCCTTCTTCAGGTGTTTGTCGAACTCGGGAACCTTCACAGATCTTCGAACTACGTCTTTTATTGAATCCACGGGGGTCGCCTGTTCTGATTCCGTTAGCCATAACCGGGTACAAGTGTAAAGTATTCCTGTACTGTTTCTCTCCTGTAGTGAGGATTGAACCTGCAACCTTGAGATGATTGTCTACTTAGAAGCTTAGGGAATCAACGCCTATAGCCGTTACGCTATGTGTCCTGCTGGACAGCTCAGAGTGTATTTTGGGGACTCTGAATTCGACAAACACCTGAAGAAGGCCAGAGGACATATCGGCCGAAACGTTGTGGAAATAACAATAAAGATGAAGACAATAGTCCGAAAACCCTTAATAATAAAAAAAAAAGCAGAGCTCTTTATCGTCATGAGCATAGAGTTTTAAAAATATTCTGTTAAAGGCCAGAAAACAGAAAACCACCCACTGATTTGTGGCATCCAGTAAAATGATTAAAGTGCTAACATCTTTAGGATTTTGTTGATTTGAATATTCCACTGAATGCAATTCAGTGGGGGACTTGGTTTTATGATGTTTAATACTGTCGAATTACAGAAATTATTCATATATTCAACTAACCCTTCCGATAAGGATTGGATATGATTTGTTGATTTGTTAAGCAGGGTACATTTGAATTCTGACTTTTACTTTTACTAAACTGCTTGCCTATACAAGTTTAGAAATCAGTTTGCTTTACTATTGTAGCAGGGGAAAGAACAGAGTATTCATGCCTTTCCAAAGGTCATAAGCACGAATGAAAGTGTAAACAGCCCCGTCCCGGTGTAAACTCTTGTCACCGACTCCATTTTTTAAAACAATAACCATTTTGCTAAACACACCTGCTGAAATAATCTAACTTCTACATGTTATTTTCCAAAATGCATCATTTTGATTTGAAAAGTGAACATATAATTATATTGTCAATTATATTTTTCAAGAATTGTTAATTTGTTCATTTTTTTTTGTCTCCTTAAGCAACGAAAGAACCAAGATTGGGAAGTATTTTAAAATTTAAACATAATAACTATTTTCTTCATATTCCCTGAAATAATTTGGAAAAATGGTGTGAAAGTTAAGACCATTAATACGATAAAAATTGCAGAAGAAATCTTTCGAATCTTACCAAATTATTGTTTTTCTGAATCTTTATTCATTATTTTTTGCCAAAAGTATTTTCCTCTTTTGTTGATGAGTACTTTCGTAGATGCTGATGTCGCTTTCTGATTGATTTATACAGATAGAAATTATCCTCTATCTCATCAATTAGAACTAACAATGATTGATTCCTAATAACAGCTATAGTTGTTAATGAGCTAATTATTGGCTATCACAAACAAGTCCTTCGGTAAAAATGTTCTCAATAATTGTAGATTAGTTGTAATTTGCCAGCTATATTTCGTCTCCAGATACAGACACTAGTTGCATGGCTACCAGGCCTTTCTTTAGTATTGATAATCAATGCACAGATTATAAACTGGTGTTGAAAAAATACAATGAGTAGAATCAGTAGATTTATATTTCTATTTTTGCACAAGGAACAGTTCAAAGAATTCGACTATATTTGCACACAGCAGACTTCATTGAACAGGAAAATAAGGGTTTATGTAGCGCTTATATTCCATTGTTTTCTTTTAAGTAGGAAGAAAGAGATGGTTTGGTTTGGTTTCGTTTGTTGGGTTTTATGGCATATTTACCTTTGTAGGTTATTTAATGCCAAATCCATTTTTATGTAAATAATCTGTTCTATTTAAAACAATTCAGTTTATCATAAGTACACAGTTTAATTGTCGAAACCATTTCTATTCCAAACTATTCAAGCAGTTATATGTAACAATTCAGTTAAGTGTAAATAGAGTTTTAATGTCGAAAAACAGTTCTATTTCCAATAATTCAGTTAAGCATAAGCATGCAGTTTAAATTCAAGTACAGTTTAATAGTTAAAAACATTTCTATTTCAAGCTATTCAGTTTACTCAAACAATTCAGTTTAGCATAAGTATGCTGTTAGTTCTATTTAACCCATAGATAGGACTCTCTCAGGTGCTACCACTCCGGGCCAGCGTCGACCTAGGAGCGATGGCAATGAAGGGGTACTCCGCATTCCCCAAAGATCCAGCACTGCTGGGACCTCACCATCAGATTGTTTAGTGTCATATCAGGACACTCGTTGTGGGGTCTTACCCCTCTGCAGAGAAGCAGTCGATGTATTCTACAGCCCCAACCGACTGGGCAAAGAAAGAAAGAGACCGTGAAAAGATTTTGAGTTGTATGACATCAATACTGGTTTTATATTTCATTATGATCATGTATTTGAAGAAAGTTAAACAAACAAGAGACGTCTTCAACATTGTTATGTCAATACAATAAGTTAGTTAGACGTGTTCGATAGGATATCAAATCTTGAGGTCTATTCAATGCCAAATATTGTTTAACCGGCTCATTGGTCTAGTAGGTCTGCGAGACCTGGGTTCAATCCATGGTCGCGTCATACCAAAGACTTAAAAAACGGTACTTGATACGTCCTTGCTGAACACTCAGCGATATTCGATACGTATCAAGGGTAAAGGGGAGCAATCCAGGGAAAGAAGTAGCGCCCTCCCCTACACCTCGGTGTTGTAGCTATTGAAAAGGGAGCCTTCAGGTCGCCCTCGACTACGTTCGCCAACTTTACTTACTTATATATATGAAGATTTTGTGATACATATAGAATTTAGACAGTGCTTCTAAAAGCGTACGCATATTAAGATTAATAAAATATTTTTTAATTAACTAAAATATTTCATTAATCCTAATATGCATACGTTTTTAAAAACGCTTTTTTAAATCTGTGTGTTTGTGTGTGTGTGTGTGTGTGTGTGTGTGTGATTTATATATATATATATAATTTGCAAGGGAATTGTTTGTTGGTAACATTATTTTTTAACAAGCCAGAACTCATTTGTCTTTAGTGGGAATCCTATTTGAGATGATGCTTCTTAATCTGAGTATTAATTTTATTGCGAACTTTTGTCCTCATCTTGGTATTTTTTTCTCACTACGTTTCAGCCAAATTTCTCCTCTGGCCGTCTTCAGGTGATAGGAATGCTGAGTCTTGTAACCGTATCCCCAGTAAAGAAAAAAAAATAATAACAAGATGAGGACAAAAGTCCGCAATAAAATTAATACTCAGAACTCATTTGTTTGCACACATTTAGATGTTTAATATATTACTATTTATTGTTTGCACACGGTTAAGCGGTTTCAAGTATTGCTATATAACCCAAATAGTTCTATATGGACACAGTTGAAAAATGTCATTCCTTGCAATCGAATGCTAATTATTCAATCAAATATTGATCATTGGTTTTAACTCTGTGAAACACAGTACACCCCCTCGCCAAATACGGGAGCGGGGGGGTGATTCCGCTTTCGATCCACTGATTGTTGTGCTGGCCGGATACGTCTTCGGATGACATCATCAAATTGTTATCTGCCCCCTTTAAGTTTTTTAAGATCCAGACAACAGATCAATCGCTAATCGGAGTCACTGGTCGGCGAGTGAACGGATGAGATCGCACAATTAAGAATGTAAAAAAAAAAAAAATAGTCGACGCCAACAGACAACAAACACGGCTTTGGAACAATAAAAATGTTCAGTAGAGAAAAGAAAAAATATCTGTAACAATGGTACTAGCATTCACCTTTTTCATGTTAGGTTGTGAAATCCGAGACCCGGTTCACAAAGTACCAGACAGTCGATTCCTTGTATAAGTTTAGGCTTTTTTTAGAATTTCGCTGTCTACAACCGAGTGTAAAGCTATCTCAATGATGGTTATAGTTGCTTCTTCTCAATCCTTAGGATTACTTGGTGCCTTCCATAAGTTTCCTGTCTTTCTTTTTTTTTGGTACAGATATTTAAAATTGTCGTAGACTCTTACAAATTCAGTATGTTATTGCTATACATCTTATGATTTCAAGTTTGAATGAACAGCTACAGCAACAATTGGAATACACCCTACTAAAGCCTGATTGTCACAGCTGGTGAATTTCAAAAATGCAATCTGACACTTTAGAAGAACGATATGCTATAAAATTGTGTATCAAACTTGGAAAAAATGCAATAGAAAACTGCTTTTCGACCATATTGCACGAATCGAGCATCAGTTTTTGAGTGGCATAAGAGATTCACGGAAGGCAAGGAGTCTGCGAAGGATGATGAGAGGTGTGGGAGGAGTAAGTAAGTAAGTCAATAGACCAGAGTTGATTAGCCAAAGGGTTAGGGTTAGAGTTAAGGTTACTATGTGGAGGTTTTAAGAGAGTTTAGGAAGAGATTCCTTAGGAAGAGACCAGCACTCTTCAAATCGGGTCAGTGGCATTTCCACCAGGACGACAATGCACCAGTCCACAACTCCATCCTTGTCACAGACTATTTGACCAAGATGGGTATCAAGACAGTCCCTCAGCCTCCCTATAGCCAGACCTTGCTCCCTGTGACTTTTGGTTATTCCCTAAGCTCAGAGGCTGTCGTTATGAGACAATTGAGGAGATGAAAGAGGCTGTGACGAAGGTCATTGACACGCTCTTACAAGAGGACTTCCATGGGGTCTTCTAGAAGTTGTTGGAACGGTACCAGTGCATTGCAGCCGGAGGAGATTACTTCGGAGGGGACTAGAGCTTTATGTGTGTACTATCAATAAAAGTGCCCATGCAAAAAAAAGTCTGGAAACTTATTTAAAGATCCTCGTATTTCACCATAACTTCTTTTCCCGCCAGCGTTGATTGTAATTCTCATCATACATTGTAATTTGATTTGTGATCGTAGAATGTGTCATGTTGCTTAAACATGTAAGCTTTACTTACTCCAGTGTCATTTTGTATTCTCACTTGCAGAGCTTAGACCGAGCAACATCATAAAGTAAAGGATGGTCTTTGGGAACATTTTCTTTTAGATGGATTTACTTTGAAGCATAGTTTTTTCTTAATCTTTCTTCCACCCAGTTTCTAAGTATCACCATCGGATTGTAGGTTACTTTGGCGTTCCATCCGCGGCAACTTGCAGGCTTTCTTCACTGAAGACTCTAACTGGTACCACCACTCCAGGAGTAATGGCATGAAGGGGTACTCTACAGTACTCAAACGTCCAGGACTGGAGCCTTACCATCCGATGCAGTTTAATGTTATATCTCACACACTTGTTGGGGGAAGTCTTACCTCTCTGAAAAGATACAGTCCCAGCTTACAATGCCGCCTAACATAATTATTATGTCGTTTTTAGATGAAAGTTATTTTAAGCCTGTATTTGAAATACTTTCTGACCCATCTGAATCGTGCGCAATTGTATTAATAATTATATAATATAATATAATTATAATTATGATTATATAATATATTATAATTTATACTAGCCATCCCATTTTCATGATGCACTTGCGAATTTGCGGCACTTACTGCGGCTTTTTCCTATGTCCTGAAAGCGGCATGGTTACTTTGTGATATGCTCGTTCAGCTCACACTCTTGACTGCTTTGAGAATAGCACGCTACGCTTGCAGTCTTACTGTAACATGTTGACCCCAGCCAAGCAGTCAAAAGAAGAAATGCACCTGTGTAAATAACAGGTGCATCCGGTCGAAGATATCAGGGGACAACCTTGACTGTCGAAGGTTTGAATTGAGTGTGAATTGTGACGCTCGCAAGAAGTAGGTGGACGTCAAATTAATATATAACCACGGCAACAGTAAGTTCAGATCAGTTGGAGAGAAGGTGCTGGAATGAGAACCATGTCCCAGCAGAGGCTGGGCCCCCAGGCCCTCGGTTGAGCGGCCTAGGAAAACGGGAAAGAAATGCTGTTATGGCCAGAAGAGTGGGGGTCAATAAGTTGCAGTTCTGTTCAGTCTCCAACTCACCTCTCACAGATAATACCTTTCGTGACCCTTTCGAACCCTTTCAAATAAAGTGAGAGGTATATTTTTTCTAAAGAGCTATGTCCGCTCGTCTTTATTTTGTTGAATACGTTTCTGCATGCATCTGCATATGAGTATGTTACATTACTAAACAGTATTTAAAATATCGTCATATAATTTCATACATTGTGCCCTCACAAATTATTCTGATGTGTACACCATATTACTTTTAGTTCAAAATTTTTTTCTTCAATATTTTCTGTATTTCATCATCATCGTCATCATGTCGTGCCGCTAGCACGGATATCTCTGACCCTCTCTCGCCACTTCTCCCTATCGTTCATCGCCTCTGGTAGATCTTCAGGGCTACATCCTGTATCCTCACATAGTTGCTGAATGTATGCTCGTGCTGGTCGTCTTGCTTTTGCCCGGCCATATGTGGGGCTCCATAGGAGTCCATCACGTATGAGCTCGTCCCTGTTTCTCCAGCAGTGTCTTGCATGTCTGGTTCGTCTAACTTGGATAGTTTTCGTGATGGGTGGCAGGTGGCTGTATAGTTGGTGTCTTGTGGGGTGATGCTGCCAGGACTTGTTCAATATTGCTCGCAGCATTCTTGTGTAATTGCCGTCTAGCTTCTTCTCCAGCCGTTTAGTTTGCGTCTATGTAAGTGCATCCATATAGCAGTATCGAAACGACAGCTGCCTGGAAGAAACTGCGTTTCATTTTATCGGTTAGGTCTGATTTCCATATGCTCGATAGCCTAATTCACATAAAATAATGGTTTAACAGAAAAGAATTGCTCATTAAATAAAATGGTGGTATAGCGTAATGACTTACAGTACTGGACGAAATAAGCGTTGCTCAGTCGGATGGGGCAGTAAAATACACCAACTGCTTCTCTGCAGAGGAATAAGACCCCCTTCTCGCAACGAGTGTCCAAGATATAACACTTAACAATCTAATGATGAGGTTCCAGTAATGCAAGAGCTTTGGACGATGCAAAGTGCCTCTTTATAGCCATTGCTCCCAGGTCTACTCAGGCCCGGACTGGTAGCTCCTGCTAGGGTCCTATCTATGGGTCAAATAGAACTAAACCGTGTATTTATACTAAACTGGATTGTTTGAAATAAAACTGTTTTGACATTTAGACTACGTACTTATGCTATGGAACTCTTTTTGTTTGTTAAAGTGAATTGTTTGAAATAGAACTGTTTTGACATTGAGTGTAACCATAAACTATCCTTATGCTAAACTGAATTGTTTGAAAAATAACCGTTTATGTGTATAAAAATAGATTTGGTATTAAACTACGTACATTGGTTGATATGCCATCAAACCCAAACAAAGGAGGGGTGTCCTCGTGGTGTAATGGTTAAAGCGATGGACTGCGGAATCGTAGTACGCGAGTCCGGACTCCAGTGGCGCTATTACGTTCACTTTCGGGAAAATACCCTTGGGAAAGGTATGAACCCCCTTATCCTCCCAGCTATGGGTTAAGTAGTACCACTACTGTTCTGCTAGGGGAATGGCTTTGGCATTAAATAACCTAAAAAGAGTTGATATGCCATTAAAGAAAGAAAGAAAGAAAGAACCAACCAAAGGAAATAAGTGAATTCGATCTCTAGTCATACTATTACATTCACTTTCGAACTAATATACCTGAGAAAGATATGAAGACCCTCGCCCCTATGGTTGAAAAGTTTCACTGCTGTTCGTGTACGAGGATGACTTCGGTATTTAATAATCTGCAATGGTTGATATGCCATCAAAAAATACAAACTATAAACAACATTTCTTACAACTTTTGATGTTTCTCCCATTGTATTTATTTCAATTTTGATTTGATGCAGTATTGACTTACTAAGGCTTCTTCGTTTCAGTTTGCGTCGAACAGATTTTACTTATAACGGATTATTGATCTTATACATTAAATCTTATATCCTGCATATTACTGACTTCGAAATAAATATTAACTATCCATTATCAAAGATTCGCATCAAATTGTATGATACGTATTACCTATTACAACCTTTATCTATTATTATTTACTTTTTAGCTGGTATCTTTTACCTATTACCTGGAATCTGATACCTTTTACTTAGTATCTTATACCTTTTACACATTGCACTTTACCTTCTTACTTTTTTTTTATTTATCCATTCACTGTAGATGACTAGGCCATTAGGAGAAAAAAAATAGAAAACTTCCCCTGTTGGAATAAGCCGTTTTATATATATTTTTTTTCTTCCCCACTCCCCTTTTTTTGCTATCCTCAGCATCGAATTTCTCGCGTAATTGTCCGCTGTTGATGCCTCTGAGCTAAACATCAAAATACAAATAGATAATGTATAAATTGAATCGAATGGATTGTTCTTACCAAAATAAATAAATAAATAAATAAATAATGTCTTTTATTAATTTAATAAATCGTTGCGATTCACTATTCACTGGATACTCAAAAAATAACTTTACTGAAAAAGAAAGAAAAAAAAAGGATCATGTGACTGAGGGTAAACCACTGCTATTCAAATTCAAAAACCCATTTTTTTCAATTTATGTCTCAGTTTTTTTCCTCTAATATTTTATCAGAGCTCGCGCATGCTCATATGAGTACGCGCATGCTCTTATATCATTTATTCCATTTGACTCTCTTATTTGAAAAAAAGAATTTCTTCTTCATGCTAAAACTCTTAATAATTGTTCTCTTTTCTTCTCTTTTTAATATACTTACATTATTTATTTTTTAAAATTTTTATTCAATTTGCTTCCATTTTATTGTGATTCCCCATTTTGTCATTGTATAACGTTTTCGGCTTCAATGGGAAGAATTCATTTTGGAAAAATTTTATTTCTGAACGTTGCCTTTCGCTGTTACTCTGATAATATCTCATAGATCGAACAGAAAATAATATGGTGGGTCTATTTTTCTCTTTTCTTTCTTCTAAGATCGCTTTATATTATATCTTCTCCTTCTCTTCTTTCTTTACTTCCTTTTATCTTTTCTTTTTCTCTTCACGTTGTAACCTAAATCTTTCTGGGTTTTTTCTTCTGTTTTTTTTTCTTCTCTTTTTCTGTTCTCGATTTTGATGTCTTCTTTTTTCTTCTTTTTTTCTTCACAATTTCCTTATTCTTTTACAATTTTCTTTTTCATTCTCACCGTTTGTGATTCTCATTCCATTTCTACCTTCCTCCTCTTCCTTCTGTATGGGCTTTTATTTTTGTTTCTTTAATCCTTCATTATTTCCTTCCTTGTTTTATATATCTAATTATGTATTCTAATAAATCCTAATGTGGCTTTGTTTTCGTGTTACAGTAGGCCTATGTCATATCGTGTTCTAATATTCATCATTCTGTTCAAAGGCTAAAAAACGCCGACTACAACACCTGCAGAGATATAAGACACATCTCCACCAAAAAAATAAAAATAAATTCTGTGTATGAACCTGAATTTCATCCAGTGGGGAAGCTTCAATTCTGGAGGTTTAGAGAGTATGGAGTGAGCCTATTGTTGCCATTACTCCCAGGTCCACTCTACCCCAGAGTGATAATACTTGTTCGAGTCCCATTTATGGATCAAATAGATCTGTTTTAAAGTTAAAAGTATTTGATTCAAATATTTCAAATCATACAATTATATGCGAACAAAGGGTCGGTTGTTTTGTTTTCCAGCAAGTCAACCCTTGTTATGCCAGAATCAGTTATAAAATTATAGTTACCAATTGTATATGGCTCAAAAATATATCCCATAATCATTTTAAACATTGCCCGGTCGACTGGGGCTGTAGAATAAACAGACTGGATCTTTGCAAAGGGGTAAGACCCCACACACACACTCCAAAAAGTGTCCTGGATATGACACTAAACAATCTGATGGTGATGTTCCAGTGATGCTGGAGCTTTGGGGAATGCGGAGCACCCCTTCATTGCCATTGCTCCCAGGTCTACTCTGGCCCGGAGTGGTAGCACCTGATGAGGGTCCAATCTATGGATCGAATAGAAGTAAACCGTGGTTTCGAGAGTCTACTGTTTTATGCATTTAAACTGCGTACTTATGATAAACTGAATTATCTAAAATAGAACTGTTTTACAATTAACTTAAATAGAACTAATCTGCGTACTTATGCTAAACTAAATTACTTGAAATAGAACTGTCTTCATATTTAGACTGCGTACTGATGCTAAACTGAATTGCTTTGCTTTACTTTACTAACATTAAACTGAATTTTTTTAAATAGAACTCTTTTGACATTGAACTGTGTGTGAACAAAATGTTTACTTATACTAAACTGAACTGGTTGAATTAGATCTGTTCGACTATACTGAATAGCTTGAAATAGAAAATATTTTGACAATTAAACTATGTACTCATGCTAAACTGAATTGTTTGAAATAGAACTGATTATTTGTATAAAAAATAAACCTGGCATTAAATAACCTGCAAAGGTTGTTGAGTCATAAAACTCAAACAACCAATCAACAATCATTTTAAATGTGTAAATATTTCTGACTTAATTGATATGTCAATGTTTTATGAACTAATGTTGTTCAAATTCAGTTAAAACATTTTTAAACACATCCATTTAACCAGTAGATAACGTTTGTTTTGATTTCTTCGTTTAATTCCCTAACAAATTTTGTAGGTTATTTGATGCCAAAACCATAGCCGGGGGAATCAGGGAGTTCATAGCTTTACCGATTGGTATCAGGACGAAAGTGAATATAATAATGGGAATGAAGTTCGAAATCAGTAACTAAGACATCACAGTCTTGCTTATTAACAACTACACAATGGAGACTCCTCCCTTCATAGATGAGACCCTAACAGGTACTACCACTCCAGGTTAAAGTAGACCTCCGAGTAATGAGGTCAAAGGAACAACTTTACTCACCTCAAACAGATGTATCGAATTCATAGATATGAACCGAACAAGTATTACCACTCCGAGTTACAGGGAACCTTGGAGAAATGGTGATGAGTAAATTCCTCTCTTTCCAAAGTTCCAGAACTGAAGACTCCACCGAATGTAGTTTAGTGTCCTATCCAGGACACGCAAATAAATGATTTATTATTTCGCTCCTAGACGGTTTTTTTATACCAGCGTTATCTGGGGGTCTTTCACTGGAGTCTGAATAAGAGCAAATTTCTTCAGATCTGCAAGACTCTTCTGAGTATTCTAGCTGATCTTAACCTTGCTATAATCTGGATAGTCTCGATCCTTCCACTGATCTTCAGTTACTCCGGTCTCTTTTCCAAACCTTTAGAGATTGTTCCTAGAGTGCCAACTACAATTGGTATCACTGTCACCTTCATATTCCAGTACTTTTTAAAGATTTTTTTACGTCCAAGAATTTGTTTATCTTTTTCCTTTCTTCTTTTTTTACGATGTGGTCCGCTGGTACTGAAAAATTCAATAGGTCTTGCCCAGTCGGCTGGTGGGGGGGGGCTATAGAATACACCGAATGCAAAACTGAAGACCCACTCCCAAACGAGTGGCTCAGTCAACTGGGGCTGTAGAATACACCGACTGCAACTCTGCCGATGGATAAGCTCCCCCACCACGATTGTCCTGGATATAATACTAAACCATCTGATGGTTAGGGTCCAGTGATGCTGGAGCTTTGAGGAATGCGTAGCACCCTTTCATTACCATCACTCCCAGGTCCATTCGGCCCGGATTGGTACAACCTAATAGGCCTCTATCTCTCAGTCGGATAGAACTAAACAGAGTACTTATGCTAAACTAAATTACTTGAAATAGAAATGATTTGATATATAAATTGCGTACTTATGCTTAACTGAATAGCTTGAAATAGGTTTTTTTGACAATTCAACTGTATATTTTCATTTAGATTAAGTACTTATGTTAAACTGAAATGTTTGAAATAGAACTGATTATTTGTATAAAAATGGATTTAGCATTAAATAACACTCAAAGGTTGATATGCCATAAACCCAAACAAGCAACCAACCAGAACAGCACAATAGGGAAGGTTTTTTGAAGATTAACATTAGGTCTGGTCGTCTGGATAGGATTAGGCTATCTGTTTGTATCTCAAAATCCAGGAAAACTCTATGTGTCTCATTCTCTAAGAGGGGTTCTGGTTTGTGCATATACCATTTGAAAGTATGGTCTATGTTTAATTTCTTGCACAATTCTCACTGGTTCACCTTTCCCACTCATTCGTGCCTTGTCTAGTACTCTTTTTGAGTTTGTTTGCAACATTCACTTATTATGTAATAAACTGTTTCATCTTTTTCTCCATATTACCAACACTTCTGTCACTTATTATCAATTTCAGCTTTAACATAATTGTCCTTGTGTTGTTCTGTGCTGCTATAAAAAATCAGTTTCTCTCAAAAAGATTTCCCTTTCTTACCGATTTCCATGTTAACTCTTGTGCAGTTTCCCTAATGTGTTACTTGAAGTATCCGTACAATTGTTTTTCTTCTTTCTGTTTCCTGGGTTTTGTTGCTTTTCTGTTCGTTCTTATGTTGTCAATGCTGTTACTGACTGCTGAAATTAATCTTTCTTTGCTTTCTTTAATGTTGTCCTAGAGTCCTTGTTGGATGACTCTACGCAGTTCACCCAGCTGGCAAGTCCTTATCCTACTTCTTTCCTCTTGTTTTTTTTTTAATTGGCACTAAGTCTGGCTTTTTGACTTTTTGAATTAGCCGATCCGTCTGTAACTCAAAATACTAGAGAATTTTAAGATTATCATAATCACCCAGTCCACTGGGGATGTATAATATAAAGACTGCTTCTCGGCAGAGGGATAAGACTCCCGACAACGAGTGTCCTAGATATAACACTAAACAATCTGATAGTGAGGTTTTAGTGATGCTGGAAATTTGGGAAATGCCAAGTACTCCTTCATTGCCATCGCTCCCAGGTCAACTCTAGGGTCCTATCTATGGGTCAAATAGAACCAATCTAAACCTTGCTAAACTATATTGCTTGAAATAGGATTATTTTTATATTTAAACTGCGCAATGATGCTAAACTGAATTGTTTGAAATACAACTGCTTTTACATTGAAACTACGTACTTATGCTAAACTGAATTGTTTGAAATAGAACTGTTTTGACATTTTACTGAACTTTTTTTATTTTTTAACTGTTTGTAAGCAAAAGCCATACTTATACTAAACTGAGTTGTTTGGAATTTAATTCGGCGTTAAATGACCGGAAAAGAGCGGATACCCGGGAAAAAAAAAAAAAAAAAAAAAAAACATTATTTTTTTTTTTGTAATCCTTACTTGAATGCATGAATTATGCTGTGTCAATCTTCCTGCCGGCCAACCCCGACTACCTCAACTTCCTTAAACCACTAATGGCCATTAGATCAGATCGTCTAGTGGATTCTCTCATCTCCGACCAGGGGCATTACATATTTCTTTACGGACACCCAAACCACAACCGAAAGGGTGGAAGAAAAGAACAAAAGAACAAACATGGACTTGGGTCAACTTCAAGCACAGAGAGAAGTTTGTGAAACTTCTGTGCAGCTCTCTGCGCATTTGCAGGCTATGGTGGGCGTGTATTTGCGCGAAACTTCCACAAAGCCACTAGGAATGCTGACTCATTGGTCAACCCGGCCTCTGTAGGTCAACAGGTCTTAGCAGTCGTCTTTCTGACTTCTCTTCTCTCTTCTCTGTCCTGGTTTCATCTCCCCGACTGACCTGTTCTGTCGACTGGTCCCTTCTGCTTCCTTCTGCTGACTGTCTTCTTCTGGTCTCCTTTTGTCAACTAACTCTCTCTGTCTTCTCAGGGACCTTCCTTCCCTCGCCCACTTCCAGTCTCGTAGGAGATCTCGCGCTCAGGCCCTTTATGTGGGTTTCGCGCCAAAACAGACAAATGTGGGTTTCGCGCCAAAACAGACAAATGCGTGAATTGTCAAGAATAATTGCATTTCTGTTTACAAATTGTTATAATCAAGAGTCACTTGAAACCATATAATTGCTTAAAAAATAACTTGGGTATTAAATCTTTAGACGAGATTTAATATGACATAAAATATACGAGCCAACCAACCAACCAAGTTGCAAGTCTTTCATTCAATTACATCATTGATTTTGCTGCCTTTTATTTCCCCTCCCCATCTCTAAATCTTTTCTTTTTATCCTGCTATTCCATTTTCTACACTTAATTTCACGGGAGATCTGTGTTCAATCTTAGATCGAGTCATACCAAAGACTCAAAAAATGGTACTTGATGCTACCTTGCTTAACACTCAGCATTATAAGGTAAGAATCAAGGGTAAAGTGGAGCAATCCAGGGAAAGGAGTAGCACCCTCCCCTACTCCTTGGTGTAGTAGCTATCGAAAAGAGAGCCTTCTGGTCACCCTCGACTACGGTCGCTAACTTACTATTTAATCTTCAACTATTAATCACCAATGTTTACCTTTATTTTCATTTCTATTTCATCCTTTCTTCTAATCTTTGCTTTCATCCTTCATCCAAGAGAGAGAGACAGAGAGAGACAGAGAGACAGAGAGAGAGAAGGAGGAATATTTATGCTTTTTCCAAGAACATTTGCACGAAGTAAAACGCAGTCACGTCCAGGATTTGAACTTGGGTAACCGATTCCATAAATGCTCCAGATATATGGATATGAAGATGAAGAAACTGTTCTGGAGATCTGGGGATGTGGATAATATATCACAGCCATTATTCCCAGCTCTTCTCTGACTCGAAGTACTCGGGTCCCATCTGTGCGAAAATTATTTGTATTAGATAGGAGTACATGGTATCATATAGCCGTTTAAAAAAAAGAAAATGAAAAAACTACAACCCAAAATTGATATAAAAACATACTATGTATGCAGTTCTCTACCCTATAGGAATTATATAATACCTCACAGTTCGACATGCCGTTTAAATCAAGTAGTCAATTAATTATTTATAGAAATCACTCTGTTCAAATTTAATAGATTAAACATTATCGATAACTTTTTGATTAGTTTTCCTTCATCTTTGTTCAGCTGGTTTTTATTGCAAAAATTAGGTCATATTTACATTCTACGACCATTAAAACAAGCAATATGGATTGAAAACATAGAATGAGGTTCCAACGGGATTGGGATCAACATCATTTTATAGCGTAAGCCAGTTCTATAGGAATAGTTCTTTACCGATTAGGCTAGAGAAACCAACCATCTAAAGTGAACTAAATTTAGTTTCGCTCTTCAATATAAGTTTTCCTCCAAATATTCCTGTAATACATAGTCTGGCTGAATGATTTCTTGGCTATGTACGCAAAAAAAACCCCAAAAAACACAAGCAGCATTGATCATTTTTAAAATTCTATTTTACAGTACGAAAGAACAATATTTGCCATTTTGTTTTGTCTTTATCGTCACTTTGTTATAAAGACCGTATCGCACTATTTAATCTTGTTTTCATCCTTCATCCTTCATCCAAGAGAGAGGGAGAGAGAGAGAGAGAGAGAGAGGAGGAGGATGTTAACTTTAACAATTTTCTCTTACAACTGATACAGTCTCGAAGCCTCTCACTAAAGTTCTTCAACACTTGCCAAGTATGTGCCTCTGGTATTGCTACGATTTCGTAACGAACAAAATTTGTCTCTTCGTCAGTTGTCTGTGACCTTTCTTTAAAAGCTTAAAACTTCAGATATACCAAGTGAAAGTAAGGAAAAAGGGTTTTTATCGGGTGAGAAAGCGTTGCGAAGATATAGTCATCATTTTAAAATAATTTTTTGTCAAAAAGGCAATGTTCACCATTACACTCCATGATGGCAATAAAATGGCATGGCAGCTGCTGTTGCTGCTTAAAGACATACGTTCTACACGTCCACTCTGACCAGTGCTTCCGCGGGAGCAATTTTAAATCCGAGAGATCATTCAATCGAAAGCCATGATTTTTAATGTTCTTGTGCCAACCATTACAGATTTCCTGTACCTCTTCAGAACTTACTCATTACTGCCTCTAGTATTGTCACGATTTCGATATGAATAAAATATTTCAGTTCGTTCATGTTATGCAGCCTACGTTTAAAATATTGAACCTTCAGTAATCCACAGTGGAAGTAATCACTGAAGTAAAGATTTAGTGATCGAAATGGCCACGTAACCACAGTATGAGATATCCTGGTAAAATTTGTCTCCGAACTTCCATAGATTTTCTTGCTAGTTGCATGTTTTCTCCATCTTGTAAGAACGATGCAAGCGGGTTTCCATGCTAGTTGAATCTCGTTGACACTGTTTATTATAGAGTTAACATTCAGAGTAGGCTGAATTATTCTAAAAACTGACATTGCCGACAGTCTTGCTGAAAACCCTTATTTTTATTATCCTTTTGCCAGTCATTTTTGATTTACGTGGATACTTATTTTGTCTGTGGCAATTCCTAAGAGTTCATTTTTGGTATTGATTTCTGATTTTCTCTGCAGAATACAGGAAACCAATTACTTTTTCATCGATTTGTACATTTTGCCATCAATTCTGGTTAAGACAGAACTTTTCTGGGATCAGTTTGGAGAAGAAAAGTAAAACTTTTGGTCTTACTTAAAATTAGAACAACTCGTGGCTGCGAATGTAAGATGGTGGAGAATAAGTGAAGAATAAATATTGAAAAAACTGGGAAGAAACGAAAGAGATGATTAAACAAAAAGGGAATGAAAGAAAATGAAAAAAACGTGTATGAAATGAAGGATAGAAGAAATGACGGAAAACAGAAATACATGAAAAACATTTGAAAAGGAAGGTAAAAAAATTGAATAAGGTGAAAACTGAAGGACAATGTGTGATGGAAGGAAAGGTAAATATTTTGCCTACTTTAACAAGAACCTTAGACTGTTATTGATTTCCAAGCCTTACTATATAATAAGCAAGATATGGTAACGTTTTCACCGATGACAGGTGCGTTGATGATGATTGTCTTGTGAGTGAGAAAAAACACAAAATCTCAGCTCACCACAAATGTAGAACCTTATATAATTTATTCTCTTTACTTTCACGCATACGATTTTTAGCAATCAATGCCAGTAATCAACAATTTTTGGTTTGATTTCTTTTTTAATAGCATATCAACCTTCATCGTTTATTCAATACCAAAACCATCCTTCTAGAATAACAATAATAGTGCTATTCAAGCCAATTCAGGTGGATTAGGGGGTTAATACCTTTCCTAACGTTATTAGTCCGAAAGTGAACAATAGCGCGACTAAAGGTCGAACTCGATTACTACGAAGTACTATTCCCGCCCGTTAGCCACTATACCACGGTAACTTCCCTGTTATCATTTTCAAATCTTTAGTGTTTAGAAATTTTATATATTAAACAAAAAATGAAAATTTTAAACACACAAATTGGTAGGAAAATAGTCTCCAGTCAATATCCAGATGTTAGCATTTTACTAAGAATCCCTGAAACAAATAAACTCTAAATTAAATGGCTAATATAGATAAGGTATTTTATGACAATTTGAAGATTTATTTTTCCCAGAATACCATGTCAAATCTATATATCTTTCAGACAGGAAGCTGTTTATGGCTTATACCAAGAAAACAATTAAACATTTAGAAAAATAATTATAAAATGACAAGAAGAAATAATGCCTAAAATTCTGGACTTTTTCCCTTAACTTCTGATGGTCAAACATTTTAAGAACAAGTGCTGTTTTTATCATTAAGGGTTTTCGGACTATTGTCTTCATCTTTATCGTGATTTCCACAATAGACAAATAGACAATAGTCCGAAAACACTTAATGATAAAAATCACCAAGTTTCGTCTCAGAAATTTAGACAACAAACAAGTCCTATGTTTATATGTTGTTTTATTTCAACTATTGAACAACACCCCACAAAGCACCAACTATACGGCCACATACCTCCCATCACGAAAACTATACAAGTTAGACAAACCAGACATGCAGGACACTGCTGGAGAAGCAGGGACGAGCTCATAAGTGATGTACTCCTATGGATCCCCACATATAGCCGAGCAAAAGCAGGACGACCTGCTCGAACATACATACAGCAGCTCTGTGAGGATACGGGATGTAGCTCTGAAGACCTGCCAGTGGCGATGAACGATAGTGGGAAGTGGCGAGAGAGAGAGAGTCAGAGATATCCGTGCTGGCGGCACGACATGATGATGATGACTTAGTGCAGCTGAAACACTTCCCTCATTTTTAACTATCACTTGCGTGGTCCAACTAAACCTCGACAAGTGACAATCATAGCTTTAACTAGCTACTTTTTTTTTTTTTTAGATAGGAGGGTATGATCATAGCTTAGAATGGTGTACAACTTGTGTTAGCTGTTGAAAAGGTTTGTTTAAGACTAATAATCTGTAATAATCTGTAGTGCAGAGAGCTATTTAGAATTTTCAAACCATAGCAGTATTGATTTTCTATAAGGAACAGTATCATAATGATAGGAGATGAGCACAAAAGGCTCTTTGAGTAGCAATCACTGATTCAACAAACTTAAAAAAAGTATCAACAGCAAACGGAGGTGCCCGTAGTGTAATGGTTATCGTCGTAGGAAATGGACACGAGGATACGAGTTCAAATCCTGGACGAGGCTGATTGCATTTCACATAGCACTAATACCCTTGGGAAAGGAATGAATCCAATTATACTCCCTCCAGCTATGGGTAAATAGTAGGGCAGACTAGGTTCTTCAGCCTCGGTGGGGCAAAGGAGAAGGAAAACTCTTAATTAAAACCTGTTAAACTCCGCTTAAAAATTGACCTTGTCCTAATCCTGCCTGAGCGGAGGGGTTGGTAAATAGGATCAACAGCAAACGGTCAAAGTTATTATCGTAATATCAAATCAATCTGAAAAGCAAATACGACATTAGCGAAAAGGAGCTACCATTACCACTTGCCTAATTTTACCGGCACTGATCAAGTGAAAGTTTAAAATAAGGAAGCTATTCCTTCGCACCCAGTACAAATTTTAAAAAATACTATTAACTAAAAGCATTTGAATACGGATCACAAAATGGCAGTCTCTTGCTCAAAAAGATTATGATTGATCAATCTATTTTATATACCACTAAAAACAAGAATAAATTTAACGAAGAGAAATAAAAATGAAATACTATGGCATATATATCTAATTTGGGGTTGGGGGATTTAAAACATACTCGAATTTTTTTATAAGAATTTTGTGATATTCATTTTCAAGATAAAGAAATGTCCCTCAAGTAAAAAGAAAGGAAACAACAAAAATGATAAAAGTAATATTGCCGGAACTAAAATTTGAGACATGCGCATAAACAGGTAGTTATGAATTTCATTTTCATCAACATCAAATCATGCTGATGACACAGAATTCCCTAACTCTCCCTCTCTCACTCTCACTCAACTCTTTCTCTCTCTCTCTTTCTCATTATCCGTCCCTATTATCCTAGGGGGTCCTCTAGACAGCTGTGTCTACACAGATGTAAGTCCTTGCTCTTCGGCAAACTCTGGTATTTCCAAGTGTCGGAGTCTACAAAAGAAAACCACTGAGGAGTTTGACAATACGTTCCCCAGCAGTGCCCATCATGTTTTATTTGTCTGATTTGAGTGGTTCGTGTGATGAGAGGCAAGTGGCCGTATAGATGAGGTGTTCAATACATCACGTAGCATTCTTGTGTAGCTCCAATCAAGCTTTGTCTCAATATGTTTTGTTATATTCCAGGTGGTGCCTCCATACCGTTGTACTGGTACAGTCACAGCTTGGAAGAAACAATAATATTACACATTATTAATAAATTGTTTATGAAGCTAGAGAGACAAGCAAACCGAAATATAAGGATATAAATATTATCTTATCAGCAACTTATATAAAATATGTAGATGTATATTTGCAAAGGTAAATATGTTCAATCTAAAAAAAGAAGTTTGCTCGTGTAAGTAAGTAAAGTTGGCGACTGTAGTCGAGGGCCACCCGAAGGCTCCTTTTTCAATAGCTACTACACTGAGATGTAGGGGAGGGCGCTACGCTTTCCTCCTGATTGCTCCACTTCACCTTTGATACGTACCTTATAATGCTGAGTTTTAAACAAGGAGGTATCAAGTATCATTTTCTAAGTCTTTGGCATGATGTGACCTGGGACTGAACCCTGGTCTCCCGGGCCATTGGCTAACACTCTACCCACTAATACTGGGAAACATTTAAATTGATAATCTTCCTCTGTACCTGTCACAAATTTGATATATCGGAAATACAGCCGTGAATCTAAATTCCAGTCACTGAGCCCGAGGAAATATATATAAACGGATAAGGGACCCTAAATGTTCCGGCGAGGATTTTTAGTTTTTTATTTTGAGGAGCTCTTGTATAGCAGAGAAAGACAACAACACATATGTATAAAAATATAATCAGCTTCTCTTCTTTTCCTTTTATTAACCAAAATGTAGAGACGCTTTTATCCAAAACCAATCCTCTTAAGAAACAACTGCAAAAAAGGGTAAATATGAACGTACAATGAAGGTGATCCCTTAAACTCTAGTCAAAAAATACCCCAGGACGGGTTGACATGCCGTTAAAATCAATCAATCAATTAACCAAATAAGATTCACACAAAAGCATAAACATCTGCATATGCACATGTGCATTCACAAATAAATGAAATACACATGCAGCAAGGAACATCTGTACAAGCACAAAAACATTCACTCCGACACTTATACGAATACAAGCATACACACATACACATGTGGAGGTGCTTGTTGCGTAACGGTTACTGTCGTACGAAATGAACACTGTGACTCGAGTTCAAATCCTAGGCGACACTGTTTGCATTTCACATAGGTAATGTTATATAGCAGAGAAACACAACGACACTGGTGTATAAAAATATAATCAGCTTCGCTTCTTTTCCTTTTATCATCCAAAATGTATACACGGGTAAAGTAAGAAAGAGTCGAAGATGGCTGAGCTGCATACACAGGAACCAACGTTACGGATCTTCTGTAAACCGCTTTCTTCGTTCTGCTTTTCGGGTCGAAATCTCCCTGGTTGTATAATATTCCGGACGCCCACACCAATTTTCATGGTCATATCTCCTCCAACCTGCTGATTACTCATTGCTCGCAGACACGCTTTCTTCGACCATGCCACCCACGCATTTTACGTGGCATTTCTGCTGGGGACAATGGTGTTGTGTTTACTTTAGGTACCAGGTGTATTTCCGGTTATTTTCGTTCCCAGTGTCTAACTTCCGGAGCTGTATCGATATGTCAAAAGTGGTCTTCAAGTCAATATCTAGCAGAGTCTTATCAAGCTCTTCACGGAATTTTGAAAAATCATTTTATATAGTTCTGGGTCACAAGTGACTACTACGGTATATTCAAAGAGGACAACACAAGATAATGGTATACATAGGCCCCAAAGAAATGTGCGATAGATAACTGCTTCGGACAACTACGTTGAATCAAAGTTGTATGGAAAGTAGCGAACATTAGTAACAAAACATAGCTCACCTTGTTACCTGTCCTTTCTGCGAAGGGTTGTTGAATTCTCGTTCGTCCCCTGGTTTCTGAGAAGCAAGCAGGTTCCCAACTCTTTCCTGAATAAAAGATATTTTCCCTCATTACGTTAATATTCATCATCATCATCATATCGTGCTGGCAGCACGGATATCCCTGACCCTCTCTCGCCACTCCTCCCTATCGTTCATCGCCCTAGGCAGGTCTTCAGGACAACAACCTGTATCCTCACATAGCTGCTGAATGTACGTTCGTGCTGGTCGTCCTGCTTTTGCGCGGCCGTGTGGGGGGATCCATAAGAGTACATCTCTTATGAGTTCATCTCTGCTTCTCCAGCAATGTCCTGCATGTCTGGTTCGCCTAACTTGAATAATTTTCGTGATAGGGGGCAGGTGGCCGTACAGTTGGTGTCTTGTGGGGTGTTGCTGCCAGGACTTGTTCAGGATTGCACGCAGCATTCTTGTGTAATTGCCATCTAGTTTCTTCTCCAGCCGTTTTGTTAGCGTCCATGTAGTGCATCCATATAGCAGTATCGATGTGACCGCTGCCTGGAAGAAACTGCGTTTCATTTTATCGGTTAGGTTTGATTTCCATATAGTCGATAGCCTATTGATAGCTGTCCATGCTTTTGTTAACCTCGTTTCGATGTCCTTTTCGGTTGATTCGACGCTGCTTCCTAGGTACGTGAATTTGTCTACTAGTTTAAGAGGGGTTCCTTTTAGAGTGGAGATGTCCCCCGTTTGGTTATAGCACATATATTCCGTTTTGTGTGCATTAACATGGAGGCCTATGCTTGCTGCTGCTCGTTCCAAACTATGCAGAAGTGTTTCGGCTTGGTCAGGTGTATTTGCCAGTATCGCTATGTCATCGGCGTAGTCGGCGTCGGTAATTGTTGTTGCGGGGTATCTTCTGCTTCTTTTCTTCGTCAGTTCGAAGCCATTCTCTTTGATTTTGTCAATCGATGTTCTAAGTACGTAGTCTAGACAAATGATAAAGAGATACGGAGCCAGCGTGTCCCCTTGTAGTACTCCTGCTACAATGTCAAAGTATTCTGTGTCTCCATCTGGTGATCGTACTTTTACTTTAGTGTTTCTATAGAGAATCGTTATTGCCGCTACGGTTTCTTTAGGTATGCCGTACGCTAGTAGGATTTGTTCCATCTTTCCTCTGTGAATGGAGTCGAGTAAAAAAAAAAAAAACGTTAATATTAATTTAGGAATTACTATAAAACTTCCAAGAACGGACTAACTTTCTTTCTTAAGCCACTGGTCCTAACACTTAAGTATAAAAATTACTATGTGAAACTGCTCATTTAAACCAAATTGTCTTGCGTGAATTTTAAAGGATGGCCATCAGGCTTTCAGGGATCTGTTATTTATTTTTTCAGTGTGTTGGATAACTGGTGATTTATTTATTTATTTATTTATTTGTCAAACCGTACTTTCATTTGTCGGTTGACTGAATCGTCCATTTATTTATTTATCTAAAACAAATCTTAAACCAAACGGTATCCATTCGCTGCTGATATAATATAATACTTTTCTCTTAGTTCTCGTTCTTGATTCACTCACTTTCATCTCCAGCAACAAAGACAGACCAAATTGAAAAAAAAAGGTGAGTCTCTTTTATGGGCATTCTCCGGGAAGCAAACCTCAACTTCCGTCTGTGTGGGTAGTACGCTAGATTCACTTGCGCTACTCCTTAGCTGACTGATGAGGTCTTGATGATCTCAACAAATCTACGTTGATTGTAGTTTTCACGCTAGAGTGACAACATTATGCCCATATATATCATCATCATCATCATGTCATGCTGCCAGCAGGGCTCTCTCTGACCCTCTCTCGCCACCCGTCTCTATCGTCCATCAGGCAGGTCCACCGGGCTTCATCCTGTATCGGCACAGAGCTGTTGTAGATAAGTTCTAGCTGGTCATCCAACTTTTGCTTGTCCATGTGAAGGGGTCCACCTAAGTGTCACTAATGAGTTCGTCCCTACTTCTGCAGCAGTGTCCCGCATATTTGGTTCGTGGTGGGTGGTAGGTGGACGTAGACCTGCTATTTTGTCGGGTGTTGCCTCTAGGACTTGTATATAGCAGTATCGACATGACTGCTGCTTGGAAAAAAACTGAATTTTATTATATCGGTCAGGTCTGACTTCCATATGACCGGTAGCCTAGCGTTAGCTGTCCATACCTTTGCTAATCGCGCGTTGACGCTTGTCTCGGTTGATGAGACACTGCTTACTAGGTAGGTGAATTTGTCCACGAGTTTCAGGAAAAAATACGTGCCCATAAATAAGTTTCCAGACTTTTTTCGTATGGGCACTTTTATTGATAGTACACACATGAAACTCTACTCACCTTCGAAGTAATCTCCTCCGGTTGCAATGCACTTGTTGTAACGTTCCAACAACTTCAGGAAGGACCCATGCAAGTCCTCTTGTATGAGCGTGTCAATGACCTTCATCGTAGCCTCTTTCATCTCATCAATTGTCTCATAACAACAGCCTGTGAGCTTAGGGAATAACCAAAAGTCACAGGGAGAAAGGTCTGGACTATAGGGAGGCTGCGGAAGTGTCTTGATGCCCATCTTGGTCAAATAGTCTGTGACAAGGATGGAGTTGTGGACTGGTGCATTGTCGTCCGGGTGGAAATGCCACTGACCCAATTTGAAGAGTGTTGACCTCTTCTGGCGGCGGAATCTCTTCCTGAACTCCCTTAAAACCTCAACATAGTAACTCTAATCCTAACCCTAACCCTTTGACCAATCAACTCTGGTGTATTAACTTCCTTACTCCTCCCACAGCTCTCATCATCCCTTACAGACTCTCTGCCTTCCTTGAATCTCTTATGCCACTCAAAAACTTATGCTCGATTCATGCAAGATGCTCCAAAAGCAGTCTGAAGCATTCCATACGTTTCTGTGACATTTTTTCCAAGTTTAAAACAGAATTTTATTGCATATCGTTCTTCTAAAGTGTCCTCACGTCCAGATTGCATTTTTGAAATTCGCCAGCTGTAACAATCAGGCTTTAGTAGGGTGTATTCCAAATCCTGCTGTAGCTGTTCATGTGAACCAGAAATCATAGAAATTGGCCAGTCATCTTATAAGATGTATAGCAATAACATACTGAATTTTAAAGAGTCTACGACAATTTTAAATGCTTGTACAAAAAAGTCAGGAATCTTATTGAAGGCACTACGTACATACTTAAAAAGATACATTCGCGATTAAATATACATATATAGATTCGTGGTGATGAATATGTGTATATAGGAACAGAAGTGCTAATAGTCACCTATCTCCTTTTTCTCACTAATGAATCATTTACTTTATAATGCCTCCTCGGGTATATTCTCTTCTCATATCAACCTTAAAAGAATTATCATTGTTTCTTTGTTTTACCTTCTTGGGCATCTTGCCTTTTTACAATCTTCTGATATCCACCTTAAAATGTTTATCATTAATTGTTTGTTATGCCTCCTTAGGCATCTTCCCTTTTTTGCTTTCTCCTCATATCAGCCTTAGAATTTTTTTTTATTTGTTTCTTTGGCATCTTCTCTTTTTATTATCTTCCGATATGAACCTTAAAAAATTCTTCTTATTATTATTATTATTATTTTTCTCTTTTAAGAGTTTTTCACACCAGCGTTAGCTGATGGTTTCTCACAGGGGTTTGCGTGACAGCAAGTCTCCTCATGTCTCCAGGACTTTTCACAGTATTCTGGCTAATCTTTATACTTTAGTTTGGATGGTTTCCATTCGTCCTATGATTTTCAACTCTTCAAGCCCCTAGGGAACGTTCCAAGCGCACAAATTACAACTGGTATCATGGTTACTCTCATGTTCCACAGCTTATTCAGTTCTTTAGCAAGATCCAAGTATTTATGTCTTTTCGTTTTCTTTTATTTTCACTTTGTAAGTCAAACGGAACGCAAAATCAACAGAAGGGTAGGTTTTCTGTTTTTTGTTGTTGGTTTTTTTTTTTTAATAATTATCACTAGGTCTGGTCTTCTGGCCGAGTTTAGGTGATCATTTGAATCTCAAAATTCTGGAGAATTTATTATTTATTTTCTCTTTTGAGAGTTTTTCACACCAGCGTTAGCTGATAGTCTTTCACTGGAGTCTAAGTTCCAGCAAGTCTCCTCAAGTCTCCAGGACTCTTCGCAGTATTCCTACCTATCTCAAAAATGCTGTAATTTGGATGGACTCCACTCATCCTCTTATTTCCAAACACTCCAGACCCTTTATCAATCTTTTGGTGACTGTAACGAGCGCACCAATTACAATTTGTATCAAAGTCACTTTCATGTTTCATGTTTGTTTTTTTTTTCAGTTCACTAGCAAAATCTAGGCATTTATCTCTCTTTTCGCCTTCCTTCAGTATTACAGGCGGATCAGCCGGAACGGCAAAGTCCTTTATTCGGCAGGGTTTTTGTTTTTTTCCTTTTTTTTTTTTTTTTTGACAATTATAAGGTCTGATTGTCTGACCGAGATTAGATGAATCGTTTCTAAATCAAAATCCGAGAGAATTTTGATTCGAATTCTGGGTTGTGCATATACCATTTGTTCGTATGGTCAGATTTAAACTTCTTGCACAATTCCTTGTGGATTATAATTATTATTTGTTTGTTTGTTTATTATGCTTCCATTAACGTCTCCCCTTTTTACTATCTTCTCCTATTAACCTTAAAAGTACTTATCATTGTTTGTTCTACTTACTTAAGCAACTCCCCTTTTTACAACCTTCTCATATAAACCTTAAAAGAATTATCATTATTTGTTAGTAATACCTTCTTAGATATCTTTTTATTATCTTCTCATATTTACCTTAAAAATATCTGCGCAAAGGCTCTAATATAATAAAATATCTATACACTGATCAAGTACTGTTAAGTAATTCATGTGCATATACATTTAATAGATTATCAAATTTTAAATTATATATGTATCTATCAGCATATATACATTTTTTAATGACTGTGGAATTTTCTTATCCATACGGTAATGATCGCAGTATTTTTGACAGGAAAAGTTCAAGCAATATATTTGGATAGCAGATTGAAATTGCTGACTTTTGGGAGTCATGATCTTATTTATACTTTCGTATGATTTTGGATAATTTTAATTCAGTTCGCTTTGAATCAATGAGAGAAGAAAGAAAGAAAGAAAGAAAGAAAGAAAGAAAGAAAGAAAGAAAGAAAGAAATAATTCATAAAATGAAATAAAACATTCAATGGAAAACAAATTGGATAGAAGAAGAAGAAGAAGAAGAAGAAGAAGAAGAAGAAGAAGAAGAAGAAGAAGAAGAAGAAGAAGAAGAAGAAGAAGAAGAAGAAGAAGAAGAAGAATGCACTAAAATGAAAATTGCGATACAAAATAGACAGGTTTGAATGGAAAGAAAGAAAGAAAGAAAGAAAGAAAGAAAGAAAGAAAGAAAGAAAGAAAGAAAAAACTAGCAATGCTAAATAATATAAAAAAGAAAGAAAGAAAGAAAGACTAGCTGAAAGAAAGAAAGAAAGAAAGAAAGAAAGAAAGACTAGCTGAAAGAAAGAAAGAAAGAAAGAAAGAAAGAAAGAAAGAAAGAAAACTAGCAATTCTAAAGAAAAAAGAAAGAAAAAAGAAAGAAAGAACAAGCAATGCGAAATAATATAAGAAAGAAAGAAAGAAAGAAAGAAAGAAAGAAAGAAAGAAAGAAAACTAGCAATGCGAAAACTAGCAAAGAAAAAAGAAAGAAAGAAAAAAGAAAGAAAGAAAAAGCAATGCGAAATAATATAAGAAAGAAAGAAAGAAAGAAAGAAAGAAAGATAAAAAGAAAGAAAGAGTTAAAAACTACAAATAAGGAATTCACCATTTGAAAATAAATTGTATTGTTTAATTTCCTGGTTTATTGGAATATCAACCTTCGAGGTTTATCAACATTCGAGGGTTATCTAATGCTAGCGCCATCCTTCTTCAAGCACAGCGGGGATATTACTTAATCCACCGCTGGAGGGGGAACGAGGAGTTTCATATCTTTCCCTAGGATATTAGACTGAAAGTGAACATAATACGGTAACTGAAATTCGAACTCATTTACTTCGAGGTCGTACCCAGCACTGTAGCTATTACAGCCCCAAAATACAGCTGTAATAAAAAAAAAAAAAAATGATAAAACAAATGTTGAAGGGAAGGTTAAACGTTAGAAAAACCAATAGAAATGTAAAGAAACTTTTGCTGCCTCAGATGCACAACTAATTTCCGATCACTTATTACTTTCTATCCCAAGATGCAATGCGTAATGAATCATGTACACAACCCTCTACATTTGCCTGGAACATTAATTGAAGTTGGCATTTTTATCATCAGTCCTTTGACTCTTTTCACTCTGCCGAGACCCCCATGTCAACATTGATTTCCTTTCTCTGTCTTTTTGCCGATTTAATCCGAATCCCCCCCCACCACTTTTTTTTTATTTAGCTAGTTTTTTTCTTTTCCAGAAAAGAGTCGGTGTCATTCTCTATGATATTTTAAATCTCGCTAGTGTTTTACTTTTTCTACTATTTTTCTTTGCTTTTTTGTTTGTTTGTTTGTTTGCTTGCTTGCTTAGTTGTTTGTTTAGTTGTTTGCTTGCTTGTTTGTTTGTTTGTTTTATCAATCTGAACATTTGTATTGCAAAGTATTGGATTTACTAAGCACATAAATTTTCTGTCAATAAATCCTGGGGATAATAATTTAAAAAGAAAACACAAAAAAGCAGGCGTATCAGTCAGCGCATATATATATATATATATATATATATATATATATATATATATATTTATTATTATTATTATTATTAAGAATATACTTATCTATTTGTGCATTTGCGTCTTTGTGTTCAGGGTCGTTTAAATGTTAGCATATTGAAGCCCAATTGTGAAGTCACTGTTACTCTTCACAAAAAAAATGATCAAAGAAAATTTAATCTACTGAGTCCGGGGAATGATCTTCAGGGTTTGAAACGTGAATGAAAAAAGTCAACATAGATCTTATTCAATAATTACTGATTAAACAATCATTGAAGCCAGACCATCACATGATCTAATTGATCATCTGAATACAATGCTGAGTTTTTTATGATATTTAAGAGAAAATGGAGGCTAGTTAGCGGCACCCATATTGTTTCCAATCTCAATTCCAGTCAGTGGGGGTGTCCTCGTGGTGGAATGGTTAAAGCGATGGACTGCGGAATCGTAGTACGCGAGTTAATACTCCAGTGCTGCTATTACGTTCACTTTCGAACAAATACCCTTGGGAAAGGTATGAACCCCCTTATCCTCCCAGCTATGGGTTAAATAGTACCACTACTCTTCTTCTAGGAGAATGGCTTTGGTATTAAATAACCTGCAAAGGTTGATATGCCATTAAACAAAGAAACCAAACCAATCAATTCCAGTCAGCTGGTGCTGTAGAATACACCGACTGCATCACTGCAGAGGGGTAAGCTCTTTCCCTTCAACAATTGTCCTGGAGTTGAAATTAAACCATCGAAAGGCGAGGCTTAAACCTTGGAGCTTTGGGGGAATATGGAGTACACCTTCATTGCCATTGCTCTAAGGTCCACTGTGGTGCGAATAGGGTGCTATTTATGGGTCAAATAGAACTGACATTTAAACTGTGTCCAAATAATGATTTATGGAAAATTGAATTGTTAAAAATAGAACTGTTGCATCATTTAACTGTGTCTAAACAAACGACTGTCAAATTGAATTGTTTGGGATATCTAGCAATACTTGGAACCACTTAACTGTATACAAACGAATGAGTAATGTTGAATAGAATTATTAGTGTTAGATAGGATTGCTTGAAGTTCTTTAACTACTTTCAAAAAATGAGCTCAAAATGTTATGTAAAAATTTGTTTAGAAATCAAATATCTAATATATGTATGAAGATGATTTGGTATGAAATAACCTACAATTGTTAAGTTATAAAGCCCTACAAAACCAAATCCTATATATTTAATATATATGGATAAAGATGATTTGGCATTAAATAACCTACAATAGTTGATATGCTATGAAACGCTACCAAAACAAGTCCTATATATTTAATATATTTGTATAAATTTCATTTGGTATTAAATAACTTACAATGGATATGCCATAAACCCCAAATAACCAATCAGCCAGCTCCTATCCTACTTGACCTGGCCACCACTAACAGGGTAATTCTTGAACTGATCTTCTGAGAGGATTATCAGCAAAACGGTTATCGTCGTATAAAATTGAATCTGTGACCCGAGTTCAATTCCTAGACGAAGCTGTTTGTGTTTCTCTTTGAACTGATTCCCAAGGGAAAGGAATGAATTCATTTGCTATTCTTTTGCTATGTCAAACTGGTGTCTTTATCTTTGAACAGGCAAATAATCTAGGAGAAGGAAAACTAAATTCAAACTAGCTTTACTCCGCGTAAATATTGACCTTGTGACACATTTTGCCGGTGGCGAAGGTGTTGGAATAGCTATGTATCCAACTATTCTATCACCTGCTATCACCTCTAAAATCGTTAGGTAGGCTGAACTCTTTTGCCTTGATTTGGCAACCAGTCTAAGAAAAGGAAAACTTTGAATTCAAACCTGTTCAACTCTGCATAAAAAATTGACCTCGAGTCGCTTTTTGCTCGCGTGGAGGTGTTGGTAATTGCATACATACTGATAGGGAAATGGGTTCATGCCTTTCTGAAGGGCATGAGTAAACAATTGATACTGACTGTTATCTAGAATATGTTTACTAAATTCCATTTCCTCGATCATTAGCTTAATTACGCATCCTTATTGAAACAGTGGATGACAAAATTTCTTAGATGAAGCGCTATCCTTAATTTTTTGACTAGTTTGCTTCTATCTTAGTTTTGTTGCTTTCTTATTGCAACCATCACATCGTTTTTTTTTTTTTACAATCTCTGACCTTTAAACCAGAAAAATGAATTGAAAATATACGATGAGTTTCCCACGAGATTTGAACCAAAATCCCTTAGCCTTGGAAGCCTGTCTGACCAGGACGGCTCATTACCCATTACACAATAGAAACCTAAGCACCTATTGTTATACACAGTGCAGCAGAATGATCTCTCGGGTTTCGAACTTAAATAAAAATGGGTCGGGGCAGCATAGATCCCTTTCAAAATTTAATTCTTCTGTAAGAAAAAATAGTAGTTGACATTTTGTTTTTTTATAATCATCTCTTTGTTTTACAAATTTCATCGTCGAACCGCTTGCCCTTTTTTTATTACTGGCTCAGTCGACTGGGGCTGCAGAATACACCAACTGCATCACTACAGAGGATAAGGACTCCCTCTACGTTTGTTCTGGATATAATACTAAGAAATCTGATAGTGAGGCTCTTATAATGCTGGAACTTTGGGGAAGACGAAGAACCCCTTCATTACCATCACTTCCAGATCCATTTTGGTCCGAAGGTTCTATCTATTGCTCAAGTAGAACGGTTTGACATTTAAACTGTGCTAAAGTGAATTGTTTGAAATAGAAAATTTTTTACATTTAACTGTCAGTAAACAAAAACTATGCACTTATGTAACAAAGAGATAGGTCTATGGTCTATGGTCTATGCTTAAAGGCTTTGGTCTTCTGGTATCCCTTGAAGAAGTTATGGAGGTGCCCGTGATGTAATGGTTATCGTCGTAGGAAACAGACACGGCAATATGAGTTTAAATCCTGGACGAGAATGATTACATTTCACATAGCACAAATACCCTTGGGAAAGGTATGAATCCACTTGTTCTCCCTCCAGCTATGGGTAAATAGTAGGGCAGAATAGGTTCTTCAGCCTTGGTGAGGCAACTAGTCCAGGAGAAGGAAAACTCTGAATTGAAACCTGTTAAACTCCGCTTAAAAATTGACCTTGTGTCATATCCTGCCTGAGCGGAGGGGTTGGTAAATATGGAAGAAGTTATTACAAGGAGATAGATTTTTGGCCTTCGTTTAAAGATTTGAGCCTTCAGGTTTTCCCAGAGGAAGTAATCTTAAGAGCATCGGTCTGTGGCATACATTTAAAGACTTGAGCCTTCAGAAATTCCCTGAGTATAAAATCATAAAGTGGTAAATCTGTGGCCTGCATTTAAAGACTTAGGCCTTCAGGTATGGCCAGAGGAATTAACCATTAGAAAATAGATCTTATGAGGAAGTCGGCTACGGAATCTCACAACGCAGTGAAACAAGGCCATCTGATAAACATTTTTTCAGAACTTCAGCAATATGAACTGTTGTTCCGTCTGGTTAGAACTACGGTGGTAAGTTTCCATATTTATTGATGGTTTGGTTTGGTTTGTTGGGTTTTATGGCATATCAACCTTTGTTGGTTATTTAACGCCAAATCCATTTTTATGTAAATAATCTGTTCTATTCAAAACAATTCAGTTTAGCATAAGTACACAGTTTAATTGTCAACAACATTTCCATTTCATACTATTCAAGCAGTTATATGTAACAATTCAGTTAGGTGTAAATAGAGTTTTAATGTAGAAAAACAGTTCTATTTCAAATAATTTAGTTACGCATGAGCACGCAGTTTAAATGTAAGTACAATTTAATTGTCAAAAACATTTCTATTTCAAGCAATTCGGTTTACGCAAACAATTCAGTTTAGCATAAGTATGATGTTAGTTCTATTTAACCCATAGATAGGACCCTATCAGGTGCTACCACTCCGGGCCAGAGTGGACCTGGGAGCAATGGCAATAAAGGGGTACTCCGCATTCCCCAAAGCTCCAGCACTGCTGGAACCTCGCCATCAGCTTGTTTAGTGTCATTTCCAGGACACTCGTTAGGGAGGGGTCTTACCCCTCTGCAGAAGTGCAGTCAGTGTATTCTACAGCCCCAGCTGACTGGACAACATATTTATTGAGTCTTAGCTCCAGGGAGTTACAAAACATCTCTATAACGATTCAATGTGACCAACACCCAGCCCAATTCTTCCACAAATAAGTGGAGAGCTTACTCGTAGAGTTTTCAAGGATTGTTTGCAGTTCAAAATCGAAAAACCTTATCTAACAAATCCACATTAGTTTTTTCATTCGAGGGCATAACAGCATTTGCTGGGACATTTTCCCAAATAATCTTGCAAAATCCTTTCCAGTTACGCCAGTCACTTTTCTTAAGATCGTGTATAACGATCATTTAATATGAATGGAAGGTAAAGTCTGCAAGTAAAATTGTTTTATACTACGAGTATACATATACATTTACAAACATATGCAGAAACATAATCAAACATAATGACGACTTCAATGAACGAACGAACACACTTCTTTATAAAAATATATCTCTCACACTTTATTCTCGAAAGGGTTGATGTTGGTTGTATGCGAGAAGTGAGCTGGAGATGGGAACAGGCTGCTACATATTGACCTAAAGTTCTTCTGACCATAACAGCACTTCTTTCTCATCTTGGCTGGGTTGCTCAACCGTGGGTCACTGAGGGCCCAATGCCCTCTGTCTGCCGCTGGTTCTGACGCGGGCATCTTGTCCCCAACTGACTCTAACTGCAACTGGAACTAACCCAAGCCGTCTATGGCACCTGGTTATATAATTGTCTCACGTTCACCTGCTTCCTTATTTACATAGGTGCATCTCTTGATTGACGGCTCGGTCGAGGGTCAATAGATAACAAAATTCTCTTAAACTCTAATCAGACATTTCAAAGACCAGGGTATGGTTTAGGGCTAAGCAATCGTGAAGATATAGTAACGGTTCCATTCCAGTCGGCTGCAGATAGGTAAAACTCCCTCAACAAGTGTCCTATTTTGACATAAAACTATCTGATGGTGAGGTTTCAACCTAAGAGTTTGGGAGAAATCTGGAATACCTATTCCCTCAGTCCCAGAGAGGCCTCACCTGATAGAATCCTATCAACGGGTTGGGTCAAATAAAACAAATTAAATATGCAAACAAATGACTGATGTTAAATTGTAACTGTTATATAGCAAAACTTGAAACTATTTAACTGTGCAAAAAAGAGAACTCAGGCTCGTTAAAGAATGTTATCAACAAAATGCGTTTACAAAATAATATATTTAATGTATATGTAGAGAAAAAATGATTCCAAGGTAATCTAAGTAGGATTGCCTTGTTATCAATTTTTCTGTACATATTGTCGGATTACAATCCATTATTTACTTCCATTTAATTTATACGTATAAACAGGATTAGGCATTGAATAACCGACAATGGTTGATATGCCATAAAACTGAACAAAACTAGTTACGGTCAGTCTCACATATCTGATATTGTCTAGCTTGTTTTAGTTTCTTAGTTTAATGACATATCAACCTTTGTGAGTTATTCAATTCCATAATAGAAGAACAGAAGTTGTACCATCTAGCACAAGTGTCAAGAATTCCTTTATTGTTACTCGCCTGCAGTCAGGATTGAAGCTCGATACATAGCGTAACGGTTATACGCGTTGGTTTCCTAAGCTTCAAAGGAAACAATCATCTGGAGGTTGCAGGTTCAATCCTGACTGCAGGCGAGTAACAATACAGAAATTCTTAACTCTTGTACCCGGTTATGGTTAACGTAATCAGAAAAGATGACCCCGTAGATTCAATAAAGGACGTAGTTCGAAGTTTCGTGTAGGTTCACGAGTTCGACAGACACCTGAACAAGGCCGGAGGACATATCGGTCAAAACGTTGTGGAAATAACAATAAAGATGAAGACAATAGTCCGAAAACCTTTAATGATAAAAATTATCAAGCTTCGTCTCAGAAACTCAGACAACTAAGAAATTTGTCTTTGAACATTTTCAAATTCTTTTTTTGTTACCAGATTTTGTAATAGAATGGATAATAGAACGCGAAGAATGTTTTCATTTCAAAATAATTTTCGGATGATATATTGCATTCCAACATAGCCCTGAAGATGGTTTAACAAAAAACTGGAACGTGAAATAATGGTATATTATATACTGATGAATACATCCACTGAATATTTTGTTTTTCATATTTTTATATTAATATACCATCAGATTTATTTCTATCCTTTCTCTTATATATATATATATATATATATATATATATATATATAGTCTTAAAAATGTCAAAAATTTATTTGGGGGTTCCTTAATGATATTTTAATTTTAAAGTATCCATTTGATTACCATCGTTGTCAACACAGATTTGGAACTGGTCTCCATATATCAGTTTTACTTTTTTGATAAAGATATCCCCATAGAAATATCAACATTTTTTAATCACAGGTGGAAGATTACAAGAATGTGTTAAAAGGGTCAGGGAACCGGTATAGACTGTTTGAAATTGTATCATAAAGGTACTCCTGTTAGGGGGTTCAACATTTCTAATTGTTTTTATAATTTCTTTGTTTAACAGCATATCAACTTCCGTGCCAAAACCAATCTTGCTAAAACAGTAGTGTTTTTATTTAACCCACTGCTTTGGAGATAAGTGGATTCACATCATTTTAAACCCCCATCTTTCTCTCTCTCTCTCTATATATATATATATATTCTTAAATACATATGAAGATGTATAAATGAGGGATAAATGTATCTCAAGTCATATTCGTTAAGCCAATTTTACTCTTGGTTCACTGTTAAGCAAAATCTCAATTTAATACCATGAAAATAAAAAGCTACTATTGTTATAGACCTACTTTCTTGTTTTCGCCTTATATTTGTTGTTTTTAAATGTGTATGGAAGTATGATTAAAAGAGCAGGTAAACATTTAGTGTTCAGTCGACAGCGGAAGTTATGAACACCTCCATTAGCATAAATGACTGCATGAGCAAATTGGCGGTAAACTGGGAACTGGCGCGAAAACCGGCAAAAGCTAATTAGGCGTTTCTGCTTCAAACTGCAGCTTAGTAATCAGTCTGCTGCGGATTAGTGGACACGGAAATCATCCCAGGGTATTTGAGCGTCACTAAGTCCCTCGTTTCATCAGTGTGCAGCGTCTCACATCGCATATGACTAGTTGATGTTGCTAGACAAAAATTATCGTTAATCAATATCTGTGAATATGTGATTAGAGAGTGCTAGTTTCTGAGAAAAAAATAGGGACCTTATATAAATTCTGGCACAAGGTTATATCAATGAGACACTCTATGAGATGAGCACATTGAATGATCGATTTTAACGGCATATCAACTAATATGATATCGATCGCCAATGGTCCGGGAGACCAGGGTTCAATCTCTGGTCGAGTCATACCAAAAACTCAAAAAATGCTACTTGGTGAGGCCTTGCTTAACACTCAGCATTATAAGGTACGGATCAAGGGTAAAGTGGAGCAATCCAGGGAATTGAGTAGCACCCTACTCTACACCTCAATGTAGTAGCTATTGAAAAGGGAGTCTTCGGGTCATCCTCGACTAAGAACTAAGGTATGATTCCAAGAAATGTGGTCTCGGGTGTGTGGGGTACCCATTTATTGTCATTACTCTAAGATCCACTTTGACCCGGATTAGTAGTCCCTGTTTGGATCTGTAATGCTTCATTGATAGGATATATTAACAAGAACAAATTTGGGAAACAAAGAAAAAAATCGTATTCTAAAGATAGACCAAAGTAGACTGACCGTCGCCAATTTTCAATTACAAAAACCTTTAGAGTAACGAACAATTTGATAAGCAGAAACTTATGCGAGAGAATTAGAGAAGGAAAAGGAAAAAGAGTTAAAGAGAGTAGAGAAAGGAGGTTTTCGAAAAAGCTCCCGCGGACAAGAAAAGAGGTCCGTAGTATTGAAAAATAACTAAGGAACATGAAGGTGACAATTATACTAATAATGATTGGTGCTTTCGGTACAGTCACCAAAGAATTATTAAAGGTACTGGACGACTTAGAAATAAGAGGACTAGTAGAGACTATTCAAACTACTACATCATTGAGAACGGCCAGAATACTGAGAAGAGTCCTGGATACTTGAGGAAACTTGCTGTCACTAAAACTCCAGTGAAAAAAAAAATCAGCTAAAACTGATGTGAAAACCTCTCAAAGAGTAAATAATAATAATTATACCATCAGCTAATATTGACGTGAAAGACTCAACGAGAAAAGGAGACGCAACAAAATAGCAAATGCAGATTATGTCGTGATAGGGACGAAACCATTAATCACATAAGGAGTAAATAATAACAATAATAATAATAATAATAACCAATCATATTAAAGCGAGAATAGATAAGACTCAACAAAATAGTAAATGGGGCGTCCTCGTGGTGTAATGGTTAAAGCGATGGACTGCGGAATCGTAGTAAGCGAGTTCGTACTCCAGTCGCACTATTATGTTCACTTTCGGGCAAATACCCTTGGGAAAGGTATGAACCCCCTTATCCTCCCAGCTATGGGTTCAATAGTACCACTACTGTTCTTCTTGGAGAATGGCTTTGGCATTAAATAACCTAAAAAGAGTTGATATGCCATTAAACAAAGAAAACCAAACCAAAATAGTAAATGTAGGCGACAGAGATGAAATCATCAATCACATAATAAGCGTATGCAGCAAATTGGCACAGAAGGAGTTCAAGACTAGACACGACTGAGTGGGCATGGTGATCCACTGGGAAATGTGCAAGAAATTTAAATTTGACCATACCAACAAATGCACAACCCAGCAGATGACCAAAAAAAAGGACATACATAAACTCCAATGGGACTTTGACATACACACGGATCACCTAATCTCGCCCAGAAGACCAGCCTGAATAATAATCAACAAAAATTTGCAAAATTGTCGACTTTGCTGTCTCGGCTGACCACAGAATAAAACTGAAAGAATGTGAAAGAAGGATAAGTACCTCGACCTTGCTAGAGAATTGAAAAAACTATGGAACATGAGGGTGGCGATTGTACCAATTGTGATTAGTGCTTTTGGCACAGTAACTAAAGGATTATTAAAGGGCCTAGAGGACTTGGAAGTTGGCGGACGAGTAGAGACTATCTCAATGACAGCATTACTGAAAATGGACAGAATACTGAGAAGAGTCCTGGAGACTTGAGGAGACTTACTGTCACTCAAACTCAAGTGAAAAACAATCAGCTAACGCTGGTGTGAAAAACTCTTAAGGGTAACAATAATAAAAGAGAATAAAAACGACTCAAAGTCCCACATTGTTGATCTGCGGGTGAGGATTTTGATTTCGTTAGATTCAAATAAACAAATATGCACTCTTTTCTTGTGGGTCACGTGACTGGCACAGTAAATATTTACTTTGTAATTTGGCACCTAATTGACCAAAGTGACTCAGTATGCCAACCACGTGAGTCAGATAATGAGTACGTATTTGTTCGGTTGAATTTATCAAAATAAAACTGTTGAAAACTAGCCTACCTGAGGAATAACGTAAGCCACTAAATCGTGAGTTTTTTTTATCTTGTTTTATAATTGTATTATATATATATATATATATATATATATATAGGTGCTAGAACTAGTGAGTATTTAGGATGTACTTATCTCGGGTTTGTTGATCTACAGTCGTAAATAAACGTTGCTTGGGTTTAATAGCATATCAACCATTGTAGGTTATTTAATGCGAAATATTCTTTATACATATATAGATATTAGATATATAGGATATGGCTTGGTTTTCGACATAAAAACCATTGTAGTTTATTTCATACCAAATCTTCTTTATACATACATAATAAATACATATTTGGTTTGATTTTATGGTATATCAACCAATGTAGCTTATGTAATGCCAAATCCTTTTTAAACATATATATCAAATATAGGATTTGGTTTGGTTTGGTTTGGTTTGGTTTTATGACATATGAAGCATTGTAGGTTATTTAATGCCAAATCCATTTTTATACATATAAACAGTTCTATTTCAAATAATTCCGTTTCAATAAGTTCGCAGTTTAAATGTCAAAGACAGTTCTATTTCAAACAATTTACTTTAGCATAAGTACACAGTTTAGTACTATTTGTACCCTCAAAAAGGCCTCTATCACAAACAATCTGATGGTGACGTTCCAGTAATGTTGGTCCTTTGGGGATTGCGGAGTACCCCTTCATTGTCATTGCTCCACTCTGGCCCAGAGTTGTAGCACCTGATAAGGTCTCATCTATGGATCAAATAGAACTAAACTGTGTACTTATTCAAAATTGAATTGTTAGAAATAGAACTGTTTTGACATTTAACTAAGTGTAAACCAAAACTATAGTAATACAAAACTGAAATGTTTGAAACAGAACAGTTTATATAAAATGGATTTGGCTTTAATAGCCAACAATGGTTGATGTGCCATAAAACAAAACCCAACGAAAAACACATTGTTTGGAGTGCAGTTTAAAATTTAAATAATCCTTAAACGTCTGGAAAGATACCGTGAGTCAACTCAGTTTACTTGACAGATATTGACCTTTAAGGGCAGTTGAAAATAATTGATTGTAATGTCAGGTGACTAAAATCCTAGAAGTTAGAAACTAGATTTTAACTTTGAATTAGTTTGGCGAGACCAGACAAAGTGAGTGGACCTAATTTTCCATCTATGGTCCATATAATTCAGGCACCCCGACTCACCTAAGAAGTCAGTAATGTATGACTTGAATGAATAGTTTGCCCAAAAGATATGGTTTTCTTGTTTAATTCTGTAAAGGACATAGAACAATAAAGAAGAAATAGAACGACGCTTAGGTCGCGAAAGTAAGACAGCGGCTAGAAGCAACAACTGACCAGTGGAGACGCCTATATATATATATATATATATATACTATCGTACACAAATAAATACACCTTCGATGATTTGTTTAATGATAAGTTGTTTTTTTCTAATTCAAAATGCCAGAATATTATTATTTCAATCGAAACAAATATACATACGCACATACATACACACTGGTGACCCGAAGGTTCCCTTTTCAATAGCTACAACATCAAGGTGTACGGGAGGGCGCTTCTCCTTTCCTTGGATTGCTCCACTTATCATTGATCCGTACCTTATAATGCTGAGTGTCAAGCTAGGAGGCATCAGGTATCATTTTTTGAGTCTTTGGTATGACTCGACGTGGGATTGAACTCCAGTCTCCCGGACCACTGAAGAACACAAACATGTATACATACACACATACATACACACATACATACATCAATACGTACACACAAATATACATACACAAAAATATCTATACCTACCTACTTACATACATTCACAAATATATATGCATTATTGACTGTGTTCTCAGTTTCGCATGTGACCACGTAGAGTTTTTTTTTCTTATCCTTTTCTCCGTTCTTCACATTTTTAAGGTTGTAAGCACCTGAAGATGACTTTTCAAACCTGGCAAATTGCGGCAAATTTTACCTCACCTGGGCATTTTCGATCCCTTGGCTTTTAAAACCAGGAAGTGAGAAACAGAGTTTTATTCTACATACATACATACATACATATTTTCAGTGTGGATATTATTAGTATTATTTATTATCAAACTCTTTAACACTGAAATACTACAACGAAATATATCAACGCTTGGTATATATATATATATATATATATATATATATATATACCAAGCGTTGATATATATATATATATATATATATATATATATACATGCTCCCCTACCCCTGTAGGGTTGAGCTCTCTAGCGAAGGAAGTAAATGTATTGTCATTAGCTTAAATGCAAGGCACTTCATATGAATCGAGGTCTCGGTAGCCGTTAAGCGGATATATGTAAACAATAACAATTGTTATTCATAAGCGTTTAAATTTCCTTCGCTTGTGCTGGTTTCCTCGTGGCTGAGTGGTAGAATCTTAGATTGCCGTTTGAGTCAGTCGGGTTTCGATCCCAGCTTCGGGAATCTATCCTTTCTAGCCACACGGAAGTGTTCTGATAGAACCAAAAAGATCTGTATGTGGATGACAATATATATACCAAACGTTGATAAATATATATAATAGTAAAAAATATATATTTAATTCATGGAATTTAGACTGTGACCCCTGGGGTTCATGAAGTTTTTTTTCCAAACAACTGCCTGATGATTACTGTTTTGCAAAAACCTCAATGAAACCCAGGGGTCACAGTCTAAATTCCATGAATTAAATATATATATCAAATATATTTTTATTTATTATCATTATATAATAGCTCTATCTTAGATATTGGGCACTCTCCATATAATATTGCACTTGGTTCGACACAAACCCACAAAGTGATTTAGTGACAACCAACACTGTTATAATATATATATCATCATCATCATGTCGTGCCGCTAGCACGGATATCCCTGACCCTCTCTCGCCACTTCTCCCAATAGTTCATCGCCTCTGGCAGATTTTTCAGGGCTACATCCCGTATCCTCACAGAGCTGCTGAATGTCTGTTCGAGCTGGTCGTCCTGCTTTTGCCCGGCCATATGTGGGGGTCCATAGGAGTACATCACTTATGAGCTCGTCCTTGCTTCTCCAGCAGTGTCCTGCGTGTCTGGTTCGTCTAACTTGTATAGTTTTCGTGACGGGAGGTAGGTGGCCGTATAGTTGGTGCCTTGTGGGGTGTTGCCGCCAGGACTTGTTCACTATTGATCGCAGCATTCTTGTGTAATTGCCGTCTAGCTTCTTCTCCAGCCGTTTAGTTAGCGTCCAAGTCGTGCATCCATACGGCAGTGTCGATACGACCGCTGCCTGGAAGAAACTGCGTTTCATTTTATCGGTCAAGTCTGATTTCCATATGATCGATAGGCTATCGATAGCTGTCCATGCCTTCGTTACCCGCGTGTCGATGTCTTTTTAGGTTGATGAGACGCTGCTTCCTGGGTAGGTGAATTTTTCTACTAGTTTCAGAGAGGTTCCGTCTAGTGTGGAGATGGCGCCTGTTTGATTATAGCACACACACACACACACACACACACATATATATATATATATATATATGCACGTGTGTGTGTAAGCTTTATCTACTATATATAAATTTACATAACGGTTTACATATTATTATTATTATTCTCTTGTAAGAGTTTTCCATAGCAGCGCTAGCAAATGGTTTCTCCCTGGAGTTTGAGTGACAGCAAGTCTCCTCAAGTCTCCGAGGCTCTTCTCAGAGGTCTGGCCAATCTCAACAATGCTGCAGTTTGGGTGATCTTCATTCGTCCTCTTATTTCCAAGTCCTTTAGTCTCTGTACTAATCTGTTATCTTTTTGCAGCATATTTATGTTTCGTTGTAGTATTTCAATATTGCTGCAAAAAAAGATAACGCCCCGACACAAAATTCTAAATATCAATTTTTTTCTCTACCGATCTTTTTTTCTTGCTTACAGAGTTTTAGTAAAAATGTACATAATTTGATGCAGTTATTAAACCATTTTTTCACTTAATATTCTAAGTCCGAAGGATATATATTCATCTCGTGAAAATAAATACACAGATATGGTGAAAAAAAAATTTTTTCTCTTTCTTGAGTTTGAATAAGAACTAGATGTTTTTGTAGCAACGGGAATATTTTAAGAAATAATGGATTTGTTACAACACACTCCAAACACATTGGATATGTTGATTCAGGAATGCTTTCTACTTGAAAGTAAATCTCTCTCTCTCTCTCTCTCTCTCTCTCTCTCTCTCTTTCTCTCTCTCTCTCTCTGTCTAGGGTCTCTCACTGTCTTTGTCGGTTTTTTCTGTCTGGCTGCTTCTCTCTCTCTCTCTCTCTCTCTCTCTCTCTATCTCTCTCTCTCTCTCTCCCAAACGTCTGAAGAATGACTTCTGAAGTCAGACTTCAAACGTATAAATATAAGCTTATTTGAAGATCGGGTACGTGAAACTTAGAGTCGTGAGTGAACTTAACTTGTTTTATTCTATAATTGAAATACTGTGTGTGTGTATATATATATATATATATATATATATATATATATATATATATATATATATATATATAGTTATATTCGGTCAAGTTAAACCAGAGTTGGGAGGAATTCCATCAGGACAAAAAAACATTCAAAAGTGAACATTTAAATTTTCCTGCTCAATGTAACTGATATTACAGAGAAATAATTTCTTTAAGAAAAAACTCCATCAGGACAAAAAAAAAGAAATATATATATATATATATATATATATATATATATATATATATATATATATATATGCACGCGTTTGTGTGTAAGCTTTATCAACTATATATAAATTTACTTGACGATTTACATATTGTTGTTATTTTCTTTAAAGTATTTTCTATAGCAGTGCTTGCTAATGCTTTCTCACAGGAATCTGAGTGACAGCAAGTCTCCTCAAGTCTCCAGAGCTCTTCTCAAAGGTCCGGCCGATCTCATTAATGCTGCAGTTTGGATGGTCTCTTCTTATCCTTTTATTTCCAAGTTCTCCAATCCCTGTACCAATCCTTTTGGTGACTGTACCGAGTGCACCAATCACATTTGGTATCACCGTCACTCTCATGTTTCACAGTTTTTTCAGTTCTTTAGCAAGGTCAAGGTACTTATCTCTTTTTTTCGCTTTCTTTTTTTATCATGTCACTCTTTGCGAATTTTTCATACCAGTTTTAGTTAATATTTCAATAAATACTGAGTGACAGCAAGTCTCCTCAAGGTCTTTAGGACTCTTTCGATTATACGAGCTGATCTTAACAATACTGTAATCCGAATGGTCTAGATTCTTCTGATTTCCGATTCCTCCATCTCTTTTTTTTCAAGACATTGGTAACCATTCCAAGTGCTCCAACCTCAACTGGTATCACCGTCATTCTGATGTCCCACGGCTTATCCCTCTTTTTCTTTTATTTTCTCTGTGGTCCGCTGGAACGGCAGAATGCATAAGCTGGCAAATCCTTTTTTCTAAGTTAATCGACACTAGAAGAATTTTTTTTTACCGGAATCTGAGTGACAGAAATTTTTATTATGTCTCCAGGACCCTTGTAAGTACCCTGGATCATTTTGATATGTCATCTACTATACAGTTCATCGAGTCTCTTTTCCAGTTTCTTGGGTATTGTTCCAAGGTCCGCAACTATAATTTATTATCATATCCTCTTTATGTTCCACAGCGTTTGTTCAATTCTTTTCGCCTTCTTTCAACTTTACTCTCTGATCTGCTCAGACAGCGAAATTTATTATGTTCATCCTTTTTTTTCCAAGCTAATTAAATCAAGGTGTGGTCTTTTAATTAGGTTTGGTTTTGTTTTCTTTGTTTGATGGTATATCAACTTTCGGAGATTATTTAATGCCAAAGCCATCCTTCTAGAAGAACAGTAGTGGTACTATTTATTCCATAGCTGGGAGGATAAGAGGGTATAGGACTAAGAACCTGTCAGTCGCTTGTAATAAAAGTTGTCTGAAACCTAATGTAACACCTTGAAGCTTTTGAAGTAAAAGTTTTTCTATCGTTTTTAACTATTTTGATAATTATAAACTAGCTCTTTCCTTAGAAGATGGAACACTTTTTCAATATTGTTAGCCATTACTCTGAAAATTATTTTCTGGCTCTTTCACGATCTCTCTCTCTCTCTCTCTCTCTCTCTCTCTCTCTCTCTCACACACACACACACACACACATACACATTCTCTCTCTCTCTGTGTCTCTCTTTCACACACACACACACACTCTCTCTCTCTCTCTTTTGATCTCTCTCTTTCTCTTTGTTTCGTTCTCTCTCACTCACTCTCTCTCTTTCACTCTCTCTCTTTCTCTCTCTTTCACTCTTTCTCTCTCTCACTCTCTCTCTCACACACCCTCTCTCTTCCTCTCTCTCTCACTCTCTCTCTCTTTCACTCTCTTTCGCTCTCTCTCTCTCTCTCTCACTCTCTCTTCCTCTTTCTCTCTCTCTCTCTCTCTCTTTCTCTCTCTCTCTATATATATATGTGTGTGTGTGTGTGTGTGCATGTTTTATAAACACAACTTTATTCACATACCCCTAAGTACGGCGCGTGTACACTAACACATTGACAGAGCTCTAACGTAAATACCTTGTCTGCCTTACAAATTATTTGATATTCAATCAATTTATCGATCTACTGTCCAATCTGGACACTACAACAGTCACCTAACACCTGACATAGTAAAGCTACCTGTTCTTGTGCCGGGAATACTGATGACGTCATTTTTTGTGCAACTCTTTGCCAGCTCCTCTATGAAACGAATTTCAACTCAGCTTATAAACTGTAGACAAATCTGTATTCGCTGAAGATATCACAAATAAGCCACTGGATCAGATCCGGCAACTGTTAGGGACTTCAAACTGATGCCTTTTTTCAGACTACTCAGCGATGTTTAAAAGAAGAGGCCAATTTGTAAGTAAAACCTACTGTTTTTTTTTCCAATGATGTTTCTTATATATAAAAATATACGAATTTAACAAAGATGTTTTTTGACTGTAATGATTTCTGGATAGAAATATCTATTACCAATATAAATTTACATTTAATAAGCGAAAAATACGGGAGGTGGCAGCACATTACGACATCAGCACAAACGACATCAAAAAGTTTAAATATTAACTCAGACATTTATTATCCATTAATCTTTGTTTGGTTGGTTGGTTGGTGGTTTTATAGCATATTAACCATTGTAGGTTATTTGATGCCAAATCTTGTTTATACATACATATTAAATATACATGATTTGTAAACAAATAGTTTGTAAGTAACATTATTTCTAAACAAGCCAAATATCATTTATTTGTGCACATATAGTTTCAAGTATTACTACAAACACTAATAGTTTTATTTGCACACAGTCTAATAGTTTCTAATACTAATAATTATGTTTAATATTAATCATTTTTTGGCACATAGTTAAATGATTTTCAGTATAGTAAATGATTAAACAGTTCTATTTCCCCCATAGATGGGACTCTTATAAGTTGTTTCGCTCCGGATCAGAGTACGTAGGAGTAATTGCAATGAAGGGGTACACCTCATTCCCCAAAGATCCAGGATAGAAGTCTCACCATCAGATTTAGTGTCGTATCCAGGGTTCTTGTTGAGGGCGTCTTAACTCTCTGTAGAGGTGCAGTCGGCGTATTTTACAGCGTTAGCTAACTGGGATGACTAATCATATTTACCAACCCCTCCGCTCGGGCAGGATATGACACAAGGTCAATTTTTAAGCGGAGTTTAACAGGTTTGAATTCAGAGTTTTCCTTCTCCTAGACTAGTTGCCTCACCAAGGCTGAAGAACCTAGTCTACCCTAGTCTGCCCTACTATTTACCCATAGCTGGAGGGAGAATAATTGGATTCATACCTTTCCCTATGTGAAATCCAATCAGTCTCGTCCAGGATTTGAACTCGTGTCGCTGTGTCCATTTCCTACGACGATAACCATTACACTACGGGTACAGACTAATCTTTTTATAGAGTAGAAAATTGAGCAAAATTCAAAAAGTCTGATTGGGCAGACTGGAAAATTTGAAATTTATGATAAAATTGAAGATCGGAGATTCAAGCGGTCGAAACGTTGTGCATTACAATGAACACTAAGAAGATAGTCAAAGATATAAATTGTGTAAATAATTACTCCACATCAAGGAAATTAACACAAATATTGGAGCTCTTCGTTTGGTAAGAATTCACAGTTCATTATTTTGTTGGTGCTGGAATTATGATTATGTTATGACTGATTTTGTTTTTTTAAATGTAAGAAGAAAAGGAAAACTAAAAGAAAAAAAAAGAAAAACAAAGCATACAAAAAACGAATAAAACAACACCAATAAAACCAAATACCGGAAACATTTTTGAATAGATTTGAGACACTGAAAAAAAAAACAGTATAAATATAAAATCCTTGTTACATTTATAGAATACCAAGGTATACTTGTTGCGCCATCTTGTGAGAAAACATTCGCGCCCACGTTCGTTCGAAATTATTTCTGACAACTTATACAGTCCTGATTCGTACTGAGAAGTAACTTAAAAATTTGCTTTAAAACTATGCTTAAGTGTTCCATGAGTGTAGCCTAGCGGTTATCGAAGAATAGTTCTCAAAGACTTGAGTTCAAATACTAGATATGGTAGTTCATGTTTTACTTCGGGCTTATACCCTCAAACTCTTTTTTCTCTCCACGTGTGGGTAAAAAGTAAGGAAGCCTAGCTTCTCTAAACACGTGGATAAGCAAACCTGTCTGGAAAAAGGAAAACTCCGACTTCTAACGTCGTATTGGTGCGGTAGGGTTACTTGTTAAAATACGAGCATAACCGATCACGTTTTACTTAGAAAGGAGATGGGCACTGCCAACTAACACTTGAACTGAATTGGGAATGGCTAGGTATGGTGACCTGAAAAATTCAATCGATCAATATCAATTAGCTATTTTTAATTGATTTGATTTCTGTATGATCGGACAAATTAAAAAATATATTAAGGGACAAAATAAATGGTCGATTTTTTATTGTAATTCTGTGATCAGTTATTTCACATTATTCACTTCTATTTTTCTTTTAATTTTTTTTTTTATATATATATTTCATTTCAGCGGATATATAAGTTTGGTTTTGTTTGGTTTAGTTTTGGTTTGGTTTGGTTTAGTTTGGTTTTGTTTGGTTTGGTTTTATGGTGTATCAACGATTGTTGAATATTTCATGCCAAATCCGGTTTATACATGTATATTAGATATATATGATTTGTAAACAAAAGTTAAATGGTTCCAAGTATTGCTATGTATCACTAACAATTAAATTAAACATCAGTCATGTTTTTTACACACAGTTAAATGATCAAACAATTCTATTTTAAATAATTCAATTTAGCATAAAACATTTGTTTGGGCACAGTTTAAATCAAAATTCTACTTGACCCATAGATAGGAAACTACCAGGTGCTACCACTCCGGGCCAGAGTGAACTCAACCCAGAGCGATGGCAGTGAAAGAGTTCTCTGCATTCCCCAAAGCTCCAGCAATATTGCAGCCTCAACATCAACTTGTTTAGTCTTATATTCGTTGGGGGTATTACCCCTTTGAAAAGAAGCAGTCGGTATATTTTGCAGTGTCAGACGACTGGGCTAGGAAGTATAAGCGAACAGATTTCGTTCGATATAACCTTATGCAATACATGACTGTTTATTTAGTTGTTTGATTAATTTTAATGGTGTATGAATCCGTTTAAGATTATTTTAAGGTGGCGAAACTCCAGTTCTGGTGATCTGCGGGGTGGGGAGTATACTTTCATTGTTATTACTTCCAAATCCACTCTGTTAGGCAAGACAGTACCTGTTAGCTTTTCAGCAATGAATCAAATAGATCTGAACATACGATAAATGCGATTCCCTAACTTCTAGATCTTCTTCAGCAAAATAAAATCATACCAAAAATTATGAATGTAATCAAGATCAATACCATACAAAGTAATTATCAAAAAAAAATTCCAGAGGATTTTAAAATATGGTTAAAACGAAAATATTATAGATAAATAAATGAAGGAATAAATAAAAAAAAACTCTTAAGAAAGAAAGTTTAGTTTGGCTGCTCTGCTTTATGGCGTATCAAATTTTGTGGGTTATTAGATGCAACCCCCCTCTCTCTTATATATATATATATATATATATATATATATATATATATATATATATATATATATATATATTATAAGAGTATTGGTTGTTACTCCATGAAACCCAGGATCGCAGTCTATAATCCATGAATTATATATATATATATATATTATAGTATATGTAATTTCTATATGTACAATCTTTAAAATAAAATATTTAATAGCTTTAAAAAAAACCTCAGTCTACCTAAAATATGTTGATGATATACTAAATCTTGCCAACGATGCTAATGAAATAAACCTACCAAAAGACACCTTCCCAAAAAATTCAGTCCTTAATTTCACCGATGAACTAAACAAAATTAATCATCATCATCCTCATGTCGCGCCGCCAGCGCGGATATCCCTGACCCTCTCTCGCCATTTCTCCCTATCATTCATCGCCTCCGGCAGGTCTTCAGGGTTACATCCTGTGTCCTCACATAGTTGCTGTATGTAAATTCGTGCTGGTCGTCCTACTTTTGCACATCCATAAGTGGGGGTCCACAGGAGTACATCGCTTATGAGCTCGTCCTTGCTTCTCCAGCAGTGTCCCGCGTGTCTGGTTCGTCTAACTTGTATAGTTTTCGTGATGGGGGGCAAGTGTCCGTATAGTTGAAGTCTCGTGGGGTGTTGTCGCCAGGACTTGTTTAATACTGCTCTCAGCATTCTTATGTAATTTCCGTCTAGTTTCCTCTCCAGCCGCTTCGTTAGCGTCCATGTGGTGCATCCATATAGTAGTATCGACACAACCGCTGCCTGGAAGAAACTGCGTTTCATTTTATCCGTTAGGTCCGACTTCCATATGATCGAGAGCCTATCGATAGCTGTCCATGCCTTAGTCAGTCGTGTGTCGATTAATAAAATCCCATTTGTCGATGTTTTGATTGATGCTGATAATTATAATTATAACTTTACTAGCTCTACTTACAAAAAACCTCTAATAACCACTGCGGGGGTGTCTTCGTGGTTTAATGGTTAAAGCGATGGACTGCGGGATCGTAGTAAGCAAGTTCGTACTCCAGTCGCGCTATTACGTTCACTTTTAGGCAAATATCTTTGAGAAAGGTATAACCCCCCCCCTTATCCTCCCAGCTATGGGTTAAATAGTACCACGACTGTTCTTCTAGGAGAATGGCTTTGGCATTAAATAACCTCCAAAAGTTGATATGCTATTAATCAAAGAAAACAAACCAAACCAATAACCACTCCTGTACCGTCAACTTTAAAAGTGAATCTGATGTAAAATAGCAATATATATATATATATATATATATATATATATATATATGATTTGTAAGCAGATAGTTTGTTTGGAACATTGTTTTTAAAAAAACCAGCACAATCTTAAATGATTTTAACTATTGTTATCCAACATTAATGTTTCTATTTAATATTGATCATTTTTCTGCATACAATTAAATATTTCAAGTCTATAAAATGACTGAGAAGTTCTATTTGACCCCCAGATAGGAGCCTAAAAGGTATTACCTCTCCTGGTTAGATTAGACCTTCGTGTAATGGCAATGAAGAGGTATTCCGCATTCCCCAAAACCCCTTAACAGGAACACCACCATCAGATTATTTAGTGTCACACTCAGAGCACTTGTTCGAGGAAGGAGGTTTTACTCCTTTGTAGAGGTGCAGTCAGAGTATTTTTTAGGCCCAGTCGACAAAATGGCTCAAGAATCATCTATAAAAATTAAACACATATGATATTTGCGATTCCTTAACTTCCAGGCACAAAATAACTCCTGATGGATTAATATGGTGTTAAGATAAATCAATCAATAGGAAACGATTTAAGAAATTGATGATTGATTAAACATATTTCAGGTATATAATCGTACCTCGCATAATGTTCGAGATAAATATACAAATTTTGACCCAGTCGGCTGGGATTGTAGAATACAACGACTTCATCTTCGCAGAGAGGTAAGACTCCCCACCCCCATGAGTGTCCTGGATATAAAACTAAACAATCGAGTGGTGCGGTTACAATAATACTGGAGCTTTGGGAAATGCAGAGTACCTTTTTATTATCATCGCTCCCAGGTCTACTCTGGCCCGGATTGGTAGCACCTGATGGGGTCCTGTGGGCCAAATAAAACGAAACTGTGTAATTACGCTAAACTATTTTTACATTTAACTAGCTGGGCCATTGGCCTAATGAGTTGAGTGTTCGTCAATGGTCCGGCAGATCGGGGCACAAAAGACTTTTAAAAATGGCACTTGATGCTGCCTTGCTTAACACTCAGAATTATTAGGTAAAGATTAAGGGTAAAGTGGAGTAATCCTGGGAATGGAGTAGCGCCCTCTCCTACAGTTTGGTGTAGTAGCTATTGAAAAGGAGCCTTCGGGTCACCGTCGACTAAGCTCGCCAACTTTACTTACGTACGTTTATCAGTGTGTTTAAATTTCATACTTATGCTAAACTGAATTGCTTGAAATAGAACTGTTTTTGACATTGAAACTGTGTACTTATGCTAAACTGAATTGTTTGAAATAGAACTATTTTGAAATTTAACTGTGTTTCAACAAAAAACATACTGAACTGAATTGTTAGAAACCTTTATCAAAATGACTTAATTCGGCGTTAAATGACCCAAAAAGTGTTAACACGCCGTAAAACAAAATAAAACAACCAACAAATCAAACAAAAATTTCAGACTTTCCACGATTTGGACGCTGCGTGAACAAAATATTTTTTCTGTCTATATGCAATTGTTGACTAAAGAAAATTTCACATCAAAAAATCGGCACTAGCCATTCAATACGTCCGCTGTTTTATTGCTATTAACTGTGCACTTATAAGCGAACGGGTGTTGTTCAATGGGATATCACGTGATCCACAATTGTAGACGTAATTTGTGTCATTATGTTCCTAAACTTTCAGACTTGAGCAGTGATTTAGTACTAATGCAGCAAGACTAAACAGAGAAAAGTCATACTGCTGTATTTTGACCTTCGACCGGGCCAAAAATGCCATTCCAAGGAGCATGCACCGGAAATAAGTGACACATTCTAATGGCAGTTATGAGAGGAAATCGCGTGGGCGGAATTTGGCTGAGGAAATGGGACGAGGTAAAAAAAATTCCCATGGTACACTCATAGACTGATGCACCAGAAGAGAGTGACCTGCATGACAGTTATTTCCGCTTGATGACGATAAAACATGCGATTTCAAAGATCGAGTAGGCGACTGAGTGGGCGTTGAACTATTATATAACTCAATCAAGACAGAAGTTACAGTTTAGAGATCGGACGGAGTTATAGACGAGATGTGGTAGTGAAAGCCACACCATGCCGAAGGGGCTTGGGGCCCCCGATTGAGTTGGGGTCCAGAGAAGTTGCTGATAAGATGCAGTAAAGAAAGCCATAACCCAGCAGAGTGGGCCCAGGGCCTCCAGTTGAGCATCAGGAGAACGAGAAAGACACAACGCTGACGGCCATAAGAGTGGGGTCAAAATATTGCAATTTCTGTTCGGTCTCCAGCTCCCTCTCACACGCAAACCATGAGTAACCCTTTTCAAACGTTACAAATAAAGTGAGAGGTACATATTTTTATAAAGAAGGCTTCGCTCGTCTTTCTTCTTCGTTGTGTTGTTATGATTATGAGTATATAACAATATACACTAAGAAGAGGCGCACCTAACGCAACGGTTATTGTTGTAGGAAATGGAATCGGAGACCAGAGCACGAATCCAGGAAGAGGCTGTCTTCGTTTCATTAATGCCCTTTGGAAAGTCAAAAATCCAGCAGTTCTCCCTGTTCCAGCTTATTAGTAAAATATCAGAGCAGATTGGGTTCTTAAGCCTTGATAAGGTAACCAATCTAAGAGAAAGAAAACTCTGATTTCAAATCAAGAGTACTCCCATTAAAAAAATTATCTTGTTTTAGATCCTTCAAATGACGGAGGGGTTGGGTACGTCAGTGCATTGGCACAATTCTGGGTTTCATTAAAAAAAAATATCGAGGATGTCATATTTTTATTTTCAAATTGGTACTGGATTCAACTCCATTTTATCCAGACTGTTTTCTAGATGTCTAGACATCATCCCTTTATTCTACGACTTACTCAGCGATGGCTTGATCTTAAATTTAGAGATTTATGAATTGCGTATATTATACATTTGTATTCATATTTTTATTTAGTTGTTTCCTAAGTGTTTTTCGCGCATCATTATATGATATGAAATATTCTCGTCAGACACAAATCCTTATATGATATTAAATATTTCTGTCAGATACAAATAATCGCATATCGTTATATGATATCAAATATTTCTGTCAGATACAAATAATCGCATATCGTTATATGATATCAAATATTTCTGTCAGATATAAATAATCGCATATCGTTAAATGATATCAAATATTTCTGTCAGATACAAATAATCGCATATCTTTATATGATATCAAATATTCCGGTCAGATACAAATAATCACGCATCTTTATATGATATCAAATATTTCTGTCAGTTATAATTAATCGCATATCGTTATATGATATCAAAGATTCCTGTCAGATCCAAATAATCACACATCCTTATATGATATCAAATATTCCTGTCAGATCCAAATAATCGCACATCGTTATATGATAATAAATATTCCGGTCAGATACAAATAATTATATGGTTTCAAGTATTCCTATCAAATAGTAATAAATAGATGCTTCCTAATTATTATTTCCGTTTCATGATTGATATTTGTTTGCGCGCCATTATATAGGTTCCAGTAACTAATAACAATTCTTATTGAACAATTATAATTTCAAGTTACTATTATTAATTAAAAAAATAACTTACAAGTATGCAGAAAGCATTCCATGGTGTAATGGGGATGTCCTCGTGGTGTAATGGTTAAAGTGATGGACTGCGGAATCGTAGTCAGCGTGTTCGGACTCCAGTCGCACTATTACGTTCACTTTCGGGAAAATCCCCTTGGGAAAGGTATGAACCCCCTTATCCTCCCAGCTATGGGTTAAATAGTACCACTACTGATTTTCTTGGAAAATGGCTTTAGCATTAAATAACCTCCAAAGGTTGATATGCCATTAAACAAAGAAACCAAGCAACCATCGTGTAATGGTTTTCGTTTGATTTAGTTTTATGGGATAATCAACCCTTGAAGTTAAAAATAAAATATTTCCACTAAACCCATTGTTAGTGTTAGTTTTATCCACTTTGCGACTTATTCTTATCTTGCCAGATTCACCAAAATCTATCATTTCTTAAAATCCTTTTTATACATATGTATTAAATGTATATTATCTAGTTGGGTTTATGTCATATCAACCTTTATGGGTTATTTAATGCCAAATCCGGTTTATACATATAAATGGAATGTACATGATTGGGCTTGGTAGGGTTTCATAACCCTTGTAGGTTATTTAATGCCAAATCGTTTTTATACATATATATTAGATATATACGATTTGGTTTGGTGGATTTTATGGCATATCAACCATTGTAGGTTATTTAATGCCAAATCCTTTTTATACATATATATTAGATATATAGGATTTGGTTTGGTGTATTTTATGGCATATCAACCACTGTAGGTTATTTAATGCCAAATCCTTTTTATACATATATATTAGATATATAGGATTTGGTTTGGTGTATTTTATGGCATATCAACCATTGGAGGTTATTTAATGCCAAATCCTTTTTAACATATATGTTAGATATATAGGATTTGGTTTGGTGAATTTTATGGTATATCAACCATTGTAGGTTATTTAATGCCAACTACTCTTTATACATATATATTAAATATACATGATTTGCTTTGTTTGGTTTTTCTGACATATCAACCATAGGTTATTTAATGCCAAATCCTATTTATCCATATATATTGAATACGTATGATTTGGTTTGATTGGCTTTCATGGCATATCAACCATTGTTTTGTTTGGTTTCTTTTATTTAATGGCATATATATATATATATATATATATATATATATATATATATCATTGCACGTTATTAGGGTGTAGATAAGGCCAACATTCTAAATGATGTAAGCAATTTTATTAAAAATTGAGATGAGATTTAAATAAAACCTTGGAGAATGGGACATAGATAACTAAGAGAACTGTGATATTCGTGGCGATGAAGTTTCTAAATCAGACAGATGTTATTTAGTATGATGAATAAAGGAAGAAGGATGACACTTCTTTATAAAAATATATGCCTTTTTTATTCTTTCGTAAAGAGTTGAAGCTTCTGTGATGTGTGAGGGATGGATGGAAACAGGGACAGACTGCTATATTGACCCATAACTTCTTCTCTTGACCATACCACGCTGTGTTATCTTCAAGGCCCCACTTAGCACTTCTATTTCTTAGCCAGGGGTACTCAACCGAAGGTTCTGAGCGCCACAGCCCTCCAGGGGGTGCTCTCAGTGACTGCAAGCTTTGACTCAGGCCCTCACTAACTCCAACTGACAAGCAGGCATCTGCATTTATTATTTCCGAACGTCCACAACTTCCAATAAATCACGTGACTGTTTCCCTTATTTACACTGGTGCATCTATGATTTACCGGCTCGGTCAAGGCCAATATACAACCCAGACAGACAGACACATAATCTTTATTGTAATAAGATGTAATAATAAGCTCATAAAATAGGAAATTTCTCATATGAAAATAAGCGTGAATTGAGAAATTATTTATATTTGCTTTTATTCTGAATATAAAAAAATTACAACAAAATCGGAAATTGTTAAATTATTTTTCGAGCGTGAAAAACAGAAACTTGATAAGTCGTCAAAACTAACAAGCATTTACGAGTGAAATAAATTTTAGAATTTAATTACTAAGTTGATCACCCGTACAATAAATAAATCAAACCAAACCAACTCACACATCCATACATACATAAACACACACGCGTATATATCGACAAACAAGACAAAATAAAGCAAAGCAACACACACACACACACACACACACACACACACATATATATATATATATATATGTACATACGAGTGAGAAAAGCAAAGCACACAAACACAAGCATATATATACGTATACATGAGAGAGAAAGAGCGAAGTGCATTCGATAAAAAAAACTATATATATATATATATATATATTCATCCACAGACAAACCGTTTCGTTGTATCACAACTCTTCAGTGTGGCTAAACATGCAGGACGCTTCAAGCTTGGATTATTCAATAAATAAGGTGAACTTTAACAAAGGAATTGACATCAGGAAAAATTATCTATAGTTGCACGTTTCCAAAGAATAGCTTCTTTTATGTCCAAGAAAACTCTCGGCATGACCTTATGTACTGACCACTGCACCCAGAAGTTTGCTTTTTTACCGGAGAGTCATGTGTTTCCCCTCCTTGGGGTATCTTTTCGACTCGTCCTCATACTAGCAAACCAATGTTCTGCCGATTTCTAACCATTTGGGACTAAAACATGTATCTCCGTACACAAAGCACATTTTTATGTAAATTTTACATTGTTTGCACTTCTCTGCCGGCAAAAATTTGATGAGAGACCTCTGTTCAAGTCTAGTGAACTCTGATTTTCCATTATTCTAAGTAGCCTCGATGAATATTTTTACAGGATTGAAATAATTTTTGCTATAAATCAATTCTAAACAAGGGCACCTCTGGTGGTGTAATGGTTAGCAAGCTAGACTAGCCAACCTACACGAGTGAGTTCGAGTCTCATTGGGCGCCCCATTCATTCGGCCTTGTGCCACATCGAACCAAAGAGCTTTGTAAATTACTAAACCAATTCTAAACAATACAGAGTCAACATTTAGTGAAAAAATTCTGAAAAAAAAGTTACTTTGCTTTTTTTAAATTAATTCACATTTATTGAATGACTCTTTATATATATATATATATATATATATATATATATATATATATATATATATATATATAAAGTCATCTACAGACAGACTCCTTTGTTGTGTCACAACTCATCAGTGAGGCTAGACACGTGAGATGCTTCAAGCTGAGATGGAAACCCGGATGACTTTACGCCAGAAGAATATCATACCGCAGAGCTATATATATATATATATATAGGCACTGTCAGAAAGGCAAAGAAAAAAATGGTTCACATTTTTGTGTCAACTGTAATTAAAACTCGACAAATGTTTCTTCTGATTTTTTTATAGCATATAAACTTTCGTGGGTTATTTCATGCCATTCCCGAACTTGAAGAACCATAGTCGTGCTATTTAATCACTAGCTGAGGGTATAAGGAGGTTTATACCTTTCGTAAGGATATAAGTCCGAAAATGAACGTCATTGCGTGACTGGAGTTCAATTGTTTATTTGTTTGTTTGTTTGTTTGGGTTTTATGGCATATCAGCCTTAGTGGGTTATTTAATACCAAATGCATTTTTATACCAAACTAAAAATAATAAAACAGTTCTATCTCAAACAATTCAGTTTAGCATAAGTACAGTTTAATTGGCAAAATCTTTTTTTTATTTTAAGCTATTCAGTTTAATCAAACAGTTCTAATTCAAACAATTCAGTTTAGTATGAGTATAGTTTTTGTTTACACACAGTTAAATAATAAAGCTGTTCTTTTTCAAACAATTCAGTTTAGCGTAAGTAGAATATCAATATCAAAAACAGTTCTATTTCAAACAATTCAGTTTAGCATAAGTACATAGTTCAAATGTCGTAACAGTTCTATTTCAAGAAATTCAGTTTAGCTTAAGTGCGTATTTTAGTTCTATTTGACCCATAGATAGGACCCAATCAGGTGCCACCACTCTTGGCTAGAGAGAACCTAGGAGATACGGCAACTATACTGGAACCTCACCATCAGATTGTTTAGTGTCATATGCAGGACACTCGTTGGGGGGGTCTTACTCTTCTGCCGAGAACCATTGCTGCATTCTACAATCCCAGCCAACTGGACAAACTAGAGTTCAAACTCGCTGTTGCAGTCTTTCATATGAAATATTATACCACAGAGACACTCCTTCTCTATTTTTGTCACTGACAATTTATTTTTCTACGACTCTTTAAATCTCGTTCTAATCACTTGGCATTTTCTGCTCTGATGAACTAAATATTTTTGTCATTTGGGGAAATCTGATGATTAATCTCACAAATTTGCAGTGTTTGACTTAAAATGCTTATAAGCTTGATTCAATACGCAATTTATCCAACAATCTCTATGTTGAATGTAGAGCGGGGGTGAAGAAGGTTCCGACTGACCTTGCTTAGTCATAAGAGATACGGTGTCATGACTCTACAGTCTAAATGGCTTTCCACTTTTTCAGCCTCACACAGACTTAGTACATTAGGAATCTTCATTGTAATAGCAACCTACTATTGTATTGATACTATTCATTGATCAATATACTGATTTCCCCCCGCACGCCACAAGAGTCACTGTGCATTTGACCTTTTTTGAATACTTCTGCCACACACACCATCAATCAGATGCTCCAGTTCCATCCACTTCAACATGTCTGGTGTTTTCATGGTGCAATGGTTAGCGTACATCGCGGTGAGTTCAAGATCCAGTTGCACTTTCAATTTTTCTTTCGGACAAATACTCTTGGAGAACGTGTTAACCCTTTTATTCCCCTGCAATGGATTATATAGTACCACAGCTATTCTACAAGTATGGCTTCGGCATTAAATAACCGACAAAAGTTGACATGCCATTAAATAAAAGAACAAACAATAAATTTTAGAGATGGTGGAGATGTCTCCCTAAAACTCATAAACCTAAGATCCCTTTGAGACTAATCCTCTCAGGAATAGGTTTGTCCCCCCACCATAAAATCATAAAGTTCTTAGCTAAGTCACAATCCTCTATATTAGGTACTATCAGTGTTGCACATATCAATAATTCTGGCTCACTCCTCAAAAAAATAGATTACATTAACATGAAAAATAAATCCTTAACTAGTTTTGACATCAAATCCCTATATACTAATATACCTGTTGCCAAATGATACGTACCTTATATGGCTGAATGTTAAGCAAGGAGATATCAAGTACCATTTTAAAAGTATTTGGTATGACGCGACCTGGGATTGAACACTGGTCTTCCGGGCCATTGGCGAATACTCTAACTGCTAGGGATTAATATACTATTAAATAAACCAAATCAGTTAATTTAACTTTTTCTTTATTTTTTTTTATTCACTCGAAGAACAATTCAATTTTTTTTTCTTTTTTAGCTGTCCAAAACAGCTAAATGTATCAAACGTTTAGAAAATCACCTTCGGAAAGCAAACATTAAGTTACCCCTACACGTCTTTAAATTAATTAGAAATCTGTATGTTATGCACGTCACATTCTTATTTCCAATACATCTCTTTTTGTAAACAGAAATTTGGTTTGCTAAAGTGTTCTCGCATACATTTATTTAAATTCCTTGAATCTGGTCCTTTTAAATATATAAGTAAAGTAAAGTTGGCTACCTTAGTCAAGAGTGACCAGAAGGCTCTCTTTTTAATAGCTACTACACCGAATTGTAGGGGAGGGCGCTACTCCTTTCCCTGGATTTTTCCACTTTACCCTTGATAGGTACCTTATAATGCTAAGTGTTAAGCAAGGAGGTATCAAGTACTATTTTAAAAGTTTTTGGTATGATGTGACCTGGGATTGAACCCAGGTTTCCGGGACCATTGGCGAACACTCTACTCGTTAGGCCAATGAGCCGGTTAATTCGTAATAATTATAATTATTTCTGATAAATAGACGAAGTCCAGCTGATTTACCCACAAGAACTCGATTAAGTAAAGATCACGGACAGACTGAACAAGATTGAACTTATCTTAAAGTTCATTCATGAACTAGAAACCAAAACCACTTTTCCTTTCTTAGATATCTTACTAATAAGAAATAATGACAAATTAGAATTTAAAGTATTCCACAAAACCACCATCGACATTTTTATTCACACCATAACACCAATACCAAAAGAGGAATTATTAAAGGTTTTTACCTTTGGAGAAGTAGGGACGAGCTCATAAGTGATGTACTCCTATGGACCCCCACATATGGCCGGGAAAAAGCAGGACGACGAGCTCGAACATACATACAGCAGCTATGTGAGGATACGGGATGTAGCTCTGAAAACCTGCCAGAGGCGATGAACGATAGGGAGAAGTGGCGCGTGAGGGTCAGGGATATCCGTGCTTGTTCAAGATTGCTCGCAGTGATTGGGAAAGTTGTTTATTTTTTACGGAGGTGGGGTGCTATACTTGAGTCCAGTCAAAAGCTACCAGTGATTTTATTGGCAAAACATTGCCCAGTCGGCTAGGGCTATAAAATACAGCGATTGCTTTTCTGCAGATGGATAAGACACTCCTCCAACGAGTGTCCTGATATGACACTAAACAATCTGATGGTGATGTTCCAGTGTCATCCTGCTGTTCATTCGGCCACTAGACGTCTGACTTTCCCTGGTGGGAGATCAAATCTCAGCTGAACCATTTGTCTTACCATATTGTGAATTTTTAGATCCAAACAACTGGATCCAATGTTTACGCTTAAAGCCGAAAGGACCTGACCGGCTGATCATTCGATAATTAAAAAAGATAAGAAGTTGATGTCCTGAGAACGTAAAACCACAGAGTTGAATAATAAAATAATAAGGTTTTAGTCAGAAAAAGATCAACTGTTACGAAAATGAATTTTATTATTTCAATGTTCCATTCCCCGAAAGTACGAAGCAGAATGTCTCGGAATTTAGCCCCTATCTTGCAGCGGTCAGTTTAAGTCAACAGTCAGCCTTCCTCACAAAGATCCACTTAGTATTCTCAATGCGATACATTAATTCTTATCTTCAGCTTGTTGGAATAGCCGAGATGTGAGAGGATCTGGTTATCTACGTATCTGGTGCAAGGCTCTTTTCACAGGAGTTCCTTCCTGCTTTGATTTCGACTCCGCGACTAACTTCAACTCTCTTTTGCCGCAAATGTCATTTTCGGCAAAAATTCAGTTTATACAATTGTTTCTTCTGTTTCCAAGTGGGCGTATCTCATCAACGGTCTTCTCTCTAGAACAATCTGTCCGCACCAGTCTGACCTCTTCATAGCCCTACTTCCTGCTCATCATTGTTTTGACTGGCGGTCTCTCCGATTTTAACTTTCCTATTTTTTCTTTCTTTCCTTCTTTCTTTGGTTAGAAAAATCAATTTCATGTTTTTGTATTTTTCTTCTAGTCAAAATTAAACAATATTTCACGTTTCTTTCTCTTTTGACAATATATTGTATTATTCTTCAAAAAAAACACTGTACTGATTTTATTCTTCTAAAATCCGCGCTACTCATTGTTCTTTGCTTTATGAAATAAATAATCTTCCAAAATCCACTCCGAATATTTTTCTTTATTATTAAATCGTTTAGGCCAGACTTCGCAGTCCTAATCTACTCAGTTCTACCAGTAATGCTGCAGCTTTAGGGAATGCAAATTACCCATTCATTGCCATCACTCCCTGCCATCACTCCCAGGTCAACTCTGATTCAGAGTGGTAACACCTGATGGGTTAAATAGAACTAAACTGTGTACTTATGCTAAACTGAATTGTTTGAAATAGAACTGTTTATTTGTATAAAAATGGATTTGGCATTAGATAACCGATAAAGGTTGATATGCCATAAAACCCAAACAAACAAACAGGCAAGACAGCTTTACCAGATAACATGACATAGAATTATGATTTTCCATTTCTCATCTGTCCTTGTATCAGAGGAAGTGAAGTTTTGTAATTATCTAAAACTCGTTCGCAAGATCAAGTTATTGCGTAGGCAAAGGATCATGAAAAAAAAAAGACTCGAACAATTAGAAATTGATTGATTAGAAGCAAAACAGAATGAAAACTGATAAAATTTGTATGAAGCAGCAGCAGAATAGTTGTCGTAAAAAATTGTTGGAATACAATGAACTGAGAAGATTAGGACACCTAGGTACCCTGTTCGCCACTGGGACGGGAGACTGAGGTTCAATCCCTGGTCGAATCATACCAAATACTTAAAAGATGCTACTTGATGCCACCTTTCTTAACATCCAGAATTATTAGGTATGGATCAAGGGTAAAGTGGAGCAATCCAGGGAACTCGGTGTAGTAACTACTGAAAATGGAGCCTTTGGGTTGCCCTTGACCACGGTCGCCAACTTTACTTATATATATATATATATATATACATACAGGGTGCGGAAGCAAAATATGGAATAATTTTTAAAACGTTTTTTTGTCAGATTAGTTTTAATCTAAAAGCTACATAGATGAATATGTAACTTAGTCTGATGAGGAAAGCTTTGCTTTAAAAGTTCGAACTGGGCTATAACGGTGCCGAAGCAACCCAAAACACTTGTGTGAAAGGTGAAAACGCAGTTGATCGCTGTATAGTAACCAGATAGTTGAAGAAATTCCATTCGGCTTGCAAGACCTTCGACAACCAGACAAGGTCAGGTTAATTCCGTGGCCGTGGACAAAGCCATAGAGACAAATCTAGTGAGTAGCATTTGTGAGCTCGGCATCTGATGTTCCAATGCGGTTCGTCACCTTCACGACCCCCGAAAAAGCATCCTGAAGCTGCTGAACTGTATGCCATAAATTACCAAAATACTCCAAAACTTTTGACTCACTCTTGTATAAATACAGTTGTATAATGTATCATGCGATTAATAAAAATAAATAATTGAAGGCAGCTTTATCAGCGCACAGAAAAAGTTAATTAGGTTTATTAAAATGACAAAGAAATAAAATTGCTTCTAGATTGGTCTGGTTTGGTTTTATGTCATATCAACTATTGTTGGTTATCTAATACCAAATCCTTTTTATATATATAAATGATTTGTAAACACGTTTTGTAGATAACATTCTAAAACGATCCCGAGCTCTTTTTTTACACACAGTTATATGGTTTCAAATATTGCTAAACAACAGTCACAATTTAACACCACGCATTTGTTTGCACACAGTTTGTTCTATTTGACCGATAGATAGGACCCGATCAGGTGCTACCATTCCGGGTCAATTGGACCAGCGAGCAATAGCAATGAAGAGGTACTCCACATTCCACAAATCTCCATGGCTGAAACCTCGCCATCAGATAGTTTAATGTCATATCTAGGATGCTCGTTAGGGGTATCTAACCCCTCTGCAGAGATGCAGTCGGTGTATTCTATAGCCTGTGCTGATTGAACATGTATAAATATTGCTGTACAATGTTCAATGGAATTGATAAAAGAAATAATTGAAAAAGACAGCTTTATCAATACACAGAGAAAGTTAATTAAATATATCAAAATGACAAAGGAATTAGATTGGAAAACGAAAATATAATTCATATGCCAAGAGAAAACACTATTCCGAATTTCACAATGCTAACAGAAGTATCATATAAATCTATATTTGAATTCGTCGACGCTTCTTTTCTTACGAAGATTACCATTACTGTTGAGTTTTTTTTTTTTTTTGTTTTGTTTAATGGCATATCAACTATCGTGGGCTATTTAATAGCAAATCCATCCATGTAGAACAGAGGTGATACTAATTGATCCCTAGCTGGGGGGGGGCTAAGGAGACTCACACCTTTCCCAATGGTATTTGTCCGTGAAGGTAATAGACTAACTGGAATTTGAACTTGCTTTCCACGACGTCACATATCAGCACACTATCCACTAAGCCATGGGGACTCCTTCCTATAATAATTCCCTAATATGCAGAGAGCACTCATGTTTATATATAAAAATCGGTCAAGAAAGGAATAAGGGTAATTTATCATAATTATATTATAAAAATATCATAATTATAATAATTTATTATAATATGCAATAATTTACCAGACATCAGCATAATGGTTTGATGGTTCACCAATGGCCCGAGAGACCTGGGTTCAATTACAGGTCGAGTCATACCAAAGACTCAAAAATGGTACTTGATGCCTCCTTGCTTAACACTCAGCATTATAAGGTACGGATCAAGGGTAAAGTGGGTCAATTCTGGGAAAGGACTAGCGCCCTCCCCAACACTTTGGTGTAGTAGCTATTAAAAAGGGAGCCTTCGGGTCCCCCACGACTACGGTCGTCAACATTACTTTACTTACTTATATATTAAAGTCGGTCCAGAAAGGAATAAGGGCAATTCATGTGGGGTACCAACATAAGGGTAATTTATGTGGGGTACCAACTTTTTGGCAGAGCTTAGAAAACGTTGACTGTATTCTCTGCAAAGAGGTAAGACCCCCAACCCACGAAAAAAGGTGTCCTGGGTATGACACTGAATTACATCAGGTAGTGAGAGTATGTGAGAGGATGAACTTAATCTTTCGTTGAAATTATTCCCAGGGCCACTCTGACCCGGATTGGAATTAGCAGTTAGGGAGCCAACTATGGATCAGATACATCTGTTTGCAATTTGTTAGAATCAGATTGAAATATTTAAATCCATATAACTGTAAGCAATCAAATTATTATTTAACAGAAATTGTTACTTGAAATCATATAAAAGGAAAGGCTGGCCTCGGTATAAAATAATCCAAAAGTTGATATTCCATAAAAACAAGAAAAATTATTTGAAAATTATTAGTATTTGATAAGAATACTTTATACCATATAACTGGAAGTTATTTGCATTAAGAATAATTACTTGTAGATATAACTGTGTAATAAAAGACTTGACTTACCTCCAAGCCAGATACGACAAAGTACATGCTTAGTATGCAGGGTATATTTCAAGAAGAAACATGGTCAACGCTAATATGAAAATGTATAGATGGTGGCCTGGCAAAGTTTCATGGGACCGATGTTAATATGCAAATTTTGAGCTTGCTTGGACGAGAATATAAGCGTGAGTAAGGTTCACGGTGACACATTTTTTTCTCTGACGTTTGAGGTCAGTGAATCGGCACGAGAAGTAATCTTTGTGTGTGTGTGTGTGTGTGTGTGTGTGAGAGAGAGAGAGAGAGAGAGAGAGAGAGAGAGAGAGAGAGAGAGATCGAAAAAACAAACAATTAAAATCGGAGGACGCGCTACTTCAGCATTGGGACAACAAATATCTGCAGGGAGGACCGCTTTGAAAGTAAATACTAGGATCAATTTCACATTTCAACACACACACACAAACACACACACACACACACACACACACACACACACTTTCTGTAAACTATTACAAATTACTTACTAAGATTCATATAATTGTATACAAACAAATGATTTTTATTGAATGGAAATGATTATATTAAATAGTATGATTATCATATTTACCAACCCCTCTACTTGGGCAGGATATGACACAAGGTCAATTTTTTATGCAGAGTTTAACAGGTTTGAATTCAGAGTATTCCTTCTCCTAGACTAGTTGCCTCACCAAAGCTGAAGAACCAGTGTGTCCTACTATTTACCCATAGCTGGAGGGAGAAAAATTGGATTCATACCTTGTGAAATGCAATCAGCCTCGTCTAGGATTTGAACTCGTATCGCCGTGTCCATTTCCTACGACGATAACCATTACACTATGGGCACCTAGTAGGATAATAAATATCAGAAAAGAATACTTAAAACCACACAACAGTGTATGAATTATTTGTATTAGACAGGAATACTTGATATCACATAGCTGCGTATAGAAAAATTCTTTAGAAACAATCACACAATAAATGTAAATGTAAACGTTCAATATACTCCGTTTCCTAACATCTACGAATAAAATTACCTCAGACAGGTTGAAATGCCCTTACGATCAATAACTCAATCTTTCATGAGCAATGGTCTGTCTGTTTGTTTTGAAAATCAGCATTCGAAGTTTTGGCTTCGAATTATGCTCATATACTGACCGTTGGTACTGTTGTGTATTGACCTCCGACCCGGCCAAACATGCCATTCCAAAGACGGTGGAAGTTGTGTATTCCGTTGGCGTAGGCGAGCTTGGCTGACAATATGGGACAGGGTAAAAATCCCACGGTGCCGTCAAAAAGTAATGCACCGGAAGAGGGTGACCTGTGAACTGTATGACAGTTATTTCCGCTCGATGATGATCAGAACATGCCATTCCAAAGACGGCAGAAGTTGGATATTCCGTTGGCCATTTATGGGAAGAGATTGAGTGGATGTTGAACAATTATATAGCTCAGTGCACAGGAAGTTCAATGAGAGTTGGAGAAATGATGCTGTAGAGAAAACAGCACCCAACAGAAGGAGCCCTCAGGCCCCCGATTAAACAGTTTATACTAGGTTTACTAATATTTATAATTATATTGATTCTAATTTTTTTTAGAATATTAGGTTTTCGTGGAATAGGAAATATTTTTTTAGGTTTCTGTTTCGAGCGAATCGTGGGCTGAACCGATATGAGGACAGAGATTCATCCAAGTTATGTTACAGATTGTTTTTTGCAGACGGCAAAAGAAGTAATTATTTCTGATTGGAGTTCCAAGTTGATGGAATATTGGCCTGCTCCAATATTTTGTGGATGATGTCTGGGTCTTTCAGTCACGATGGTGTTTTGGATTCGTACGTGATTTGGCGAAACGAAACGAATCTGGGAAAGGCGAGGTGTTTATATATTGGTAGCCACGAGGGTTCCTGATTAAATTGAAATGCAACACGGAGAGGGTGTAATCAGGTAAAGCATGTTCTTCAAGGGTTTACAAACCAATGGGCATGGAAACAGAAACTTAGTAATGAGGAAAAAATGAGTAACACATTGCTAATTAGTATATTACGTGGTCTATTTTAGGTGGTTTATAGCATGCATGTCAGATAGTGATACAATCGGATGTATTGTTGTTTGATAGAATTGTGATGCATTATTTTGGGCCATGATTTTTTGTAGATTTATGTGGAATGCTTTGGGCCTTGAAGATATTGTGTTTTAGTTTATGGAATTCTCCGGTTACTCCAGGTGGGAACCTGTTGAGCGAAGAACTGGAGTGTGGTCATGAGGAATCAAGGGGAAATGTGTTGTTGGAATGACCAGGGTCACTAGGTTTGTGACCAGGATCTGGGACCAAAGTATGGTCCTTTCAGGGTTTTAAAATTCTTCAGGGAATTACAGAGGGCCCCGTTGTGTTTGGGAGGATAAAAGATGCATCCGTATTGTACCTTTATGCACACATGTCAAGATGGCCAACCACGCAAAGATAGTAAAACAAATTTAGATAATAATTAGCCGGGCAAGTGTTACATAGTGAAAAGGTCGCCTTCTAAGTAAGATTCTGCTTTGCTGTGGTTCAAGTAATTTCTTTTTCGTTTTCAGCTATTGTTGTCCTGTAGAATTATTCTGTAAAATATGCGTGTGAGGGTGATAGAGACGGACGAGAAGAAAATTCCACAGGTGGAATTTTGAAAAAATATTAAGGGATAATTGTTGTATATTAACCTCCGACCCGGCCAAACATGCCATTCCAAAGACGGTGGAAGTTGTATATTCCGTTGGCGTGGGGGAGCTTGGCTGACAATATGGGACTGGGTAAAAATCCCACGGTGCCGTCAAAAAGTGATGCACTGGAAGAGGGTGACCTCTGAACTGCATGACAGTTATTTCCGCTCGATGATGATCAGAACATGCCATTCCAAAGACCGCAGAAGTTGGATATTCCGTTGGCCATTTATGGGAAGAGATTGAGTGGACGTCGAACAATTATATAGCTCAGTGCACAGGAAGTTCAATGAGAGTTGGAGAAATGATGCTGTAGAGAAAACAGCACCCGGCAGAAGGAACCCTCAGGCCCCCGATTAATCAGTTTAGGATCAGACGAATTGGAGATCAGATGCGGTAGAGAAAACCAGCACCCAGAGAGCAGCCCATTTGAGTAGCCCAGGAGAACGTGAAAGAAAAACAGTCATGGCCAATAGAGAGGGGGTCAATATGTTGCAGTTCTGTTCGGTCTCTAACTCCCTCTCACACACAACCCTTTCAAATAAAGTGAGAGGTATATTTTTCTAAGAACTGTGTCGCTCGTCTTTATTGTGTCTTCGTTATGATTCTGCATGCATATATAGATGTATATGTATTATGTGTTTGTTTAGTTGGTCATGGCTATACAACAGTACCAGTGGGTAAAATGAAACTGTAGTACTTACCAAGGAGATCACTTTAGACATATATAAAAGTAAAGTTTGCGACTGTAGTCGAGGGTGACTAAAGTTCTCCCTTTTCAAAATTTACTACACCGAGGTACAGGGGAGGATACTATTCTTCTCTCTAGATTGTTCCACTTTACCCTTGATACGTACCTTATAATGCTGAGTGTTAAGCAAGAAAGTACCAAGTAGCATTTTTAAGTCGTTGGTATGACACGACCTAGGATTAAACCTCTGTCTCCTGGGCTATTCGTGAACACTCTAGCCACCATATATATTAATGTATAAATAAGAATTCAGTTTGACATAAGTCCACATTTCAGTTCTATTTGAATTTATAGGACTATACACTCCTATAATTTAATTTGGGCGGTATGCCACTTGTTCCCACAAAGATGGCGGACGCTCAATGTTCAGTCTCGGGAAACTATTGGCCAGGAGGACCACGTGATATGCTTACAACTACGTCAGCGCGCGAAAATTCAAGTCCTGCGTCTTGAGCCACAGATAAGAAGATTTTTTCTATAAATACGCTGTCTTAAAACACATTCTTTCTCTTTTACGAATTTTCTTCGTAGTGGCAACAGCTCTTTTACGAAATTCCTTCGTAGCGGCAACACCTTCTCTTTGACCAAATTCACCCGTATCAGCAACACCATGCATCGCAGACATTTATATACAAGAACTATGAGACGCTTTCCCGTCTCTAAAAAACTACCGGTTTCTAATCATAGAAAAAGGACATTTTAATTTTACACTTCTTTTTGTAGTTTAGTTGTGTTACACACACACACACACACATACACGAGCTCACACATATATACACACTATCAGTATGTTAGAGTTAGTTATGTTTTCATGTATTAATGTAAGTTTTGTTTATTATAGAATATAAATTTGTTTTTGTTCGTTCGCCTTGTTTTTAAATGTTCATTTTGTCCACGCCGTTTTACAACCATTATCTATTCCGTTTCTTTTACGCACACATCACCCCACAAATTGGTGACCTTCCGACAAGTGAAAGCACGCAACCACACATAAAAGCAAAAACAGCTCTCATTTTAAAAAACAGCACAAAAAAAATTATTACAACGCGTAAAAATGGTAACCCTTACTTAGAACACACAACCAAAATATAAAAATAAATTAAATATACCCACAGCACGAGGAACTCTTTCTACACTACCTCCTAAACATTTGAAACTTTACTTCTTGAGAGAAAACTCAACCACAAATGTTAACCCAACGACGTAAATTGAGCATACAAAATTTCCTAAACATGCGAAACATTTAAGAATATATTTCACTCATTTCAAAGACAACATGAAAATTCTATCACGGCGCGTGAACTTTTGGAAATAAGAGCGGCGAACACATGCAAATTCTTTAAATATCTTATTAGAAAATTTCATATAAAACAATTTCATGCAAAAATTTAAACAAAATTTTCCAAGCTAAAACTCCTACACAGAAACAGGACGGCAGAATTTATTTCACAACACACGAGAGGAATTTTGACACGATGCATATTTCTTCACTTTCCCCACTACCAAAAATCAGGCAACCTTCAACTCTTTTGACTTGCCCACCTAATCTTACTGGCCACCAAAGATACTATCTTCTGCTGCTACCAGACTGGTCAGTAGACGACACACACTTCTTTTACTACTACCAAACTTGTCATTGGGACGACATTCGCAACGACAAGGAAGAACAGGACTACGCGATATTCTCCACCAGCCAAAAAAAATTTCCCGACATTTTCTGAACAAATACCAACAAAATGCAAGCCAATTCACTTACTATCTTCATGATTCGACAAACTATCCGTGAGTGCCAGAGTGACGAAGCCAAAAAGCACCCACCGGATACAATGTTATCAAACAAATCACAAAAACTAAGACATCTGAAAGTTTGATTTTACGAAAACGAAGACAAGCAAATCTTCAAAAAAAACATATAGGACTATACACTCCTATAATTTAATTTGGGCGGTATGCCACTTGTTCCCACAAAGATGGCGGACGCTCAATGTTCAGTCTCGGGAAACTATTGGCCAGGAGGACCACGTGATATGCTTACAACTACGTCGGCGCGCGAAAATTCAAGTCCTGCGTCTTGAGCCACAGATAAGAAGATTTTTTCTATAAATACGCTGTCTTAAAACACATTCTTTCTCTTTTACGAATTTTCTTCGTAGTGGCAACAGCTCTTTTACGAAATTCCTTCGTAGCGGCAACACCTTCTCTTTGACCAAATTCACCCGTATCAGCAACACCATGCATCGCAGACATTTATATACAAGAACTATGAGACGCTTTCCCGTCTCTAAAAAACTACCGGTTTCTAATCATAGAAAAAGGACATTTTAATTTTACACTTCTTTTTGTAGTTTAGTTGTGTTACACACACACACACACACATACACGAGCTCACACATATATACACACTATCAGTATGTTAGAGTTAGTTATGTTTTCATGTATTAATGTAAGTTTTGATATTATAGAATATAAATTTGTTTTTGTTCGTTCGCCTTGTTTTAAATGTTCTTTTGTCCACGCCGTTTTACAACCATTATCTATTCCGCTTCTTTTACGCACACCTCACCCCACAAATTATAGATAGAACCCTATCAGGCGCTACCAGTGTGGGTCAAATTGGAACTGGGAGCGATGGCAATGAAGGGGTACTCCGCATTCTCCAAAGCTCCTGTATAACTGAAACCTCGCCATCAGCTTGTTTAGTGTCATTTCCAGGACATTCGTTAGGGAGAGTCTTACCCCTTTGCAGAGATGCAGTCAGTGTATTCTGCAGCCACCTCCCAGCCGACGGAGCAAGTCTCATCTTTGGTTTAAATAGACACGGGAAAATTATGAGTAAATCTTTGAACGTATTATTTTTCATTCATAACAGTTACTTTTGGCTTTTATTGATTCATCATCATTCATCATCATGTCATGCCACCAGCACGGATATCTCTGACCCTCTCTCGCCACTCCTTCCTATCGTTCATCGCTTTTGGCAGGTCTTCAGAGCTACATCCCGTATCCTCACAGAGCTGCTATGTGTATGTTCGAGCTGGCCTTCCTGTTTTTGTTCGGTCATTTGAGGGGGTCCATAGGAGTACATCACTTATGAGCTCGTCCCGGCTTCTCCAGCAGTGTCCTGCATGTCTGGTCCGTTTAACCTGGATAGTTTTCGTGATGGGAGGCAAATGGCCATATAATTGGTGCCTAGTGGGGTGTTGCCTTCAGGACTTTTTCAATATCGCTCGCAGCATTCTTGTGTAATTGCCGTCTAGCTTCTTCTTCAGCCGTTTTGTTTGCGTCCAAGTAGTGCATCCATATAGCAGTATCGATACGACCGCTGCCTGGAAGAAACAGCGTTTCATTTTATCGGTCAGGTCTGATTTCCATATGATCGATAGCCTATCGATAGCCGTCCATGCCTTCGTAAGCCGCGTGTCGATGTCTTTTTCGTTTGATGAGACACTGCTTCCTGGGTAGGTGAACTTGTCTACGAGTTTCACGGAGCTTCCGTCTAGTGTGGAAATGTCACATGTTTGATTACTCATGGTTATTAGTAAGGATAATTATTAGTAAGAATAATTATTAGTAAGGATAGTTATTTTAAGCTATAATTGAATACTAAAGATTATTATAATGTAAAGTACTTGAAGTTATATAATTATTTGAAATACTTAAAGCTTTAAAACTGTAAGCAAATCATTAGTATCCGAAAACTTGAAACCAAAAAACTATTATTATTACTTGTAGTATTAGCATTTTATTTCTTACGAGTTTTTTCATTCTAGCGATAGCTGATGGTCTTTTACTGGAGTCTGAGAGCTAGCAAGTTTCCTCAGGTCTCCGAAATTCTTCCCCGTATTCTGATTAATCTTAACAATGCCGTAGTTTGGATTGACTCGATTCGTCCTCGGATTTCCAACTTTTCCACTTCCCTTTCTAAGCCTTTGGGGACAGGTCCAAGTGCACCAGTTACAATTGGTATCACCGTCTTTTTCTTAGTTTTCTGGAAAGGCCCAAGTACTTGTTTCTGTTCTCGCTTTCTTTGATTTTCACTCTATCACCGGCTCGCTGTTCTAGTGGGTAGATTGTCCGCCAATGGTCCGGGAGACCTGGGTTCAATCCCAGGTCGCGTCATAACAAAGACTTTAAAAATGGTACTTGATACCTCCTTGCTTAACACTCAACGATATAAGGTAGGTATTAAGTGTGAAGTGAAGCAATCCAGGAAAAAAGAGTAGCGCTCTCCCCTACAACTCAGTGTGTTACCTATTGAAAAGGGAGCCTTTTGGTCGCCCTCGACTACGGTTGCCAACTTTACTTGATAATCTTATTATTGTTAAATTGGAATAGGTTGGTCGGTTTTGCTTCATGGAATATCAACACCTTTGTGTTATTTGATTACGAATCCAGTTAATACTCACACACACACACACACACACACACACACACACACACACACACACACACACACACACACACATATATATATATATATATATATATATATATATATATATATATATATATATATATGGGGAGGGCGCTCGCGCACGTGTGTGTGTTGAATATATCTGATTTATTAACATATAGTTAGGAGGTAACATTATTTTTAAACGAGCCAGAGTTCATTTTTTTTTGCACACAGTTAAATGGTTTCAAATTTTGCCAACACGAATAATTGCAAATGGTTTCAAGTATTCCTATTAAATTCTAACAATTCTATTCAATGCTATTAATTCGTTTGCACGTAATTAAGTTGTTCTATGTATTGCTATGTAATACTAATCAGTCGATTTAACGTAATGGATTTGTTTGCCCACAGCTAGATGGTTTCAAGTATAGAAAATAATTACATATTTCTATTTGAGCCATAGATGGTACCCTAACAATTATAACCACTCCGTGTCAGAATGGACCAACGAGGAATGGCAACTACTGGGTATTCCACGTTCCCCAAAACTCTAGAACAGGAGCCTCACCATAAGATAGTTTAGTGTCATACTCAGGATACCCGTTGGGGGTAGAAGGGTCTCTTACTCCTCTGCAAAGGTCCAGTCGGTGTATTCTACAGCCCCAGCCGACTGGGTTTAAATAGGAATAGGTACTCGAAACCATATAACTGTTTGGATTTTAATGCATATCAACCGTTGTAGGTTATTTCATGCCAAATCCTCTTTATATATATTAGATATATATGATTTAGTTTGGTTGGATTTTATAGCATATCAACCACTGAAAGTTATTCAATGCCATATCTACCTAATACATATACGAGTTGCAAACGATAAGTTTCCAGACTTTTTTCGTATGGGCACTTTTATTGATAGTACACACATGAAACTCCAGTCCCCTTCGAAGTAATCTCCTCCGGCTGCAATGCACTTGTTGTACCGTTCCAACAACTTCTTGATGGTCCCATGGAAGTCCTCTTGTGTGAGCGTATCAATGACCTTCGTCACAGCCTCTTTCATCTCCTCAATTGTCTCATAACTGCAGCCTCTGAGCTTAAGGAATAACCAAAAGTCACAGGGAACAAGGTCTGGACTATAGGGAGAGTGAGGAACTGTCTTGATGCCCATCTTGGTCAAATAGTCTGTGACAAGGATAGAGTTGTGGACGGGGGGCATTGTCCGATTTGAAGAGTGATGGCCTCTTCCGACAGAATCCCTTCCTGAACTCCCTTAAAACCTCAACATAGTAACCCTTACCCTAACCCTTTGGCCAATCAACTGCAGTGTATTGACTTCCTTACTCCTCCCACACCTCTCATCATCCCTCAGAGACTCTCTGCCTTACTTGAATCTCTTATGCCACTCAGAAACTGATGCTCGATTCATGCAACATGGTCGAAAAGCAGTCTGAAGCATTCCAAACGTTTCTGTGGCATTTTTCTAAGTTTAAAAGACAATTTTATTGCATATGTTTCTTCTAAAGTGTCAGATTGCATTTTTGAAATTCACCAGCTGTGACAATCGGGCTTTAGTAGGGTGTATTCCAATTGCTGCTGTAGCTGTTCATTTAAAGCTGAAAGCATAAAAATTGGTCAGTCATCTCAAAAGATGTATAGCAATAACATACTAAAATTTCAAGAGTCTACGATGATTTTAAATGCCTGTACGAAAAAAGTCTGGAAACTTATCGTATCCACCTCGTACATTAAATATATATGATTTGCTTTGGTAAGTTTTATAGCATATCAACCATTGTAGGTTATTTAATGTGAAATCCTCTTTATACATATATATTAAATATATTGGATTTTTAAGTATATTTTTTGATAAGGTTTCTAAACGAGTCTTAGCTCATTTTTCTATGCACACAGTTAAATGGTTTCAAGTATTTCTATTTAATATGAATAATTCAATTTACTATTAATAATTTGTTTACGCATAGTTAAATGGTTCCAAGCATTGCAATGTATCACTCACAATTCAATTAAACAGCAGTCATTTGTTTACACACAGGTAAACGATCAAACTGGTCCATTTCAAACAATTCAGTTTTAGTTTTGAATTGTTAGTGTTAAATAGCAATACTTGAAAATATTTAACTGTGTACAAACAAATGATTAATAGTAAATAGAATTACTCGTATTCAAAATACTTGAAAATATTTAACAGAGTGTACAGAAAAAATGAGCGCAGCCTCGTTTAAAAAAGCTTTCAACAAAATGTGTTCAGAAATCATATGTTTATGTGTATAGTATCCCCGCCTGTCCCACAGGAGACCGGGGTTCGATTCCTTGCCGGGGAGGTAAAAATTTAACCGGATCATTGGTCTAGTGGGTTGAGTGTTCTCCAATGGTCCGGGAGACATGGGTTCAATCCCAGGTTGCGTTATACCAAAGACTTTAAAAATGGTACTTGATACCTCCTTGCTTAACACTCAGCGATATAAGGTACGTAGGAAGGGTAAAGTGGAGCAATCCAGGAAAAGGAGCTGCGCCCTCCCTTACATATCGGTGTAGTAGCTATTGAAAAGGAGCCTTCTGGTCGCCCTCGACTATGGTTGCCAACTTTACTTTGCTATGTGTATATATGTATAGAAATGATTTGGCTTTAAATAACCTACAAGGGTTGATATGGCATAAAACCAAACCAAATCAAACCAAGAAATGAAACTTAAGATCAAATTCTGTAACAGACTTCAGGACTAAAGGAGACAAAGATTTTACAGTTTAACATACGTTTATAGAGTTCAAGTTTTGTCTCGAACCTAGATTTTTACGTATCTCAAGACAAATTTCGATGATCGACAGATAATGAAAGAAGAACTAATGGAGGTGCCCGTGCTGTAATGGTTATCGTCGCAGGATATGGACACGGCGACACGAGTTCAAATCCTGGACCTGACTGATTGCATTTCACATCGCACTAATACCCTTGGGAAAGGTATGAATCCAAATATTCTCCCTCCAGCTATGGGTAAATAGTAGAGCTGACTAGGTTCTTCAGCCTTGGTGAGGCAACTAGTCTAGGAGAAGGAAAACTCTGAATTCAAACCTGTTAAACTCCGCTTAAAAATTGACCTTGTGTCATATCCTGCCTGAGTGGAGGGGTTGGTAAATATGATGAAAGAAGAACTCGATTTTGGGTAATCAGTCAATTGATGAAAATGATGAAAATACGACAAAAACGCGACGTTTGACGTTGAGAATTATGAGGGATTAATTAATATTGATTAGCTAATTTTGAGACAAAAGTGATAAGCTGAAAAATAAAAATATCCAAAAAAAACTTGTAAGACAGTCTCATGTCTTCCTAGACACAAAAACTTATATTACTAACGTGATACATTTTTGAGAACGGCCTTTTAGTTGGAAATAAATGCTCCTGGGCTATCACAGCCCCCTTAGTGATTTGAATTTTTTCCCCCAAAACCAAAAACCAATTGTGTAGTCACCATGTGGGAACTGTTGAGAACAAACCGGAACAAGTGGTGGTAGTGTCATTTAAAGACTTCCCACTCGGTTTCCGAGAATGGTCATAATGTCTGCGAAAGTATATGATTTCTAACCTTAACAATTTTGAAAGAGAAAAACTTGATAAACTTTTTTACACCATCAATCTCCTTACTGAATAAACCGAACTTTTACGAATTCATGCTTGTATGTATGTATGTATGTATGTGTTTGTCTCTGTAAGTGTACGCTATGAGAAAAATAATGCTAGAATACAGACGGGTGGGTAATGTGTTGTGGGGTTGCATATCTGTCAGCGATATTGTTGGGCTATATCGAATAAAGAATAATTCATACATGGTAAGTCTTATCTAAAAATTACTTGACGTTATGTTGCCATAGTTCCAAACTGATGTGTCAGTTGCAGCTTTTTAAGTATGATAACGACCCAAAACACACAATAAGATTATTCAGCAACAACCCAGGAGATAAAAAAAAATAGCTAATACGGTAGACGAACGGTAATTCCCTTGATGACTAATGGTAAAAAGAAAACTAATACCCAACCAAAATATAAAATCCTTGAATGAAATAATAAGTTTTATAAGTTTTATTATCAATGCAATTACAAATCGACTTTATCTCCTTCAAAATAGCTACATTGTGAAATGGGAAAAAACAAAGACGTTTTTCCAACTTCTGGAACCACTGCTGGAAGTCTTCAACTGACACTGCATTCATTTAATTCATCACCACATGTCGTATATTCATACCAGTTGTGAAATGCCAATAATAGTTTACTAAGGATTATTATTAGTTACTTGAAATCATATATCTTTGTGCAAACATATGACCATCATCATCATCATCATCATGCCGTGCCACCAGCACGGATATCCCTATCCCTCTCTCGCCACTTCTCCCTATCGTTCATCGCCTCTGGCAGGTCTTCAGGGCTACATTCAGTATCCTTATAGAGCTGCTGTATGTAGGTTAAAGCTGGTCGTCCTGCTTATGTACTCCTATGGACCCACACATATGACTATTATAAAAACAAATTTTTTTTCAGAGAATTGGGCGCTATTAGCACGACGTAATAATGATATCATCATCATCATATCGTGCTGGTAGCACGGATATCCCTGACCATCTCTCGCCACTCCTCCCTATCGTTCATCGCCCTAGGTAGGTCTTTGGGACAACATCCTGTATCCTCACATAGCTGCTGAATGTACGTTCGAGCTGGTCGCCTTGCTTTTGCGCGGCCATGTGTGGGGATTCATAAGAGAACATCTCTTATGAGTTCATCTCCGCTTCTCCAGCAGTGTCCTGCATGTCTGGTTCGTCTAACTTGAATAGTTTTCGTGATAGGGGGCAGGTGGCCGTACAGTTGGTGTCTTGCGAGGTGTTGCTGCCAGGACTTGTTCAGGATTGCACGCAGCATTCTTGTGTAATTGCCATCCAGTTTCCTCTCCAGCCGCTTTGTTAGCGTGTGTGCAAATCATTTATATTGGATAGGCATACTTGATATAATTTTAGAGTCATAGTAATCTTTCATTGGCTGCTTTTCTTCATCAATAAACGCTATTGATGAATTGTTGTAGTTTCCCGGACTGAAACATTTGATTCTAGCCATTAATCTATGAGGTTCTTCTGGCTAGAATCTAGTGAAGCTCACCGTTGACCAGACTTTGTATTCATCCGCCTTGCTTCACATTCAGCATGCTACTTCCTATAACTTCCGCTACTGAAGAAGCAAGGATGAAAACATAAGTGACTTTCTTCTATGAACCCCTACACGGCCACAAACATCCCATCTCACAAACCAACCAAATAAAACGAACAAGACATGCGGGACACCACAGGAGAAAAAAGCGACGTTCTTCTATGAACCCCTTCACATGAACGCGCCAGTGTTAGCCGACTACCAAGAACTTATTTTCACCAGCTCTGTGCAGACACGGGTTGTAGTCGGAAGTGATGAATAATAGGGAGGGATGGAGAGACAGACTGAGCGAAATCGGTGCTGTCAGCACAACTTAATGAGATAACTTGACATGATATAACTTGTGCGTAAAAAAAACACTCAAGAATCAAGTACAATCAGAAATATAAATATGTCTAACGAATGCAATTCCCTAAACTCGACGCATAAAATAACCATGTATGGGTTGACATGTCGTAAAAATCGGTCAATCTATCTGTGGTGTTGTTGGTTGGAGATTTGCCCAAGTTTAATCACAGAAGAAAAGTCGACATTAAATTAGAAAAGTAATTTTTTACGTTTTATTTTTAAAAGATTATGTAGACCTTTGAGTGAAAACCTGGAGAACGCAAGGCCTGACTTATACAAATTGAAAACCCGCTACAACGAACTCAAAGTCTCGCGAAAAAAAACATATTATAAAAATGATATACTAAAATCCCTTATTATTTTACATATACATTTTACTTCAACGCCTCTGGGGAGTAAGCGAGAATATTTCAATTCATTCTCTTGCGTCATCTCAAGGTTACTTCGTATGTCACGTGTATACGTATGTGTTGTGGTCTCGAAGGGCCAGAAATGAACAACACAAAGAGATGTAAGATTTACAGCAGTATATATTTACGGAAATACAGACAGTAACCGTTGCTAATAACTGACGACACTCGCTTCACTGGTTAATCGAGTCGGTCACTATTTATAGAGTCGGGGAGGGTCTATGCAGTGACGTCATTAGATATATCACTACAATATGTCATGGCATACAATCCTGTTTGAACACGAGCTTCGAATTTGCACGCCATTGAGCTCGCTGGTTGGCCTGCTCACATGTACAATGTTACGGTCATCCTTCGTACAAGTTTTGCGCAAGGCTCTCCGCTCCGGCTGCTTTTCTCCGCACACGTTATATAACAAATCAGTCGTTCAGTCTTAAAAACAAACAAACATTCTCTCCGCAATTATGTTAGATTGTTTGGTTTGGTTTCTTTGCTTAATGGCATATCAACTGTTGTTGGTTATTTAATGCCAAAGCCATCCTTCGAGAAGAATAGGAATTGTACTATTTAACCCGTAGCTGGGAGGATAAAGGGGTTCATACCTTTCCCAAGAGCATTTTTCCGAAATTGAACGTAATAGCGCGATTGGAGTTCGAACTCGCTTACTACGATTCCGCAGTCAATCGCTTTAACCATTACACCACGAGGACACCCCCAAATTATCTTAGAATATTGAGAAAAATTGTTTTGGAAGAAAGAAGAACTAATACTTTTTATAACCAAATTCAAAGCATTAAGTATAAGAAGAGTGAAAGATAACAGTTACAAGTCGAGATTAGAAGAATTATGATTAACTACCTTGCTAGAAAGAAGAATGACTAGCGAACTAATTGAAAAACTCTGTATAATCAATAGAATATCTAATTCTGGTAAACTCTTTTTTTAAATCTTTCTCCACGAACTGGAAATTTTATGACACGAAGGATTTCATTTTTTTTTTTTTTTCTTATAGAATAATAAATTTTTAGAACAAATTGCCTAATCATATCCAAAAAAGCATAGTGCAAAAACTTTTAAGATTGAATTGGATGATTTTAGAATTAACGAAGGAAAAAAGTAATTAGGAGGGTATTTTGGGGAACTACCTGATAAATTACTAAAGATAAGTTGATCTGTATATAGATACTGTATTAATAGTTTATATCTTCTGAGCAAATTTTTTTCTGTTTAAAGTTTGATATGAAAATATTTTTTAAAAAGCGATGAGGCCCAAGAAAGGGCAACAAACAAACAAACAATGGGCGTTTTAAATGACTAATAAACAACATCACCCACCAGAAAACCTGAACATGGCTAAGCAAAGGAAACTTTAAGAGAGAAACAGAATCTCTCTTTATAGCAGCACAAAACAACACTATAAGAACCAATCATATCAAAACGAGAATAGACGCAACAAAATAGCAAATGCAGGTTAAGTGGTGAGAGAGATGAAATGATCAATCACATAAGTGAATGTAGCAAATTAGCACAGAAGGAATATAAAACTAGGCACGACTGAATGGGCAAGGTGATCCACTGGAAAATGTGCAAGAAATTTAAATTTGACCATGTCAATAAATGGTATTCACACAACCCAGCACCTGTCCTAGAAAATGACACACATAAACTCCTATGGGACTTTAATGTTCACAGGGATCACCTGATCTCGGCCAGAAGACCAGACCTTATAATAATCAACAACAAAAAAGAGAATTTGCAAAATAGTCGACTTTGCTGTTCCGGCTGACCACAGAATAAAACTGAAAGAATATAAAAAGAAGGATAAATACCTCGACCTTGCTAGAGAATTGAAAAAACTGTGGAACATTAAGGTGATAATTATACCAATTGTGATTTGTGTTTTTGGTACAGTAACTAAAGGATTACTTAAGGGACTAGAGGATTTGGAAATTCGCGGACTAGTGGAAACCATCCAAACAACAACTTTATTGAGAACGGCCAGAATACTGAGAAGATCCTGGAGACTTGAGGAGACTTGCTGTCACTCAATCTCCAGTGAAAGACTATCAGATGTCGCTGATGTGAAAAACTCCAATGGAGATAATAATAATAATAATAATAATAATAATAATAATAATAATAATGATAATAATAATAATCCTTACCATGTGTGATTGGTGCTTTTGGTACGGTAACTAAAGGATTATTATAGGGCCTGGAAGATTTGGAAGTTGGCGGCCGAGTGGAGACCATCCAAACAACAGCATTATTGAAAACAGCCAGAATACTGAGAAGAGTCCTGGAGACTTGCTGTCACTCAATCTCCAGTAAAAGGCCATCAGCTTACGCTGATGTGAAAAACTATAATAATGGTAATAATAATAAAAGAAAATGAAAAGAGAGGCAAGTACTTGGACTTCGCAAGAGAACTCGGAAAGCTATAGAACATGAAGGTAACAGTGATATCAACTGGAATTGCTTCGCTAGGAATGCTTAATAAGGGGGCTAAAAGAGTTTGATATTGGAAAACGAGCTGAGACCTTCCAAGCTATAGCATAAGATTGGCTAGAATTCTGAGAAGAGTCTTGGAGACCTAAGGAGACTTACAGTCTTTCAGACTCCAGCTAATGCTGGGGTGAAAATCATACAAAGAGAATAATAATAATAATAATAATAATAATATATGAAGGAAGAGGACTCACCAGAATTGAGTAAATACATCACTTCAAGAACTCAGGAAAATCATTTAAAACAGCAACGAAAGACTATTTGTGTTAACCAGTAAAAGCAATGGCAACGTAATAACTAAAGAGAAACAACAAAAACTACAAAATAAAAATGTGAAGAAAAACAATTGTACGGATACTTCAAGCGACAAACTGGCGAGATTGCACATAAGAAGACCTGGACATGGTAAAAAAAGGGAAGATCCTAGAGAGAAGCCGAATCTATTTTAATAGGAGCACAAAACAAAGACATAAGGAACAATTATAAGTAAAGTTGGTGACCTTAGTCGAGGGTGACCCGAAGGCTCCCTTTTCAATAGGTACTAGACCGAGGAGTAGGGAAGGGTGCTACTCCGTTCCTTGCATTGCTCCACTTTACCCTTGACCCCTATCTTATAATACTGAGTGTGAAGCAAAGAGGCATCAAGTACCATTTTTAAGTCTTTGGTATAACTCGATCTGGGATTGAATCCCCGTCTCCCGGGTCATTGGAGAACACTCTACCAACTAGACCAATGGACTGATTAAGGAACAATTATATTAAAGCAAAAAATAATAATACACAGAAAAGTTGCAAGTTTACTTTGGTTTGGTTTTATGACACATCAACCGATATAGGTTATTTACTGCCAAATCCATTTTATTCATAGAAACAGTTCTATTTCAAACCATTCAGTTTAGCATAAGAACAGTTTTTTTTGTTTACGCACAGTTAAATGTAAAACAGTTCTATTTCAAACAATTCAGCTAACTATAAGTACGTAGTTTAAATGATAAAAAGTTCTATTTCAAACAATCCAGTTTAGCATAAGTACGTAGTTTAGTGCTATTTGAGCCATAAATATGACCCTATCAGGTGCTACCACTCAGAGACAGAGTGGACCTGGGAGCGATGGCAATGAAGGAGTACTCTGCATTCCCCAAAGCTCCAACATTACTGAAGTCTTATCATTAATTTGTTTAGTGTCATATCTAGGACACTCGTTTGGGAAATGTTACCCCCTGCAGAGATACAGTCGGTGTATCTTGTAGCCCCAGCCGACTGGACCATGCATGTGTGTGCTATGACTTTGTACTCTTCTCTCACTGGACCACCTCCTCCCCCGACCTGAACCCGCTGGACTACTTCGTTTGGTCATACGTCGAGGACATCACCAACATGACCTCCCATAACACCAAAGCCAGCCCGATCGCCGCCATCCACCGAGTATTCGCCGAGCTCCCGCCGGCGCTTGTGAAAAAGGCATGCTCCCAGTTCCGGATCCGTATCGAGGCGGTGATTGAAGCTGAATGCGGCTACATAGAATAGATGTCAGCTCTACTACATAATCAAGTTAGCTGAATTGATTTTTTCAATAAAGGTTTTAAAATAAAGCTGTAGTGTTGTTTTCTTTAGGACGGCAATTTTATCGTTCCACCCTGTAGTACTCTGAATGGTAGCTAATGCGCTTACGAGTAGTGTATTGTTTTACTCTGTGTGTGATTTGAAAGCCGCTCAGATGAACGTGCAACGGAGTTCAACTCGGGAACTTATCCTTTATGAGTTCAAACTAGGCCATAATGCCGCCAAGGCAACCAAAAACATTGAGACAGTAAATAGATATTTTTAAAAATTTCGCTCGGGCTAAGTAGGCCTAAAGATAGGTCAGGTAGACCAAAAGATTTCGAATCTATGATCCAATCTATACACTCCGGTGAGTAGTACTCGGAAAGTATCAGGCCAGATTAGTGACTCACAGTCCAGTGTGAGTGGTTACATTCATGACTTCAGCAAAACCACCCAGAGCTGCTGAATTGTACCTCATATACAACCAAAATATCACAAAACTTTTGACTCACACAAGAATTTTTATACCAATAATTCTGAAGCATTACGGAAACTGTCTCCATATGAACCCATCAATTCAAGTGCTTTGTTAAGAATTTGTATTTTGATTCATCTATGCACAGATTCAACCTGAATCTGCGATTCTCACCACAAAAGCTAAACATAATTTTTATAGTTTTCATAAATTTTATAGAATTCTCCCTGTTCCACTGTGTATTTAAAAATGATTTTTAAATTCACTCAATTTAACCTTGACTGTCCGAAAAAATTATAATGAATCTACACGACGCTACAAGAAAAAGATAATCTCTCATTGACTTTAGATTTGAGTTCTTTTTTTCTGTTTTCTATAATCTCTATTAAAACATATAGTTTTTATTTTTAATATTTCCATAAGAAATAAAAGAATGAAATTTGTTTTGTTTTTATATAGTTCAAATATAAATTTTTGACCGTGTGAAATATTTCTGATTTTCTGTTGCACTTTTATTCAGATATATCAGCATAGATAAATGTTTGATAGGCTAAAGCTTGCTTCGTCTAACACAAAATCACCTTTCACATATATAAATCCTGATCAGGTTAAGATTTGCTAAACTTTAGGTGATCAAAGACCACCTTGAGTAATTAACATAGATAGATAGATAGATAGATAGATAGATTTGTTGGTTACTTTGTTTAACGGTATATCAATCTTTGTGAGTTATTTAAAGCCATCCTAGTAGAAGAGCAATATTGTTACTATTTAACCCATAGCGGAGTACATAAGAGGATTCATATCTATCAAAACGGTATAAGCCGAAAGTTAACGTTTTAGCACGACGAGACTTCGAAAACTTAATACAATGTTGGAGTCCGGCACGTTACTCAGTACATCCCTGAGACTCTCATCAGATAAATATGAGCAGACTCTAATAGATAGATAGAAAAATAGAAAGACTTGAATAATCTCCTTGGGAAATTTTGATTGAGAAGAAAGTGGGCAATAAAGGGAAGCAGAAACAACACAGAAAATTATTATTAACCATATTTACCAACCCCTCCGCTCGTTCAGGATATGACACAAGGTCAGTTTTTAAGCGGAGATCAACAGGTTTGAATTCAGAGTTTTCCTTATCCTAGACTAGTTGCCTCATCAAGGCTGAAGAACCCAGTCTGCCCTACTAATTACCCATAGCTGGAGGGAGAATAATTGGATTCATACCTTTCCCAAGGGTATTAGTGCTATGTGAAATGCAATCAGTCTCGTCCAGGATATCAACCCATGTCGTCGTGTCCATTTTCTTCGACGATAACCACTACACCACGGGCACCTCCAAGAAAATTATTATTAACGCGATATTTTTACGAAATTTCTTTCTCTTTACGTACCGTAAATACTCGTGCAATAACCGACTTTTTAAAATGAATTTGTCTCTTCAAAAACAAGGGATTATCCATTACACGAGATGTTTTTTTAAGCTTACCATCGATCATTACTCGAAATATATGATAAAAATAATTTTTAATGGTGCTAAAATTAGGGGTCACTTATTACACAAAGTTGTTCTGTACTCTAGTATATACAGCAATACAAAATAATTATTTATTTGAGTTTTAGCTTTCATTCATTCAGTCTTTGATGTGCTTGGGGATAGCATTTTTTTTTCTTAAAAAATAATACTAATAAAAAGGATTATGTTTCTTTGTAAATACTTATATGTGACCAAATAAACAACTTTGAGTAAATAATATAATACATTATTTTATCACTAGTTGATGCATTCATTCCTGATCACTGACAATCCCTTTCAGTTGAAAAACATTACGATCAGAAAGTTATCAAATATATATTAGTTATATCTTTTCAATGATATTGACATTCACCCTGACCACTAACAATCCCTTTCTTCCTTATTTGCAATCCAATTCTGTTGCCCCCAAATATATCCCCCAAATAATTATTAAACATCTAATATCCCTATCCTTTCAATTATGTCTATAATAATTCCTGACCACTAACAATCCCTTTCTTTTTCATTTGCAATTCAATTCCATTGTAAAATATTGCCACCAAATAATCATTAAACATACTATCCCTATCATTTCAGTAATATTTAGATTCCGTCTGTATATACTCACTAGCACTTTGGAGGCAAAATAGAAAAAAATATTTCTGGAAACCATGTCACCGATGAGTCTTTTTCGATTTATTGATTTGGGGACACACGGGTTTAAGGACCGTTAAGTAGATTTTGTTGGTTTTGATTTTTCAGGCTAAAGATGATCATATCCTTTAAGAGTATCAAGTAAAGATTTTACCAGTACAAGGTTTTAATTTATAGATTTCTTCTTAATATGTGTCTACTTGCTGGTAAGCGAATGGTTTCACTCAAAAAGTGAAAACGTGGTAAACTTGCTGCTTCCTTCAAGTTCATTTATTCCACTTTTTCTTTGAATTAAACTGAGCCTAAACATCGAAGCGAAAAAGTTTTCAAGCTGATCTCACAGCTCAATTACTATTTAGCATATTTACCCAACCCCTCCGCTCGGGAAGGATATGACACAAGGTCAATTTTTAAGCGGAGTTTAACAGGTTTGAATTCAGAGTTTTCCTTCTCCTAGACTAGTTGCCTCACCAAGGCTGAAGAACCCAGTCTGTCCTACTATTTACCCATAGCTGGAGGGAGAATAATTAGATTCATACCTTTCCCAAGGGTATTAGTACTATGTGAAATGCAATCAGTCTCGTCCAGGATATGAACCCGTGTCGTCGTGTCCATTTTCTTCGACGATAACCATTACACCACGAGCAACTCCTAATCAATTACTATTTACAAATGAATTCAATTGTCACTTGGTGCTCAGTAATATCGGCCTTGTGTCCAATATAATTCACGCATAGTTTTCTCTGGGCGGCTCCAAGTGGTGTAATGCGTAGTGATCTAGACTCGCAGACCATGAATAGTGTATTCGATTTTCACTGGGTACTCCATTGTAAAGTTGGCGACCTTAGTCGGGGGTGACCCGAAGGATCTCTTTTTATAGCTACTACACCGAGGTGTAGGGGAGGGTGCTACTCTATTCTCTGAATTGTCCACTTTACCCTTGATCCGTGCCTTATTGCGCGAAAGGCATGGCGAGATCAAGTACCATTTTTGAGTCTTTGGTATGACTCGACCTGTGATTGAACCTCAGACCATTGGCAAACACTCGACTTATTAGGCCAATGGCCTGGTTTATTGAACCGGGCATTCTAACTTATGAGGGCACATGCACGCACACACATAGATAGATAGATAGATTGATAGATAGATTGATAGATTTCAAAAACTGTTGGAAAAATATCAAAATAATCAATATGTTATTATTATTATTTGGAAGATATCTTTCGCCAGATTCATTAATATTTAAGCCAATACATTCTAATTTTATTTGCAAATTAATATGAGGCAGCCATATTGGCATCAAGCCATATTTAGAGATTGGTATATAATTTCTGGGGATGTTCACCCATGACATACCGAAGCAGAGAAAAATTATATAAGCTGACCACAACTCTAATATGTCTCGGTTCAAGCCGGTAAATCTACAATGACTGTACCTTTTCAATTTCACTTCATATCTTCAATTTCTTTTAAGCACGTTAATTGAGAGGTTCTCTACCCAAAGTCAGATCTAGTGGAGAGTGCCGAAGGCGATGATAAGTACAAATTTAGTTTATTACTTTTCTTCTGCTAGACAGTATGTAAAAAGTTTCTCAGTGTTTCGAGCTTCTTAGATGCTTTTTTTTCCTACGCATCTGTACTCTTCCCGAACCCAGTAAAATAAATAAGTCGAAAGTGATATATATATATATATATATATATATATATATATATATATATATATATATATATATATATATATATGAACACTTACCCGGATAAAACGTACTCACACACACACACACACACTCATATATATATATATATATTAACTACTTTCATGATAGGAAGATTGACCAAGTCAAAATTCTTGAATAAGAGCTGCCGGCTTCTTTAGAGATCAACAGAGAAAATCATGGATTGTATCCTAGTTGGTGCCAACATCAAAATCGTTGCCTCATTACTCAGCGACTTACAAAGGATAGATAGATAGATAGATAGATAGATAGATAGATAGATGTGGAGAATACATTCTTTTGAAGTACGCTAATGTACGAACGGCAAAATGGGCTCGGAAAAGGGTTGGTTGACGATATAAGTGAGGATTATCTACCACGAAAATCAGCATTAGTAACTTAGGCTATTAGTTACATAAAACCACCTACGTACAAGCACCAATTCAAATACGGAACTATCTTATCAGTCCAAATGATTGATAGATAGATAGATAGATAGATAGGATCAGACATATATATATATTTATATATTAGTCTGATCCTATCTATCTATCGATAATTGGGTAAATCTTTATATATATATATATATATATATATATATATCATTCCATGGGCCAAAAACGTACTTAATACTTTTAAATTAAGAACTCTAAATGCACGTTTATATCTTTTTCGTTAAATACATTTTATTTGCTCCTGTTATCTCGATAAGCATCCATCGATGTGAGAACAATTCTCTTGATATCAAAGTCCTGATGAAGGTTATTAAAACCGAAACGTTTAACATTGGCTTTAAATCAAAATAAATTCATCGGATTTTAATTATTCTATTTTTCTACTTACTTCATACTGTCTGATTTAGATTCATATTTACTTCCATATATATATATATATATATATATATAGAGAGAGAGAGAGAGAGAGAGAGAGAGAGCGAGATTGCTGTTGGTACAGGGGAAATAACCTAAATATTTTGAAATGAATAAGTCCTCAAATGATTTCAAATTAGGTATTTCGGTCTTTTTTTTTTTTTAATAATCATCATTCCGTATATTACTACTAAAAGTAATACGGAGATTTCAGTCCTCACCAGGCGTTTAAATTTTGGCTCAGTGTTAAAATTGTCTTAAAGTAAAGAGTATTCTGATTGTTTGTTTTGATTTTGTTTAATTCCAAATTTGGCATCTACGATTGTCCTGTTGGAGTTAACTGTCCGTGAAGATTTTCAGTTGTTTTGTTAAATACCTCTTCACTTATTTCTCTCCTTTTTACTTCTAGTCTCTATAAATGTGTGTGTGTTTTTTTAAAATAAACAAAAAAGAAAACCCACACTTACATATCTGATGTGGACCCAAAGCCGGGACCACGGAAGGAAAACACGGAACACGGGTTAGAGGTAAGAAAGATATATTAACAAAAGTTACAAAGGAGAGTGTAAGGGTAAGCGGAGCTTACTATCCGGTGGTGTCCAATATTGGTAGTCATACTACTAATACTCCTGTTGACACTACTACTCTGAGAGTGTCATCTCACATAGTAATATAATGCTGGAAGATTCCATGATGCAGGTAAGTTTCGGTCTCACAAGAATATCTTATAATCATGTAATACTTGAAATCATAATCTTATGGTCTAGATTATTACTTATAGTTATATAACCCTTCTAAATACTTCTAATATTATAATCCTTATGATCACTTATAATCTTAGAATTCATATGATATTTTCTAATCTTATAATCCATATAATTACTTATAATTTTATAATCTAGATAATTGCTTTTAATCTTATAATCCATAAAATTGCTTATAATCTTATAATCAAGATAACTTCTATTGCTTATAATTACTTATGATATCATAATCGATAAACTTACTTAAAACCTAATAATCCATACAATTGTAATCTCATAAACCTTATAATTACATGTAATCTCATATTCCTTGTAATTAAAATCAAATCTATATAGTTACTTATAATCGTTTAGTTCTTATAACTATAATCTTATAATCCATAATTTAAAAAAAAATCTTATCATCCCAATAATTACTAATAATCTCATAATCTACATAAAACATTATCATCCATATAATTACTTATACTTTCATAATTTTGGAGACGCTCGTAGTGTAATAATTATCGTCTTTGGAAATGGTCACGGTGACCCAAGCCCAAATCCTGGATGAGACTGTTTCTATTTCTCATAGTGTGACTTTACTTAGGAAAGGCATGCATCCATTATCTCTTTTCGGATAAATATCAGGGCAGTCTAAATTTTTTAGCCTTGGTGTAGCAACCAGTCTAGAAAAAGAAAAACTAGATGAATATTGTAAAAATCCACTCTAAAATTGACCTTGTGTTACATTTTGCTCGTGTGGAACAGTTGGGAATTATATATAATCTCATAATCCTTATGATTACTTACAATTATGGAATTCTCATGATTACTAATAATCGGAAAATCCACATACTTGTAATTTTATAATCCTTATAACTACTTTTAATCCTTATAATCACCTATAGCTACTTAATATAATTACTTTTCATCTCATACTAAATATAAGTATAAATTATAATTTTAAAAGCCTGTACAAAGTCTGGAAACTTATTGAATTTACCACGCATGTCTAAATGGAATTATTGGTACTATATAGCAATACTTGGAAACATTTGACTGTGTGCAAGTGAATGAATAGTGTTGAATAGAGTAATACATGTAATCACTTCACTGTCTGCAAGGAAATAATAAATATTGAGTCGAGTTATTAGTTTAAGATAGCAATAATTGAAGCCATTCAACTTTATAGAATAAAAAGCATTACTAGTGTGCAAACAAATTAGTTCTAACTTTTTTAAAAATGAAATTAACCATCATACAATTCACTTATAAATCATATACGAGGGGCATACGATAAGTTTCCAGACTTTTTCCATATGGGCTTTTAAAATTGTCGTAGACTTCGGCGGTACACATACTAAAATTGGAACGATACAGAGAAGATTAGCATGGCCCCTGCGCAAGGATGACACGCAAATTCGGGAAGCGTTCCATATTTTTTCCAGGGAAGGAGTAGCGCCCTCCCCTACACTTTGGTGTAGTAGCTATCGAAAAGGGAGCCTTCGGGTTACCCTCGACTATGGTCGCCAACTTTACTTTATTGCTATACATCTTATGCGATGACTGACCAATTTTTACGATTTCAGGTTCAAATGAACAGCTACAGCAGCAATTGGAATACACCCTACTAAAGCCTGATTGTCACAGCTGGTGAATTTCAAAAATGCAATCTGACACTTTAGAAGAAACATATGCAATAAAATTGTGTTCTAACCTTGGAAAAATGCCACAGAAACATATAGAATGCTTCAGACTGCTTTTCGACCATGTTGCATGAATTGAGCATCAGTTTTTGAGTGGCATAAGAGATTCAAGGAAGGCAGGGAGTCTATGAGGGATGATGAGAGCTGTGGGAGGAGTAAGGAAGTCAATACACCACAGTTGATTGGCCAAAGGGTTAGGGTTAGGGTTACTATGTTGAGGTTTTAAGGGAGTTCAGAAAGAGATTCCGTCGGACGAGACCAGCACTCTTCAAATCGGGTCAGTGGCATTTCCAGCAGGACAATGCACCAGTCCACAAATCCATCCTTGTCATAGACTATTTGACAAAGATGGGCATCAAGACAGTTCGTCACCCTTCCGATAGTCCAGACCTTGCTCCCTGTGACTCTTGGTTATTCCCTAAGCTCAGAGGCTGTCGTTACGAGACAATTGAGGAGATGAAAGAGGCTGTGACGAAGGTCATTGACACGCTCACACAATAGGATTTGCATGGCTCCTTCCAGAAGTTGTTGGAACGGTACAACTAGTGCATTGCAGCCGGAGGAGATTACTTCGAAGGGGACTAGAGTTTCATGTGTGTACTATCAATAAAAGTGCCCATACTAAAAAAAAGTCTGGAAACTTATCGTATGCACCTCGTATGTGTATCCTTTTAAATGTATGCAAACAAATGACTGGTGTTAAATTGGCATTGTTACATTACAATACTTGAAACGATTTAACTGTGTGCAAACAAAACGAGCTCAGGCTTGTTCAAAAATGTTATCTACAAAATGTGTTTACAAATCATATATTTAATATACATTTATAAATAGGATTTGGGAGTGAATAACCTGCAAGGTTTGATATGCCATAAAACCCAAACAAACTCATTTGTACTTTATGATTTTTATAATTACTTATTATCTTTTAATCCTAAAACTATTTCTGTGTACAGCTCATAGTTGTATACATACCCCTGCATTCTTCATTCTCTAAAGAAAATACATAAATACAGCCCAGTTGGCTGGTGTTGTAGAATACACCAACAGCATCTCTGCTGAGGGGGATGACCCCCAACCAATGAATGACCTGGGTATGACATTAAACTATCTGATGGTGTTATCTCAGTCCTCCAGCTTCACGGAATGCGGAGTAACTCTTCATTAATATTACTCCTAGGTCCACTCTGATCTAGAGTGATAGTCCATGACAGGGTCCCATCTTTAAATCAAATAGAACCGTTTAACCATTTAACTGAGTGTAAATAAATGACTGATGTTAGATTGAATTGTTAGTGTTACATATCAATACTTGAAACCATTTCACTGAGTGCAAGCAAATGATAAACAGTAAATAGAATCATTTGTATTGGATTGCAATACTTGCAACTATTTAACTATGTGCAAATAATAGCAATACTTAATTGTGTGGAAATAAGTTATCTCTAAATTTTTTTCAAAAATAAAATTACTTACACACTATTCACTTACAGATCATATGTATATCAATTTAACTGTGTGCAAACAAATAACAGATGTAAAATTAAGTTGCTATGGTTAGATAGCAATACTTGAAACCATTCAAATTTGAGCAAAAGATGATTAATATTAAATAGAATTATTTGTGTCAGATTGAAATATTTGAAATTATTTAACTCTGTGCAAACAAATGAGCTCTGGCTCGTTTAAAATGTTATCTACAAAGTATGTGTTAACAATTCACATAAATATATATTTTCTTTATAATATATATATATATATATATATATATATATATATATATATATATATATACAAGGAGATTTGGCATTGAATAACCTACAAGGGTTGATATGCCATAAAACCCAACCAATCCACCAACCAACTCATCTAAAAAAAATAACAGAGCGTCTCTCTGTTCCAGATAAATTCAATCAGTTTTTCGGTGCTAAAGTGAGAAAACGAGGGATTACCACTGCTCAAGAAATGGGGATTTCTGTCGCAATCTCTAAAATACAAATTAAAACAGTTATTTCAGAAGCAAATGATTACCCCTTTTTTTTTTTCGGTGTCCACACAAATACCAAGCGCGCATACCTATGCGACATACATTTAATTAACAGCCACCCTGGACAGATGTGAGATGACAAGGAATTGCTATTATTCTTGAAAAAGGGGATTTCGGATTCGATTATTTATTAACATTTTGAAAGACCTTTTTTCCCTGAAGCCGAAGACCTTCATATCTTCAGTTTAATACTCTTCCAACTGACCTATATCGGCCTATGACAAACGACGTGACGGGCTAATTATTTTGTTCTATTAATATCCAAATGCATCACAGTGTGTGAATGAATCAGCGGATACAATGATTTAAATTGATCCATACGAAATAGAATATGATATATAGCCCGAAATATCGGATAGAATTTGGGACCTGAAGGTTAGGAGCTTCTAATTTCATCATTTTGAGTAATAAGCATCGGGTTACCTTTTCACCGTTCTAAAGTACTTTTTTCTTTCTATAAAATCAGATTTTTATTTCAGAACTCTGTATGAAAGTCGTTCTCACTGAACATACGTCTAACATTTTTTGCATATTACTGAAATGAAAACAACACAACCTCATTCAACCATTAGCACCATTTGTTGGTGAGCAATCTTAATCATCTAATTATATCGTTTCTTGCAATTTACCAGTTACAATAGGAGTAATTAAATACTAATTATTCCCGATAATTAGGGGTGTTTATCAACCAGAAATTATTGTCACAATTCGAAATGTCCTAATCTATATATTTTAAAGGATCTTCCTAGTTTAAGCATAGGATACATTTTTAGGGTGGGAAGGTCAACGTATTCTAAGCTTCACAGAGAAGTCTTATATTACATGAGACAATTTTTTTTTGAAAATCTCTGTCGCATGAGTTTTTTTTTTACTGTTTTTTTTTTTTAATTTTTGATCTGCAAATTTCAAATATCGAAATAATTTTGTTCTGTGTGCACTTGCTTTCATGCAATTCGAGATATTCTATCTTATCCTTTTAAGGATAAAAATTACGTATATGTTTATGGGATCAAGAGAAATATCTAACTTTATTTGTTTTTTTTTTGTTTTTGTTTTTTTTTTGTCAGATTTGATTATGCTAGCAATGTGTTAACAACCCTGGCGCTTTCAGCAATATTTGTGGATGCTTCACTTTTATTCGTCAAAAGTGCAACATAATATCGTTTGTAAAGTGACTCTATAAATCGTACTTTGGACTTACTCTTTCTTAGTGACCAAAACAAGAAAGGAACCCCACATACAGTGTCAAAACTGCGGAGAAATGCTGCATGACTGGACGAAAGGGAAACGTAAGGGCTTACCTTTTGGAATTCCCATGACCTGGCGGGAACCAAAGAACCATACAAGTGGCTGCTATATTTTCTGGTTAATACAAAAAGCGTTGGCAAGAAAAACAGACATAAAATGACTTATCCTTATATCCCATCAACAGCTCGACCACCTCTGCACTCTAATGAGCGACAAGTTCCAGTATTTACTAAGTTGCCTCAATCTAAAGAAGAAAGTATCGACGAAATGCAAGAGACTGATGATTTAACTCAAGAAACACTTACAGATTCCTACGATCCTTCTTATGCTACACCAAAGTTATCAACTCCTCAGCAGTTTATCCAGCCATTTGAGTGTGATTTGGATTTCTCCAAAAATGTAGCCGAAATGTCAACTTCTAGGTTGACAGAAAAGGTTCAACTGAACAAAACCACAAAACTTTCATACTCCGCAATCGAGGACAGGATTTGTGGAATTTTTAAAGAGGGGAATGATTTTTTTTTTATTATTCTCGTAATATCTCGAGTCTTCTCCAGGAATCAGGAATTCCATTGTATAATTCTAATGATGGGAGATTATTCAGGATAGTTCTGAGAGCAAACTGAAGTGTGGTCTACTGCATAATAGCATTATCTGTGCAGCTTTTCCAATGGGTGATTCAGTGTGTTTACGAGAAAGACATAATGACATTAAAACTGTGAAAGACCTGCTAAAATAACAAGAGCACAACTGGACATTTTGTATCGACCTCAATGAGGTGAACATCCTCCTTGGTCAACCAAGAGGATTTACAAAGTATACCCACTTTATTTGCATGTGGGATAGCCGAGCAAGAAACAAGTATTGGAACCAAAAAGAGTGGCCCTAACTTGAGGCTCTGGACGTTGATATGCCAAATATTATCAATGATCCAACCGTCAGTCGAGAAAAGATCATATTTTTTCCTCTGCACATCAAACGGGGCCTGATGAAATAGTTTGTCCGAGCATTCACCGTCAGCGTCAAACTGGCGGTGAATGCTTCCACCACATAGTCTAGGTTTTCCCTGCTTTATCATTCTTGAAGATCAAGGAAGGTGTGATTGATGGACCACAGATTTGCACACTTATACGTGATCAAGACTCTGTGAGAAAAATGAATGATAAGGAAAAAAGGAGCATGGTTTTCATTTGTAGCGGTAATAGAAAACTTTCTCGGTAATAAAGTAAGTAAAGTTGGCGACCGTAGTCGAGGGCGACCAGAAGGCTCTCTTTGCAATAGCTACTACACCGATATGTAGGGGAGGGTGCTACTCCTTTCCCTGGATTTTTCCACTTTATCATTGATACGTACCTTATATTGCTGAGTGTTAAGCAAAGCGGAATCAGTACATTTTTTCTAGTCTTTGATATGACACGACCTGGGATTGAACCCAGGTAAAGGCCAAAATCTAGGAAACTATTTGTTGTCAGCATTTCATGATCTAGGATGCAATATGAATTTCAAACCCCTTTTCTGTAGTCATCTTGATATATTTCCAGATAACTTAGTGGCATCAAGTGACGAGCAAAGCGAGCGGTTCCATTAGAACCTCAAGACCATGGGGGAGCGCTATCATGGGAGATGGAACAAACATATGATGGCTGACTACTGCTGGAACATCAAACGAGCGAGCTCTGAGATAGCTCACAAACGAACGAGCTACAAGTACTAATTCCTACCTGATTGAATTGTAACTGAGCTTTGTATTTTCATAGCAACCAATTTCTTACATAACAATGACTTTCAGATAAATTCTATCCTTTGTATTGATAAAAATATTGCAAATCACGTTGCAAATAAAGTTAGACTTTGTAACATTTTCGTTTTTATTCACCAGCAAATTCAATGACAGTTCAAATCCATGCTTCTTCTGATAGATAACAATGACAGTGAGACGAAGATAAAATTTTCATATTTTGAAATACTTCGATAACAAAAAAAAAGCAACCAGGAAAAAATAACTACATATCTGAAATTAGTATATTAAAAATAGATTATAACAGTGTTGATATCAATGCAATAAGAATTAAAAAATGTAAATATCGAGGTACAACAAATGCAATTCCCCAACCTTTAGGTATAAAATAACACTAGACAGGTTGACATGGCGTTAAAACGAAATAATCACTCAACCTGAATGTATACCCTTCCAAAAATAAGTGCCTTCGAAGGATTCAAACTGCGTTCTTGAAATCTGAAAACTGTAACTAAACATAAAATAGTTGTATTATAGTCCCGGATAAAGTTGCAGTTTTTTTTAGCATAAAAAATTCTGACTTTGGTTTCGGTTTCATTGCTTAATAGCATATCAACCTTCGTGGGTTATGTAATGCCAAAGTCTTCCTTGTAGGAGGACAGTAATGGTACTATTTAACCTATTGTTGGTGGGGGTAAAAGGGTCAAACTTTTTCCTATGATATTAGTTCCAAAGTGAACAAAATATAGGGCGATCGGTGTTCGAATTTGCTTACATCAAGGCCGCAGTCCAGCACATTTGCCACTACGCCGCGGAGAGTCCACCATATATAATTACATTCTCATCCATAATTATTATTTTCACTCAAAACGATTTTTTTTACTCAAGCTTTATCTGCTGGATTTTCACTGGGGTCTGGGTGACAGCAAGTCTCCACAGATCTCCAGAACTCTTCTCAGTATTCTTACCATCCTAAATTATTATTATCATTTTTTCACTCCCAGCAGTTTTTTACACTACGTTTAAGCAGTGGTTTTCATGACTTTTCTGAATATTCGAGAAAATCTCAGCAGTTTAGATTCTTTCTCTGATTTCTATTTCCTCCGGTTTCTTTTCCAGGCCTTTGGGAACCACAGCTGTTTCAGCTCACAGGCAAGGTCCAAGTATTTGTCAATTTTATCACCTTCTTTCATTTTCACTCTGTGGTCCACAGGAACAACAAAATCCACGAAATGGCAAGATCTTTTATTCTAATTAATTAAAAATAGATTTCATCGTTCAAAATTCTAGATAATTTTATGGGTCTCATTTTCTAGGAAAGATTCTGTTTGATTTATACACTATTTTTCAGTATGATCAAATTGCACAATTTCCTCGCGGATCACCTTTCCTACCAAATCGAGCCTCGTCTTTTTTATTGGTTTCATCTTTCGGGAGGAGACAGAGTAGACGCTATAGCTGCATAAATTATCTTGATGCCGCTTCCGCAACAACGGCATGGAGCACTGAGTCCCTTTAGAAGCTCTGCTGCACCACCATTCCAAAGCATGGAGCGCTTGCGCAAGAAGTGGACAAGCGGCGCGCTGCTGTGCACAGACACGTGGCAAAGAGTGCAATGCTAGAGCTGGCTGCGCAAGCCTTAGAGCCCCGTACTACAGCGTCTGAAGCATGGAGCCCTGACACACGCAGCACGAAATAAACATAAGTACATATATTTATATGTAGACGAATTGATCATTTTTCTAGTCATGGCAATTTAACTAATATAATATCAATTCCTCTTTTCTAGTTATAGTAATTTAACTAATATAAGTATATATGAACATTCGCTTATAATATGATCAACCGTTCCACCAATGTGATCACATAACCAATTTTCTACGTATTACAATTTTTCCTTTGACGTAGTTCGTAGTTATGTTATTAATTAGTTTTGCTATTAAAAGTGTATCAGTCATTATCTTCGAAATTACAATTGGTATTCCTGTACCTTAATTCTCTTGAAGGGTATAAGTAGTTGTCACCCTTTTCGCTTTCTTTGATGTTCATTGTGGTTCGCACCAAATACAAAATCTACTTTACAAGTATTCTTTTTCTTTTCTTTTCTTTTTTTTCTTTTTTTTTTTTATTATAACTAGGTCTTATCTTGTCGCCGGGATTTCGTGATCTGTTTTTATCTCAAACTCCCAAAGAATTTTATGCGTCTCATTCGCTTGAAGTGCAAGTACTCTTTGATAATATGATCAGATATCAATATCTTGCTTAATTCTCTGTGGATCAACTTCCCTACGCAGTTGTATCACATCTTATACTCCCTTTGAGCTAGTTTGCTATTGTTACTCCTTATAAATTTTTCAAACCAGTTTTAACTGGTTGTTTTTCCACGGGGATCTTAGTGACAGCAAGTCTCCTCAGGTCTCCTGGACTCTTCTAAGTATACTAGATGATCTTAAATTCTATGGTCTGGATGGCCGTGATCCTTTCTCTGATCTCCATTTCCTCTAGTCTTTTTTCCTAGCCCTTGGAGACTGTTCCAAGGCAACTAAGTACAATTGCTACTACTGTCATCTTTATATTTAACACCTTCTTCAGCTCTCAGGCAAAATCCTGGTATTTGTCAATAATTTTTTAAATTTTAATTCACCCAGTGAGCGGCAAAATCATCTAGATGACAAGCTCTTTTACTCTTTCAAATAAACATCTGGTTTAATCTTCTAACCGGGATTATATCTCAAAATCTTTAAGAATTTTTTGCATTTCATTTTCAAGGACGAATTCTCGTTTGTGTATATACGATTTTCTAATATAGTGAAATTATAATTTCTTGCATAATTCTCCGTGCTTCCCCTTTCCCACCTAATTGTGTCAGGTCTTATACTCCTTTTGTACTAGTGTCCAGCATTCACTTACGTGAACCATTTCATCTTTGTTAACACATGACCAACACTTGTTATTCCCTTGCGTATAATCAGTTTTCGCTTTAATATAATTGGTCCTTATGGCGCTATTTTCTATTGCTATGAGAAGAGATTCAGCTTTTCTCTTTGGGTTTCGCTTTCTTAGCCTCGTCTACGTTTTTTAGTGTTACTGTAGTTAGTGCACTTGGAACAGTTTGTCGCTTGAAATATTTGCATAGTTATCCCCTTCCTATTTCTGTTTTCTTGTTTCTATTGTTTTTTTTCTGTTTCTTTTTATGTTGCCAACGCTGCATTTCGTTGCTGTAATGAATCTTTCTTTGCTCTTTTTAATGTAGTCCATGTATAGATGCATTTGCGGAATTCTCAGTGCAGGCGAGTCTTCTTCCTCCTTCTTCTCTTGTCATATAGTGTCTGAATATGTCATTTCTTGAAAGTTAGACCTTGTACATAGTCATAAATTTTCTTGCCATTTGGTCCATCTATCTGAGTTCCTCTCTAGTCTATCTTAAGAGTGTTCCTGGGTCTATTACAAAGAGGACTTTCCAAGAGTTTATTACCTTGGTGAGATTTCTGATTATTACCATATCACGCCTTGCAAGTTGTTCGCCGCAGTGTTAGTCGATGGTCTTTCACTAGAGTCTGAGCGACAATAGCAAGTCTCCACAAGTCTTCATGACTTTTCTCAGTATTCTAGCCGACCTCAACGATGCCGTTGTTTGGATGGACTCCGCTCGTCCTCCAATTTCGAACTCCTCTCGTCCTATTACTTAGCCTTTGGGGACCCTTCCAAGTGCACCAATTTACAAATGGTATCATCACCACCTTCACATTCCATAGATATTTTTAGTTCTCTAACAAGATCTAAGTAATTTTCTCTTTTTTCGCTTTCTCTGATTTTTATTCTGTGGTCAGCCGGGACGGCAAAGTCCACTATTTGACAGGTTCTCTATTTGTTAAATATCCCTAGGTCTGGTCTTCTAGACGGGATTAGTTGATCTGTTTGTATCACAAAATCCCAGAGAATTTTTGCGTCTCATTCTCACGGACAGATGCTGAGTTGAGCATATACTATTGGTTCGTGTGATCAAATTACAATTTCTTGCACGATTCCCGGTGGATCAACTTATCCACCCAGTCATGTCTCGTCTTGTACACATTTTGTGCTAGTTTACTGAATTCGCTTATTATGCGATTAGTTGCTTCGTCTCTATCATCACATAATTGACACTTGCTATTCTGTTGCGTTTTATCTATTTTCGCTTTGATATAGTTGGTCCTTATGGCGTTTTCTTTTGCTACTATTATTATCATCATCATTATTATTATTTATCTATCTATTAATCTTTTTATTTATTTACTTTTTAATTGTCTCACCAATAGGATATCCACCGAGTTACTACGGAGAATGGCCAGCGAGAAATTGAGCCAGCTACACCTTGTGAGTCTCGTTCTTAAAGAGAGAAGCCTTTTTTTTACCAATCTTTTGAAGTTGAATGGTGATACGTATGACGTTAAGTCCGAAAGTTTTTGATTGCGATTGGTATTACGACCGACCTGTCTGAAAGAAATGCATATTTAGCCAGCTTACGACCCCCATTGTCTAGGGAAACCATTCCCTGGCCCAGAGCTGACGTGACAAGCTTGCAACTTTCTGATATGTTGCAGAAGGTCAAATCTCATTCTAGTGTAATGCGATGCTCGAATGGGAAATGTTCATAGTGCGTTTAAAACGCTTGCAAAAAAATTCGTTCTCTATTTCTTTTCTACCAAAAGGACAAGATTTGACAAAGTGCATTTAAAACGCTTGCAAAAAAATTCGTTCTCTATTTCTTTTCTACCAAAAGGACAAGATTTGACAAAGTGCATTTAAAACGCTTGCAAAAAAATTCGTTCTCTATTTCTTTTCTACCAAAAGGACAAGATTTGACAAAAAAAAACTATGAGGATCGATGAAATCGATGAGGATTGATGGTAATCAAAACAACTCTGAATTCACCAACTTATTCTCATCTTTATGTTTAACCTTTGGGCAAAATCAATATAAAACACATGAAGTCAGCCATTTTATAAAAACAAATGCATGTGATATATTTTTCTGACGTTTTTTTAATATATTGACTTTGATGAATTCTGATACGAGGCCAATAAAAGTAGATCCTACTGTAAGGATTGAAATCGCAACCATTGGACTCAGTACCAACACAAACAATAAATGAAATGAACAAACGATTTTATGCACAATTTTTTGGAAAGAATGGAACTCTATTTGACAAGTTTAAACTATTTCAAATATTACAAAAATATCTATATACATATTCTTGTAATAAATTTCGACGTGAGTAAATTCTTCTTTGAGAACTTCGTCAATCAACAAAAATTGTTGAATTGAGCACTTTTGATTCTGGACTCTCAGTTTCACGGACTTTATCAACAAAATACAATATTGTCGACTTATTAGAGAGTCTAACATGGAGAAATTTCATCTTACTGGTAACGATTAAAAACTGAAGAAATATTATCATAAACCTCGAGAAAATACGTTTAAAAAGGCAATTTTTCTCTTGCCGAACAGTATTTTCACATTTAATGAAAATAATTAATGAAATAAATTCTATTTTAGAATCAGTTGTTACAACTGATAATGAAATGACAAGCACGTAATAAAAGATTCGAGTCTTGGGCAGAAATAAACTTACAAAGTCCATCCCTCTCCAGGTCTATCCTTAATTTAACGATAATATCGACTAGATTAAATAACTTGAAGAACTAAGATAATTTTTTAGATTTCATTTTAAATTTAGGCGCAAGGTGAGCTTACACATATATTCATTATATCTAAAGTGTTTATCAAACAAGAAAAGTTTGGAAACAGTTTTGTTTGCATCTATCCAACCCCATCGAGACAAATAAGTAAAGTTGTAAAGTTGGCAACTGTAGTCGAGGCTCCCTTTTCAATAGCTACTACACCAAGGTGTAGGGGAGAGCGCTACTCCTTTCCCTGGATTGCTCCACTTCACTCTTGATCCCTACCTTATAATGCTAGTGTTAAGCAAGGCAGCATCAGGTCTCATTTTTTAAATCTTTGGTATGACTCGACCTGGGCCATTGGCGAACACTCTAACCATTATGCCAATGTCTGGTAAGCAACATAAAGTCAGTTCGTAAGCCGAAATTCAGAGCTTTCCTTCTCCTAGACTATCAAGGTTGAAGAGCCCAATCTGCCCTACTATTTAATAATAGTTAGATGGATGATAGCTGGATATGTGAAATGCAAACTGCCCCATCCAAGATTTGAACTCTTGTAGCCGGGTTCATTTTCTGCGACGATAACCGTTAAGCAACAAGTGCCTCCAAATATAAAGTAATCTTTTTTACAAGTTTTTCTTCCAGTCTACACTTATTGTATATTATCATAACGACCAGGCCATAAACTAATCAAAAATTAATAATAATTCCAGTTCGTTATTATTAATTCTTGATATTTCGTGAAATGTTACATTAATTTGGAGTGTTCCATTAAAGAAATTTGAACCAAGCAAATATATGTTTTTTTTTTAAATAAACCCAAACAAGAACTAAATAAAGGACCCATGAACCATTTTCGTTTCCATCGTAACAGGGGTCCATGATGCTTCTATTTATAAAGGAATGTCGTATTCTAATAAGCATTTAATGGTTATCTACGTTATATCAAGATTTTGAATGAAAAAAAAACTATACTGACCCCACAAAAATGACGACGTCACAAAAAACGCAAGGCTTGCATTTTGTACATAAGAATTCTAATTATCGTTTAATGGTTATCTCTGTTAAATCGAGTATTCGGATAATTAAAAAAATGACACAGACCCCACAAAAATAATGACTCCACAAAAAAACGCAGACCCAAATTAATTATCATTCACTTGCAATTTGAACTGAAAATTGTTTTTTTAGAGCCATTTAGTATATTGCTCTAGCAGAAATTTTGCTAAAATGCGCTATTTCTATTAGCATACGGATTCTTACATATATCCTACACAGTTATTAGAGTGTCTCCCATGGTGGTTGAGCTCTCTGGCGAAGGAATTGTCGGCCGCCGCTAGCGTAATGTAAAGCTCTTCGAAAGAATTGAGCACTCTGGTAGCTGATAGGGTATATTAAAAAAATATAAACAAAGGCTGCTGCTGCTGTTGCTAAAATAAATACTTTAAAATTCCCTTAGCCAACGTGGTCCGCTTGGTGGCCGAAAGGTCTGAAACTTAGTCTAACGTAAAGTTAGACGGGTTTCGATCCCGGCTTCGAGCGTCCTGCGTGTCTAGCCACACTGAGGAGTTCTGATAGAATGAAACAGTCTGTCGGTAGATGACAGACTATATATATATATCGGTAGATATATAAAAAATACGCATTTTGAAATATACTGAAGACGATACCTTAATGTACAGTGAATAAAAATCCTCATTTGATCTTTGATTCTATTTCCCTCGATGTGTTTGAACAATTAAAATCAAACAGAATGCATTTTATAAATCTTAAGGCTGTTTACTATAGACGGTTCGGTCACTCGGAAGATACTTCGACTCAAATACATCAATCAAATTTATCGCCAGAAGAAATCATGACTCTCCAAATCTGGCGTTATGCAACCCCCGTCCTTCTCTTGACAGGCACATTTGGTTCCCTGGCTTCCGTCTGCATACTTCTACGACCCAACATTCGGAAGTCAACTCCAATGTACTTTCTCACTTTGCTTGCATTTACCGATGCCGTAGCGCTCTGGCTTGGTCTGTTACGACTCTATATATCTTACGTCCACGGCTTCGACGTGCGTGACTCCTCGAACCTAAGCTGTAAGCTTCACACGTTCTCTGTTTATTTCATTCTTGATCTCGGTTCTTGGCTGCTTGCCTTAATCGCTATCGAACGCTTCTTGTTTATTGTATGCCCCCATACAGCCAAACTGCAATGGAACCGTATGAAAGGAACCTACGCTGTCATTGTAGTCGTTATCATTTTAATCTTAGTAAATGGGCATTACATATTTACTACATATCTCCAATTGCCAAGTTTAGTGTCAAATAATGTTACGATCTCTTCCGGAGACGAATTGATCTCTAACATAACGGATAGTTTTAATATTACAGAAGAGAAAAAATATCATAAGTTTTCTGAGAAAAACATAACAGCTCTTAGCTTCTGGTTCAACACGTCTGAAACAGTTTCCGATCAATTTGGTCCACTGAATAATAACGATGTTACCATCACGACTGAGGACAAGGTACCCCGCTGCAAAAACCAACCCTGGAGCGAACATTTTCACAACAAGATTTTCCCATGGATTGACTTTGCAGCGTTCTTTTTCTTACCTTTTTGCATCATGGTTGTCACACACGTTTGGATCATTCGTCACGTGCATTTGGCGAAAGCCCGCTTAAGGAAAACGCCACAGACAGCTGAAAAGAACGAACGGAAGGAAGCAGGAAATCCGGTACCGGGAGCAGTCCAATGTACTGAAATGCAGACAAAGACGACGTATGCAACCACAGATCAAGATGAGGCCGTTTCGTCTTTTGATGCATCGAAGGAATGCAAAAGAAAGGGTGGAAAAAGTAAGACCCATCAGTCGAAAGTCGCCGGCGTATCCGTCATGCTGATTTCTGTACTGGTTTCTTTTGTGATAACTACGTGTCCGATTACGATTTACGTCATCATTAGCCTGATTCAATTGGAACCCCGAGATCAGACCCCGGAAGATCTTATTCATCAAAACTTCCAGTGGGTTATTGTCAACATGATACAGTACACAAACAATGCTTCACATTTCTTCTTGTTTATCCTTACAAGCAAGAATTTTCGCCATGAACTTTTGAAAATGATTGAAGAGTTTTGGCTCAAGTGCAAAAGGTTTTCTGCTGTATGCAAGAAAAGGTCAAATACCGTCGAACCGATCCCTACTTAGATTAGTACCATCGCCAGGGCTTAGAACATGCAGACAGTGTCTCCTGCAAAGGGGACAAACCTTTGAAACCAGTGATGAAGCTCTGCTTCGGTATTTTTGTGTAATTTTTCCATTACTTCCAAGTCCACTCTGACTTGGAGTGGTCCTACATGTTAGGGTCCCATCTATAGATCAAATATGTCTAAAAATTATTTGTATTGGATAGGAATGCTTAAAACGATATAAGTAGTAAGTAAAGTTGGCGACCTTTAGTCGAGGGTGACCCGAAGGCTCCCTTTTCAATAGCTACTACACCGAGGGGTAGGAGAGAGTGCTTCACCATTCCCTGCATTGCTACACTTTACCCTTGACCCAAAAACAATTGTACGGATACTTTAAGCGACAAACTGGCGAGATTGCACATAAGAAGACCTGGACATGGCAAAAAAAAAGGGAAGATCCAAGAGAGAAACCGAATCTATTTTAATCGGAGCACAAAACAATGACATAAGGAACAATCGAAGTAAAGTTGCTGACCTTTGGCAGGGGTGACCCGAAGGCTCCCTTTTCAATAGCTACCACACCGAGGTGTAGGAAAGGGCACTACTCTATTCCCTGAATTGCTCCAATTTACCCTTACCTTATAATGCTGAGTGTTATCCTAATTACCAACCCCTGCGCTTGGGCAGGATATGACAAGGTCAATTTTAAGCGGAGTTTAACAGGTTTAGAATTCAGATTTTTCCTTCTCCTAGACTAGTTGCCTAACCAAGGCTGAAGAACCTAGTCTGCTCTACTATTTACCCATAGCTGGAGGGAGAATAATCGGATTCATATCTTTCCCAAGGGTATTAGTGCTATGTGAAATGCAATCAGTCTTGTCCAGGATTTGAACTCGTGTCGCCGGGTCCATTTCCTACGACGATTACACCACGGGCACCTCCTAAATAATGCTGAGTGTTATGCAAGGAGGCATCAAGTACCATTTTTTGAGTCTTTGGATATGACTCGACCTTAGATTGAACCCCCGTCTTCCGAGCCATTGACGATCACTCTACTCATTAGGCCAATGGTCAAGTCAAACAATATAATGGTATATAGATTATTAGTAATAGAAATAGTTTATACTTTATGACTGTTTGCAAATAATTTTTGATAGTTATTATTATGATCAAAGATTGACCAATGAATCAAATTTAGGTATTATGTAACCCATAAGAGGATAATATGCCGTTAAATAAACAAACAAAACAAGACAATCAAGCCAATTTCTTTCTATCTCCTGTGGTGATTCTACAGTTCTGGAGCTTGGGAAAGAGTGGAGGTACTTCTTCGTAGATATTACTCCCGGGTCCACTCTAACCTAAAGTGGTTGTACCTGTTAGAATCTGATCTGTAGATTAAATTGATTTGTGTGGGAATTATAATATTTGATAGGAATACTTAAATCACTATAATTGTGTTTAGATTATTAGTATTAGATAAGAATACTTGAAACCGCACAACTGCGTGCGAATTATTTGTATTAGATAGGAATACTGGATATCAGATAATTTTACAAAACAGTTCTTAAGAAACAATTACACAAAAAGGTAAAAGGATCATCTAATCTCAACCAGAAGGCAAGACCAAGTATAAATCAACAAGAAAAAAAATTGCCATCAGGTGGATTTTCACAGTTTCAGCGGACCATGAAGAGAAAATGAAAGAAAGCGAAAATATAGAGAAAAATGAAAGGCGAAAATGTAAAGGAAAATTGTCTAATGATGGCCGTGATAATAAGTGTTGAGAGGGGGTAAATCCCGTGGTGTTGTGGTTAACGTACTGTACTACGACATCTTAGTAAGCCAGTTCGAACTCTAGTCTCACTATTATATTTATTTTTGGACTAATACTCTTGGAAAAGGTATTAGTCGCCTTATCCCATCAGCAATGGCTTGAAGAGAACCACTATTAATCATCTACAAAGACAATTTTGGTATTAGGTTTCGTTTGGTTTGATTTTATGGCATATCAACCATCGTAGGTTATTTAATGCCAAATCTATTTTATGCATAAGACAGTTCTATTTCAAACAATTCAGTTTAGTATAATTATAGTTTGTTTTTTTTTACGCACAGTTAAATGTAAAAAACGTTCTATTTCAAACAATTCAGTTTAGCATAAGTACACAGTTTAGTTCTATTTATACCATAGATAGGACCCTATCAAGTGCTACCGCTCCGGGTCAGAATGGATTCGGGAGCGATGACAATGAAAGGGTATCCTGCATTCCTCAAAACTCCCGGATTAATGAAGCTTCACCATCAGATTGTTTAGTGTTATTATCAGAACATTCTTTGAGAAAGTCTTACCTCTCTGCAGTGATGCAGTCGGTGTATTCTGGGCCACTTTGGTAGTGAATAACCCATGAATGTTGGTACGTCATTAAACAAAGAAAACAAACCAAACCAAATGAAGATAGTGGGCATGGAATGATCCTTTATAGCGCCAAATGGAGAATGAAAAAACTGGAAATGAGATGAAGAATCGAGACAATACTAACCAAAGCTTTTTTAAGATCGAAGGGAATACCTAGAAAAGCCCCGGAGACCTGCGTCTCTCAGACTCTCCTGAAAGATTAGCAGTTAAAACTGGTGTGAAAAAAACTCACAAGGCGAGAAATAATACGGACAGATGAATCTCCAAATTGAGCCAAAAGTTAATGTAATAATTGAACCCTTTCCGGCTCAATGCATAAATCATCTTTATGGATTCATGTGATATTTCGTAAACCATTTCTGACCGACATAAAAACAAACGTAGGTATGATTTGGTTTGGTCTGGTTTGGTTTTTATAGCCTATATCCATTGTACGTTATTTAATGCCAAATCCTTTTTATTCATATAGAATAAATATATGTATATGATTTGGTTTCTTTTTGTTTTATGGCATATCAACCATTGTATGTTATTTAATGCCAAATCCTCTCTATACACATATATTAAATATATATGTTTTGGTTTAGTTTGGTTTTATGACATATCAACATTGTACTCTATTTAATGCCAAATCCTCTTTATACATATAAATTAAATATATATGTTTGGTAAAAACATTTTGTTGATAAAATTTCAAACAAGCATAAGCTTATTCTTTGCTCACAGTTACATTGTTCCAAGTATTGCTATGTATCACTAACAATTCAATTAAACATCAGTCATTTGTTAACACACTGTTTTTTTTAAGATTTTTCTCGACTTCAGGCTGAATGCGATTACGAAGAGGAGTATTATAAATCTTAGCAGCTATAATAATAATAAGAGTTATGCCTCTGTAGTTCCTAATGATTCCGAGGTCACCGTTCTTCGCGAAGGGGATGATGTTGCTTTTACAAACAAAAATTGATATCCACCCTCTCAGCAGGGCTTAGAATATGCTATCTGTATGCCATGTAGAGGAGCAAGACCCCCCCAAAAAAAAATCACAAAAAATAGGGTGCCTGGGTATTACTGCATCTGATGGTAAGGTTCAAGTTCAAGAGATCAGGAAAGTGTAGAGTACCCGTGCACTACCATCACTTTCAGGTTCACTCTGACATAGAATGGTAGTCGCCGTTTGAATTCCCATTTATGGGCCAAAGAGATGTGTTTGAAATTTATTAATATTCGACAGAAATAAATGATACTATATAATTGTAATTGATTTTGTTAAGAATAGTAACATGAAGCTATAAATGTTTAATAAGGATTATCATTAGTTACTTGAAATAATTTATGATTTGGTTTGGTTTCTTTGTTTAATGGCATATCAACCTTTGTAGGTTATTTAATGCCAAAGCCATTCTCCTAGAAGAACAGTAGTGGTACTATTTAACCCATAGCTGGGAAGATGAGGAGGTTCAATACCTTTCCCAAGGGTATCTATCCGAAAGTGAACGTAAAATAATTTATGAGTAAAATTATTTGTATAAGTTTTGATTACTTGTTTTAAATTACTTGTATGAAATATTTGTTATAAAATCTGTTACTGTGTACAAATTATTTTTATAACATTGGAAAACCTGATATTTAATTAATAACTGTCTTCAGAATAATTACTTGAAGCCATCATTGTTTACTAAGGATTATTATAAGTTACTTGAAACTATACAACTGTGCAAACATCTTGACTATAATTAAAAAGAAATAGTAACTTGAAATCATATGATTAAAAGTATGTGATTGAAATAATTAATAATATGAAAAATAATTAAGATAATTAATTGTATGAGATTGAAATAATTAAAGCCATAAAACTTTGTGCAAATTAAGGATACTTGATATCATATAACTGTAAATTATTTGTATTTAGCATTGTTACATGAAGCTATAATTGTTTATAAGGATTATTGTTAAATACTTATAACCATATATCTATGTGCAAACAAGGGACTATTATTAAACTCATATAATTATTACAATTAGATATGAATACTTGAAACCTTATAGCTATACAAAAAACCACAACTATTAAACAGAAATAATAACTCGAAGCCATATAATTATTAGCGGTATTTATTCGAGCCTCCCACCAAACAGGATTTGACGCAAGGTCTTTTTTAAAGTGGGGGTTTCGGGAAGAGGAAGGTCAGGCACAAGTCTTGGCTCGTGCCCTGCTGGGCTGTGCTGGTCATAGGCTCACTGGGTGCAATTTGAGCCAGGTGAACTCACTGAACTTGGACTCACTATGCAACGTGAATCCGGCACGTATGTTTGCACATAGGTTAAATTAGACCCGAAGGTCTCGTGCTATGCTTTGCTTGTAATTTGTTCACCCGAAAGTAACCCAGCCGGAGCCGGAGGCCAAAAATGCTTGACACCATACAATTGTGGGCAAATCATTAGTATTAGAAATATTTTATATCACATAACTATGTAACAAAAAAATTTGAGAAACAACTAAACAAAAAAATATAAATGAACAATGAACACGATTCCTTAACTTCAACGCATAAAATAAACTTAGATGTGTTGACCTGCACCCCACCCCACCCCCCAAAAAAAAGAAAAAAAAGAAAAACTAATGAATAATTAGCTGTAATGTTTCTCCAACTGGTCACTACAGGGATTTGAAAAAAAAAACTGACAAACATTTGCAGATAACGCTATGAATTCAATCTAATTTAATAAAGTACAATGTTTTATATGTTAATTTGAATCAAATAAGATAAAAAGACTCTTTGCTTTTCATATGGCAAAAAGAGAGAGTTTTTTTCATTTTGTAGCTACATTTGTGATCTATGCATACATGAGCGCACAACGCCCACAGTTAGTTTTCAGAGAACGATTATTTTCGCAACATTTTCTTCTTTAGAATAAATATTTGCTTCAAAAGACAAAAAAATGTTAATAATAATTATAATAATAATAATAACATTGGTCTAAAAAAACTATCAAGGAATAATAATAATAATAATAATAACAACAACAACAACAACATCCATAGATGACGTTGACAGACTATATGTATCTAGAAAAGAGGGAGGAAAAGGACTAGCCAGCATCGATGACAGCGTTGACTCATCGATACAACGGCTCGAAGACTACATTGTAAAACACGAACGAGGAATGATTACAAACATCAGAAACGATACCGACAACACGATAGACGATAGAATGGCAATAACTAAGAAACAAAAATGAGGAAAAAACAACTCTATGGCCGCTTTAAACGACTAATAAACACCATCTCACACGAGAAAACCTGGACCTGGCTCAGAAAAGGTAACCTAATAGCAGCACAGGATAACGCCATAAGAACCTATCATATCAAAGCGAGAATAGACAAGACTCAACAAAATAGCAAATCTAGACAATGCGGTGACAGAGACGAAACGATCAATCACATAATAAGCGAATGCAGCAAATTAGCACAGAAAAAGTATAAGAAAAGACACAAGTGGGCAAGCAAGGTGATCCACAGGCAATTGTGCAAGACATTGAAATTTGACCACACAAACAAATGGTATATGCACAAGCCAGCACCTGTCCTAGAAATTGACACATAAACTCCTATGGGACTTTGACATACACACGGATACCCTAATCTCGGCCAAAAGGCCAGACTTTATAATGATTAACAAAAAGAAAAAGAGAATTTGCAAAATTGTCGACTTTGCTGTCCCAGCTGACCACAGAATAAAACTGAAAGAATGTGAAAAGAAGGATAAGTACCTCGACCATGCTAGAGAATTGAAAAGCTGTAGAATATGAAAGTGACAATTGTACCAGTTGTGATTGGTACTTTTGGCATAATAACTAAGTGATTATTAAAAAGCCTGGAGGAATTAGATCTTGGCGGACGGGTAGAGACAATCCAAATGACAGGATTGCTGAGAACGGCTAGAATACTGAGAAGAGTCCTGGAGACATGAGGAGACTTGCTGTCACTCAAACTCCAGTAAAAAACCATCAGCTAATACTGATGAGAAAAACTCTAAAGGAGTATATAATAATAATAACAACAACAACGCTGGTTTTAAAAATCTCTCAAGGAATAATAATAATAATAATAATGAGGCGAATGCAGAAAAATTAACATAAAAAGAGTATAAGACTAGACACGACTGGATACGGAAGGTGATCCACTGGGAGATGTGCAAGAAATTTAAATTTGACCATACGAACGAATGGTATATGCACAAACCAGCATCTGTCCAGGAGAATAAGACTCACAAACTCCTATGGGATTTCTACACACAAACGGATCACTTTATCTCGGCTAGACGGCGAGACCTTGTAATAATCAACAACAAAAACAACAACCAAAACAAGAGAACTTGCAAAATTGTGTACTTTGCTGTCTCGGCTGACCACAGAGTAAAATTGAAAGAAAGCAAAAAGAAGGATAAGTACCTCGACCTTGCTAGAGAGTTGAAAAAAAAACTGTGGAACATGAAAGTGACGGTGATAACAATTGTAATTAGTGCTCTTGGTACAGTCACCAAAGGATTGACAAAAGGACTGGAGGACTTTGAAATAACAGGACGAGTGGAAACCATACAAACAAATGCATTATTGAGAACGGCCAGAATACTAAGAAGAGCCCTGGAGACTTGAGGAGACTTGCTGTGACTCAAACTCCAGTGAAACGCTATCAGCTAAAGCTGATATGAAAAATTTTCAAAGAGTAAATAATAATAATAATAGATCCACTGAAAGATGTGTAAGAAATTTAAATTTGAGGATCCGAACAAATGGTATATGCACAACGCAGCACCTGTCCTAGAAAATAGCACACATAAACCCCGACGGGACTTTGACATACACACAGAAGACCTGACCTTATAATAATCAACAAAAAAAGCGAACTTGCAAAATTGTCAACTTTACTGTCCAGGCTGACTACAGAATAAAACTGAAAGAATGTGAAAAGAAGGATAAGTACCTCGACCTTGCTAGAGAATTGGAAAAACTATGGAACATGTAGGTGACAATTATACCAATTGTAATTGATGTGTTTGGAACAGTAGATGAAGGATTATTAAAGAGACTGGAGGACTTGGAAGTTGGCGGGAGAGTGGAGACCATCCAAACTATTACATTATTGAGAACAGACGGAATACTGAGAAGAGTCCTGGAGACTTACTGTCATTCAAGCTCCAGTGAAAGACCATCAGCTAACGCTGATGTGAAAAACTCTAAATAATAAGGTTACAATTATACCAATTGTGATTGGTGCTTTTGGCACTGTAACTAAAGGATTACTCAAGGGACTGGAGGACTTGGAAGTTGGCGGACGAGTGGAGACCATCCAAACGACAACATTATTGAGAACAGCCAGAATACTGAGAAGAGTCCTAGAGACTTGAAGAGATTTACTGTCACTCAAGCTCCAGTGAAAGACCATTAGCTAAAATTGATGTGAAAAACTTCGATCTCCAGTCATGCTATTACATTCATTTTCGGACAAATACAATCAGGAAAGGTATGAAGCCCCTTATTCCCCCCGCCTCTAGCCATGGGTTAAATAGTATCACTGCTGTTCTTCAGCGAGGATAGCTTTCGCATTAAATAACCCACGAAGGTTGATATGTGTTTTATCGTCGTGGTGAATGATTTACAACGAAGAATGAGTGCTTAAAAATATTTATTCAGCACCAATTGACAGTGCTAACGGATACATGCAAAAAAACTCAGTACAATAAGCAGCAAACAATTAACAAGAGAACTTACAAGAAATAAAGGAGAGTCCAAATGCTGTATAGTTAAATCAGTACGAATATTAATCAGCTTAATATTGACTTAGTAATCAACCCTCGAAGTCCTTAATCGTAGGTGATGTATGGCTATGAGCCAGTCCATCTAGTTAAGTACTGAGGGGGTGCAAGCTATTCTACAAGAATGTCATTAAACAAAGAAACAAAGAAACCGATTTAATATACTCGTGGAAAGGTATGAATACCTTTATTCCCACCCCAGCTATGGGTCATTAGTGCTACTCGTTCTTCTTTAAAGATGAATTTGGCATTAAATAACCCATGAAGGTCGGTATGCCGATAAACAAAGAAACCTAATCAAACCTTAGTATTATCGCATTTCTATTACATATGTGACGCCAAATTCTTTAAAATCCCAAAACGGGACTTTATTTTTGCACGTGTGAAGACGGGGCAGGTTGGCACTTGATCCCTTATAGAATAAGTCCTCGTTCAGAGTTTTTTTCTCGGGCACATAAGAACTGGCATATTATGTGGGGGATTAATTTATGTCCAGACTGACCGCCGCTGGCAAGGGGTTCCAAATTTCACACTATACCCACACCCACTAGGTCGCTAGACTTCCTCCCCTAGAACAATGGAAGGCATGGACCACTAGGTTTAGACGTAATGATATTATATTGTAGTAGTCGGCAATTCCGGTTTCCCGTGTGATATTTTAAAGGAATTAATAGGACAATTTTAAGCAAGATAACATAAGGCGAATAGAAGCTGGAAAAGAAATATGACATAACAAACTCGTAGAAGACACTGCAAATAACAACTTCGACCACGTGGGAACATGAAAATATATCAATCTTTTACTGCACATAGATATACACCTTCAACGTGTCAAATATATCATCAATGAATAGTCCATGAACAGAAATTTCTTTATTTTCTTTTCTTTCGTTTTTCTTCAAATTGAGAGAGAGAGAGAGAGGGTATATAAAATTGGGTATAATGAGAAACGGTCTCAAAGTTTACTTATCTTTTTTTTTTTTTCTTGATGGAGTTCCTGTGGAGAATATTTCCTCTTTTACGGGCTAATAGACTTTATACTATTTTTAATACAGGCTTGAAGAATTGGCTCCTTCGTGTCCGAGATTCTTTTCGTCTTCTTTTACCCGGAGTACTTGGCTTTTGATTCCGTCCACCACGAACCCTGTCCAACAACAAACTTTTCTTATTATCTATTTCCGCTGACGGGAAGGAGTCCCCACTTCCATTTTGGGGTCCTAGCCAATCATTTGGCTTCTCTCTTCTTCCTTCCTGTGTCAGGCGACCCGAGTGAGGTCCCTAAGTACAAACATCTGGTCTTAACGGTCATTCTTTGACGGCTTGCCACTGTTAATTCCAACACGAGGATAGTAGTAATCATATTTCAATCGTCTCAGTGGGACACCACGTGACACATATTTCTTACATGTGCCTTTAAAGGAAGTATTTATCAATTAAACTGAGATAAATTCGGATTGTCATCATCATCATCAATTCGTGCCTGTAGCACCGAGACTTTGACTCTCTCTCTCTCTCTCTCTCTCTCTCTCTCTCTCTCTCTCTATCCGTTTCTATCTTCCAGTATTTCAAGCAAGTCCTCTAGACTGCATCTAGTGTCCGCACAGAGCTGAACACTGGTGAGTCCATGTGTAGGGGTCCATAAGAAAACGACGTTCACGAGTTTGTCCATTCTTTCTTCTGCTGTGTCCAGCATAAGTTGTTTGTCTTATTTGGATAACTTGTCAGATGGGAGGTAAGAGTCCATACAGCTGTTGTTTTATGGATAACTGCTTACAGGATTTCTTTAAAACAAGACGAAGCATTCTTTTGTAGTTCCAATCTAGCTTTTTTTCTCCCTGCGTTTCGTTTGAGTCCTGGTGAGTCATTACCCTGGTTCTCCAGAGACGATATATTACTATTGTTTAGAAGCAAAAAATAGCTGAAAAATTTACATCATAAGGAAAACATAATGAAATTCTTCAAAGAATCTGGTTTTAACCTTCAGATCACTGCCCAGTCGGCTGGAGTTGTTGAATACACACGGACTACATCACTGCCGAGTGGTAAGACCCTCTCCCAAAGAGTGTCCTGTGTATGTCTCTAAACAATGGTGAGGTTCCAGTCCTTGGGCTTTGAGGAATGTGAAGTACTCCTTCATTGCCGTTGCTCCCAGCTCTACTCTGACCTCGAGTGGTAGCACCTGGATGGGTCTTGTCTATGGGTCAAATAGAACTGTTTGACATTTAAACTGTGCACAAACAAATGACTGGTTTAATTGAATTGTCAATCCTACACAGCAAGACTTGAAACAATTTAACTATGCTCTAGAATAATTAATGTTAAATAGAATTATTAGTGTTGATTAGCAATACTTAAACTCTTTAACTGTGTGCCTAAACTGAATTGTTAGTGTTGCATAGCGATGCTTGAAACCATTTAACTATGTGCAAATAAAACTATTTGTGTTTGATAGCAATATTTGAAACTATTTAAGTAAGTGCAAACAAACGATTAATACTAAATAGAACTATTCGTGTTAGAATATTTCGAACCATTTAACTATGTGAAAACAATAGTACTACCAGTGTGAAAATAAATTTGCTCTGACTCATTTGAAAATAAGACTACCGACAAACTATTGACTTAGAAATCATATATATAGCCCTTTAACTGTGTGCAAACAAATAAGCACTGGCTCATTTTAAAATGTTATCTAAAAAAATCTTTTTACAAAGCATATGTATAATAAATATATTCGTATAGTCTCCATTCGGTGGAAGCAGCGTCTCATCTACTGAAAAAGTCATCAATATACGATTAGCAAAGGCATGGGCTGATATCGATAGGTTGTCGATCATATGGAAGTCAGACCTATCCGATAAAATAAAACGCAATTTTTTCCAAGCAGTGGTCGTTTCCATTCTACTATGTGGATGCACCATATAAGCATAAAGAGAAAAGGCTAGACGGCAATTGCACAAGAATGCTACGAGCCATACTGTACAAATCCAGGTGGTAACATCACATAAAACAGCAGCTGTACGGCCACCTACCCCCCATCTCTAAAGCCAAACAATCAAGACGGACAAGAAATGTAGGACACTGCAAGAGAAGAAAGAACAAACTCATAACCGACGTTCTCCTAGGGACGCTTTCACATGGACTTGCAAGTGTTGGACAATAGCTTTGTGCGGACACAGGGTGTAGTCTAAAGGACCTGACGGAAGCGATGAATGATAGAGGAGACGAATGACGAGAGAGAGAGTCTGGGAAATCCGTGCTTGCAGTACGAAATAATGATAATGATGATCATATACGTATAAAGAGGATTTAGTTTTAAATAACTTACAAGGGTTGACATGCCATAAAATCCAACTAACCAATGAACCTTCTGGTCAAAACTGACCTTAAGGAAGTGAATTAACAAGGTGTCATATTCAGCCATTTGAAATTAATAGTACCATGTGCTATGTTATACTAACAGAGCTTCTAAGTGATTAATTCTAATCTTAAAGGCTATGAAATTCCTCAGAGGATCTCCTGTGGATGCCAATTTTATTTGCTTTTTATTCGAGTGAGGGCTGATTAATTTTAGTCCCAAAATAATTCAGATGACACTGATTTTTCAACCAATACCTTTAACATACCTGGTTTCAACAAGATGAATCAAGGAATTAATGTATTTGATAAAGATCTGATGATCTGTTTCTCCATGGGAGTGTTGTAGACTTTCGAACCTATTGATAAACACATATAAAGTCTTGAATTAAATCTTATTTGATAAAACGTTTTTATTTATTTATTTATTTATTCATTTATTTCTTTATCTTTTAGCTGTTGTTCTTAAATAAAAGACATAAAAGACTCTTCCCCGCCTTTCATATGGCAAAACTGAGAGTTAATTCTCCTCTTTTTTTATAAACGTGTTGTGTGATTTATGCTAACATGAACATACAATATATGACTTTTAATCTTCTGACTATAAATCTGTTTTAACTATAAACGAGACCGTTAAAAATGGTGTGGTGATTAGATATCATAAAACATCAGTATGTGATGAAACTTCTCACATTTTAAGTCTCTATGAAATACATTTTCTTTTACAAGGTTTTATTCAAATATTCAAAGGAAGTGATCCCGAAAAACCTTTTTGTAATATAGATACGTTTGAGATAGGCCTCTAACGTGTGTTTGTACAATCACTCCCAAATGTTTTCATTCTCAAATGTAAGAGAAAAAATGTTAAACAAATATGTCGTGTATGTATATACAGGTTGTCTCAATATACAAGGGACCCGTGTGACTGCTAATAACCCAACTACAATTAATATTCATTATTTACGTTTTTCGGATTATTGTCCTCATCTTTGTCGCCATGTTTATAACAACACTTCGGCCGTTGTACGCTCCGGCCTTCTGCAGGTGGTTGGAATGTCGCATGTGAAGAAGGCCAGAGCGTACAACGGCCGGAACGTTGGGATAAACATAGCGACAAAAATGAGGACAATAGTCCGAAAAATGTAAATAATGTACATAATACCTCATCTCAGAAATACAGACAGATACTAATGTTCTGTTTTGTTTCAGATTTGAAAATGGTATACTATAATAACTACTAATCCTCGATCACAATGCCTGGGACAAGAGACGAAAAATAGTTTGCCTTACTATTATTTGGAGACAAAATCATTCAAAACTGTCTCCAAATAGATACAACCAATTGATATGATAATGATTTATTACTGAAACAAGAAATTCAAAAAGAGATTGCATGTCCTGGAAGCTGATATAATAACAATTAATAAATCATTGATCTGATGTCTTGAGCTCAAAGGATGCATTTTTTACAGGGCATGTTTCAAATGACCACCATTGCGCTAGTCTCAGTAATAAATCATTATCATATTTATGGGTTGCATCTTTTTTTAGACACCCTTTATATATATATATATATATATATATATATATATATATACACACACACGCACAAAAACACGCATACAAAGAGTTATAAATACATACATGAATATACATACGTGTTTACCAGGGCACATGCGCACACACGTGTACACACAAAAAATATCTGCAGAGATCACAGGTCTTCACAAACACGAATATTAGAATCAAAACAGATCTCGTCCAATCAAAATAATCTTTACAATAAAAACAACAATTATGATTTATCTTAATCCTTCTAAATCTCCGAAAGTAAACGCGAAGTCTGAAAGACGTGTGAAGAACACAAGTATATGAAATTGAAGTAACCTAAATACCTAATTCAAAAGCATTTGCGAACCTATTTATTAAAAACTATTTACTTTTCCCTCGTTTGACCAATAATAATCTTCATATACATCATTATCTCATCATAAATGGGAGCCTCCGGCGCCAGACGAAAAACTTAGCTTTTCTGAGGAATTAGAAGCTGGAGAGACGGCCACCTGAGGCTCGACGAGCGTCCGCTGCATGACAGGAATGCTGGGCTTCCTCATCACCCACGTCAGGCAGCCTAGACTGAGTAAAACACCACTGCGAAAGGCAGTTTGGATATTTTCGATATTTGTCAAACGTCTCACCGACCAGATGAGTGTAGAACAAGACCTTTTTTTAGGTGGGTCTAGGCGCAGGGCCGTTGCTCAGACACTCCAAAAATGCTTCGGGTCCGTCGGTATTCCCCTAAAAAGGGGCGCCTCAGGCGCCAGGCAATAAACCTAGCTCCAATGAGGATTAGAGCTGGGGGAACGGCAACCTGAGGCTCGATGAGGGTTGGACACGTGACATAAACGCTGGGCTTCCACCTCACCCATGTCAGGCAGCCTCGATCGAATGTAACACCACCACCAAAGGTGGTCGGGAGATATTCACCCCCTTACAACTGTGTCAATGTATTTATGAGGAATGGGACATACCCATTAATGTTCATAGGTAGGGTATATAAAAGTAACCAATAACGATTAATATGCCATATAATCCAACCAACCCGATTTAAGGAATTCAAAAAGTGTTTTAATCACTCAAAACATAATCCCTTCTTTATCGAAGGTAGAAATGCCATCTTTTAACCATGTTATTTATGCCTGTATGACAAAATTCTAAAGTTTTTGATATAAATAAATCTTTTAATAATTTTCCAATTAAATCAATAGAACGAAATATCTATGGTGTAAAAACGTGTCCAAATGTTTGAAAAAATTATAGTCGATGATTAAGAGACCTGGAAAATATGGTAGATGAGGCAAAGTCTCATATCCCAAGAGAGGGAGAGTCTGTAGTGTCATTTTGGCAACATGTGGCTGAGTATTGACATACAACAAAATTATGAGTAAACTTGAAAAATTTAACGCATCACTTAAGAGCATATAACCATCAAATTCAAGTTCTGATAGAAGTGATAGAAAATTATCATATAGGACACTTTAACAATTAAGAATGTGGTATTTTTATACAGGTAAGGAAAAAGTAAAGACAGCGACCGTAGTTGAGGGCGACCTGAAGGCTCCCTTTTCAATAGCTACTACACCGAGATATAGAGGAGGGCGCTACTCCTTTCCCTGGATTGCTCCATTTTACCCTTGATACATACCTTATATTGCTGGGTGTTAAGCAAGGAAGTATCAAGTACCATTTTTAAAGTCTTTGGTATGACGCGACCTGGGATTGAACGCAGGTCTCCCGGACCATCGGCGAACACTCTACTCACTCAATTGAAATGCTATGATTGAACAAAATTTAAGCAGTTTATAAAAGAAAAATTACTTTTTGTTAAAGATTGTATTATTTGTTTTTAATACAATGAAAATAAATATCATAAGACATTATTAGAGACGACAGACTTAAAATTCTGAAAGCATATATATACATATATATATAAATGGTTAGAAGCTTTGGCTTGGCGTTTGAGTCAACCGGGTTTCGATCCCAGCTACGGGGAGATACTGTCTAGCCACACTGATAAGTTCTGATAGAACAAAACAGATCTGTCTGTGGATGACTATAGATATATACTTCCCTACCCCCGTAGGGTCGAGTTCTCTAGCGAAGAAGTAATCGCGTTGCCATTAGCGCCTTTGCAAGTCTCTTCGTATTTGAATTGAGATCTCGGCGGCCGTTGAACGGATGCATGTAAACAATAGTAATTGTGATTCATAACCGTTTAAAATGTACTTCGTAGCTAATATCTCCTCGTAGCTAAATGGTTAGAAGCTTTGGATTGGCGTTTGAGTCAACCGGGTTTCGATCCCAGCTACGGGGAGATACTGTCTAGCCACACTGATGAGTTCTGATAGAACAAAACAGATCTGTCTGTGGATGACTATAGATATATACTCCCCTACCCCCGTAGGGTTGAGTTCTCTAGCGAAGAAGTAATCGCGTTGCCATTAGCGCCTTTGCAAGTCTCTTCGTATTTGAATTGAGATCTCGGCGGCCGTTGAACGGATGCATGTAAACAATAGTAATTGTGATTCATAACCGTTTAAAATGTACTTCGTAGCTAATATCTCCTCGTAGCTAAATGGTTAGAAGCTTTGGATTGGCGTTTGAGTCAACCGGGTTTCGATCCCAGCTACGGGGAGATACTGTCTAGCCACACTGACGAGTTCTGATAGAACGAAACAGATCTGTCTGTGGATGACTATATATATATATATATATATATTACAGTCAGAGAAGTAGAGAGAAAATGAAAAACTTCACGTCAGTGCTCTGGATAATTATTGATTTATTTACTCTTTTTTTTTCGCAAAACATCAGGTGATGTCTACATATCTACGTACAATGTGTATATTTATATATATATGGAAGTAAATAACGGAACTGAATCTGACATTGTGAAAAAAATTGAAAAGCATTAAATTCTTCACTTTGGATTACTTTGTTTTTTAATTTAGCCCCCCGACACACACACACAAAAATATATATATATATATATGTGTGTGTGTGTGTGTGTGTGCGTATGTTTAGATATACATGTTTATATGTATATTGTATGTAAATATGAATACTAATAAAAACTTAAAAAGTACAAATGAATGATTATCATTTATTGAAGTCTTTCATCATTTTATACAACAAATAATAAAAGTAAGTAAAGTTGGTGACATTAGTCGAGGCCTCCCGAACAATTGGCGAACACTCTACCCAATAGTCCAATGGCCTTCTCTTTTATACAAAACTGCTCATCAATTAGTACGATTTTTATGAAAACACACATCCACACACAGACACATACAAACACGCGCGTGCGCGCACACACACGCACGCACGCACGCACACACACACACACACACACACAAATATATATATATATATATATATATATACGAGGATCATTAAATAAGTTTCCAGGGTTTTTGTATGGGCACTTTTATTTATTGTACACACATGAAACTCTACTCCCCTTCGAAGTAATCTTCTCCGGCTGCAATGCACTTGTTGTACCGTTCCAACGACCTCTGGAAGGCCCCATGGAAGTCCTCTTGAGTGAGCGTGTCAAATCACAGCGTCTTTCATCTCGGTTAAACAGTTCTAATTCAAACAATTTAGTTTAGTATAAGTATAGCTTTTGTTTACACACAGTTAAATGTCAAAACAGTTCTATTTCAAACAGTTCAGTTTAGCATAAGTACACAGTCTAGTTCTATTTGACCAATAGATAGGACCCTACCAGGTGCTATCACTCCGGATCAGAATGGGCCTGGGAGCAATGGCAGTGAAGGGGTACTCTGCATTCCTCAAAGCTTTAACTTTACTGGAGCTTAAGATTGTTTCGTATCATATCCAGGACATTTGTTGGGGGAAGTCTTACCCTCTGCAAAGATACAGTCGGTGTATTCTACCGCTCCCGCCGACGGGGTAAATTATTACGTGCGATACAATCGAAATAAGTTTTATAAGATATCTTCAATTGCACTATAGCGTTAGTGTATATATATATATATATGTGTGTGTGTGTGTATATATATATATATATATATATTTCTTTATTCGAAATGTAAATGTATATAATGAGAAAATATTGAAAAAAAATTAATCCAAAGAGAAGAGTTTAATAAGAATCAAAGTCATAAAGTTTCGGTTTTAATAAACCATCGTCAGGACTCAGAAAAGATGTTATGAAGTGTCATTAAATCAACGATAGATGATTAACGAAAGACAAAACAAAGCAAAGGAGGATACTATATATATAGAGGAAAGGGGTGACGTTAACCGTCTGATCAATATGTCAGCGTTTGTATTTCAAAAATAAACTTTCTTTGTTTTGTTCTGTTTTTCGTTATCGTCAACTTTCTTTCTAATTAAATTTTTCGCTTGGGATTACTTTTTTTTTTTTTTTAAATATTTCCTCCACATTGTCGTATTATTTTCCATTATTTACTTCCACGTTATATATATATATATATATATATATATATATATATATATATATATTTGGGAAGGTAAACTTGGTATTACAGCCTTGGACAGACGGAATAATTATCTATTATTGATTAGTTTAATTTCTCTTTTCTTTGCAAGACATCAATGACTGTCTATGCATCTACTTACTTTCTGTATTTAATATTATATATATATAAATGTATATATCATATTCATGTCATGCTGCCAGCACGGGTATCCCTGACCCTCTCTCGCCCCTTCTCCCTATCATTCATCGCCTCTGGCAGGTCTTCAGGGCTATATCCCGTATCCTCACAGAGCTGCTGTATGTATGATATATATATATATATATATATATATATATATATATATAACAGTGTTGCTTATCATTATCTCGCTTCGTGGGTTTGTTGTATACCAAAATGTGGTATAATTTGGAGTGCTCAATATCTGTGATATCGCTATAATACAATAATAAGTAAGTAAAGTTGTCTCCCTTTAGTCGAGGGTAACCCAAAGGCTCCCCTTTCAATATCTACAACACCAAAGTGTAGGGGAGAGCGCTACTCCATTCCCTGGATTGTTCCTCTTTACCCTTGATCCTTACCTTATAATCCTGAGTGTTAAGCAAAGCGACATCAAGTACCATTTCTTGAGTCTTTGGTATGACTTGACCTGGGATTGAACCTTGGTCTCCCGGGTCAGCGACTACAGGTTTTATGCTGTCGCAGACAAGCTTCCATGATATTGAATATATGTAAAAACTATTATTTCAAAATAGGTTGGTCCAGGAAGAGATTTGGATTTTTTTAACTTATTTATTTTGTTCTGACATGTGTGTTAAATATGTGTATGTTTCCAGCTTGTTGCTTTCATCAGAGAACATATGTGGCACAAGGGCTTGTGTTATGTTTTGACCTTTTGACCCGGCCAAAAATGCCATTCAAGGTGGTGCACCGGAAGGAGGTGACACATTCTGGTGGCAGTTATGAGAGGAAATCGCATGGGCGGAAATTGGCTGATGAGGTAAAAAAGATCCCATTATACTCTCAGAGACTGACGTACCGGAAGAGAGTGGCCTCTGAACTGGATGACAGTTATTTCCGCTCGATGACGATCACACAGGCCATTCCAAAGAAAGCGGAAGTGACACATCCCGGTCCCCAGATATCGGAAGTAGTCGTGGAGGCGTGTCCATATCAGCGCGTGGAAGTTTGAAGGGAATATAAGGCCGACGAGTTGAGTTCCGGTCAGTGGGGTTCAACGAGCCAGTGGAGACAGACGAGTAGAGTTGAGGAGATAGACGCGATGTAGTAGGAAAAGCCAGCACCCCGGAGAGTGGACTCTCAATGCTCGGTTGAGCAGCCATAGAGAACGAGAAAGACACAACGATGACGGCCATAACTTCGGGGTCAAAATATTTCAGTAATGTTCGGTCTCCAGCTCACACGCAAACTTTGAACAACCCTTTCGAAACTTACAAATAAAGATGAGAGGTAAAATATTTTATAAAGAAGTCTTCCCCGTCTTCCTTGCGTGCGTCGTTTGTTCTTGCGACTTTATCATCGGGCGTCTTAATTATTATTGCATCGGTATGTATCCAGCATATATATGTATATTTCTGCATGAATCAGCAGATGACTATATAACACTTGTTAATGAGGTACTCAATGAGACTTGAACTCACTTTTCTTTCCAGTTTGAATGATTTTCTGTTGATTCGGGCAGGTTTTATAGAGAGGTTATCCTCCCTTTTTCCTAGAGTGAGTTTAATTTTGTCTGCTTTACCGCTCTTTGATATATATAAAATCTATTATATATTTACTTATATATATATATATATATATTTATATATAACGGTCCCCTGCAATACTAGATCAATTATTTAGCATAGTTTTAAAGATTGTAATTAAGTTTTTCTTCTCCTAGGCTACTTGCCATACCAAGGTTAAAGAGCCCAGTCTGCCTTACTATTTATACATAACTGGAGGTAGAATAGTTGTATTCATACCTTTCCTCAGGGTATTAGCACGATATGAAATGCTATCAATCTCGTTTAGGATTTGAACTCGGGTCGCAATGTCCATTTTTTACCACGGTAACCTCTACACTCACTACAAGTACCCCTCTCTCTCTATATATATATATATATATCTATACATCGAGATAGAAAGACAGAGTAAGAGAGTGTGAGACAGAGAGAGAGAGAGAATAAGAGAGACGAAGAGAGAGAGAGTAAGAGAGACGGAGAGAGAGATAAAGACAAAGAGAGACAGAGATAGAGACTAAGAATTAAATGTATTAATCTGAAAACTGTCGAATTGATGCGATTTCATATATATATATATATATATATATGAATTTATGCGATGACTATCTATCTCTCTATCTCTCTACGCTTGTATGTGTGTTTTTAGATATACGTATATGTGGTGTAAGTATACGGAAGGAAGTCTTTAATAAGAAGAACTGTACACATAAATTACTCTCAAGAGGCGTACTTTTTCATCTTTTCTTTGAAATCTGTCCACGTTAAACAGTCTTTTATTTGTTTATCTTATTTTACTTTTTTTTTCTTTATTTATTCATTTTTTTGCATGATCAGATTTTTTTTTTTTTTGGCAATGAAGAATAATTTTGGCAAAAGACAACCAGCAGATTTGACTTTAATGTCGAGTAGAATCTGATATGACCATGTCTTTTGGCAGAGTCATTTTAACACTGACCTAATTGGTCATATTAGTAAAATCTCATCCGTCATAAATTTGGCCGTTTTTCGATATTGGCAGGGCATCGAAATAATAAATGTAAGGTTATGGACTTACTAATATATATATATATATATATATATATATATATATGTGTGTGTGTGTGTGTGTGTGTCTGCGTCTGTGTCTGTGTCTGTGTCTGTGTGTGTGTGTGTGTGTGTGTGTGCGCGCGCGCGCTGCATGCATACGCATGTCCTGTTGGTGGGAATTACAGTATACTGACTGCAACTTCTGCAGAAGTTTAAGAAACCTCCCTTTCGAAAAGTAAATGTCCTGGGTATTACATTAAACTGCATCTTGAGCCCTGAAAAAAATGGGGTCACTCCCTCGTTGCCATTACTCCAAGGTCCACTCTGACCCAAACTGATATTACCACTTTGGATCCTATCTATGAATTTAAGAATGTTAGAGATAATGTTTTAAACATATAATACCCAATAAGGCTGTCACTTGAATTGAACCATTTGAGTCTACGGAAAAAAAAGATTTTTCATTAGAAATATTGCTTCAATATTTTAAGCATATTTCCGGGTGATAAAAAATTATTTTGATAGATAGATAGATAGATAGATATGAATAAATATAAACAGATAGATATGAATAGAGGGAACAGATAAATAGTTTTGGTTTGGTTTTATGGCATATCAACCATTTTAGGTTATTTAATGGCCAATCAATTTTAATCATATAAACAGTTACAGATAGATAGATAGATAGATGGCTTGTTAGTTCGGTTTTATGGCATATCAACTGTTATTTAATGCCAAATCCTCTTTATACATTATATATTAAATACATAGGATTTGGTTTGGTTTGATTTGGTTTTATGGTACATCAACCATTGTAGGTTATTTTATGTCAAATCCTCTATATATATATATATATATATATATATATGGGGGGGTTTAGTTTGATGGTATGTCGACCATTGTAGGTTATTTAATCCCAAATGCTGTTTATACATATATATCAAATATATATGGTTTTTAAACGAATAGTTTTTAGGTAAGATTATTTTTAATCGCCCAGAGTTTCTTCATTTGCAGATAGTTAAACGGTTAAAAGTATTGTTGCCTAACCAGAGTAATTCTATTTTGTTTGCATCCTTTGTTTGTCCTGTTTGTATGGTTTCAACTGTTGCTGTTAAATACAACTTATTCACATCCAGTTAAATTGTTCTAAGTCCTGCAATGTAATTGTAATAACTCAATTTGATATTAGTCCTTTGTTTTCTCACAGCAAAATGGTTTCGAGAATAGTAAATTATTAAATATTTCTATTTGACCCATTGCTGGAACACTAACTGATATGACCATCCCAGATGTGAGTGGTCGTGTGGGAGCAATGGAAAAGAAGGAATATTTCCCATTTGCCAAAGCTCCAGCATTACTGGATCCTCACGATCAGATGAGGTTTAGTGTCATATCAGGACATTCGTTCTGGTTGACGCATATATGGGACTCATAGTTATTACAACTGTAGGGCAGATTAAACCGGGAATCATAGCAATAAGAGACTACTCCGCATTTCCTACAGCTCCAGGACTGGTATCTCATCATCAGATGGTTAAGTGTCATATCCAAGACTCTCGTTTGGGTATCTCACACCTCAGTAGAGATGCAGTCGATATGATCTTCAGCCCAAGCTGATAAGATTTAGATAGATAGATAGATTTGAACAGAGATTGATAGTTATATGTAAATAGATAGATATGAACAGAGATAGATACATAATTTGATAGATAGATAGATAGATTTAAACAGAGATTAATAGTTATATGTAAATAGATAGATAGATGGATAGATAGATAGATAGATACTATTTACCAACCCCTCCGCTCGGGCAGGATATGACACAAGGTCAATTTTTAAGCGGAGTTTAACAGGTTTGAATTCAGAGTTTTCCTTCTCCTAGACTAGTTGCCTCACCAAGGCTGAAGAACCTAGTCCGTCCTACTATTTACCCATAGCTGGAGGGAGAATAAGGGGGTTCATACCTTTCCCAAGGGTATTTGCCCGAAAGTGAATGTAATAGCGCGACTGGAGTACGAACTCGCGTACTACGATTCCGCAGTTCATCGCTTTAACCATTACACCACGAGGACATAGATAGATAGATAGATAGATAGATAGATAGATAGATAGATAGATAGATAGATAGATTGATTTAAACAGAGATTGATAGTCATATGTAAACAGATAGATAGATAGATAGATATGAACATAGATAGATAGATAGATAGATAGATAGATAGATAGATTTAAACAGAGATTGATAGTTATATGTAAATAGATAGATAGATAAATAGATAGAGAGATAGATAGAGAGATATGAACATAGATAGATAGATAGATAGATTTGAATAGAATAGTTAGATTGAAGAATCAGTCAAACAATTTGGTGCTTAACTGAATCCACATAAGATTAGATAGACAGGTACCGTGTGTGTTTTTGGAAGTATTTCTGTTTCTTATTTAATGTTTGCTGTTGAATATTGGATTAACTTTACTCATACTTATGTGCGTGTGTGTAAATGTGACAAGGAGCAAAATAAAACAACAACAAAAAGACAAATTTTAAATTTCTACATCAGAGACCTATGTTTTACTTTGATGCTTATAAGCCCGAAGCAAAGAAGAAGTATTTTATTTTAAAGAATATTAAGGAAAAAATAGAATAAAAAAGTTTGGAAATGAAAAAGAAGCATCAAGTTATATAAATTATGAATGATTAGAACAAAGAAAATGAATAGAGACGGCCACGATTTTATGAAAAAAAAAGAAAGAAAAGAAAAGAAAAAAAAAGAAATAATGAAAAATAGTCTGAGGTGTAAATTACTGAATAATTGATGGAAAAAAGCAAGAAAGAATTCTCTAAGAAAGGGGAAAATACTATGAGAAAGAATGAAAACTATGGGAAAAAAAGAAAGACAGAAAGAAAGAAAGAAAGACAGAAAGAAAGAAAGAAAACTATTAGAAAGAAAGAAAGAAAACTATTAGAAAGAAAGAAAGAAAAAAAGAAAGAAAGAAAGAAAACTATTAGAAAGAAAGAAAGAAAGAAAGAAAGAAAGAAAGAAAACTATTAGAAGAAAGAAAGAAAGAAAGAAAGAAAGAAAGAAAGAAAGAAAGAAAGAAAGAAAGAAAGAAAGAAAAGCATTTAAAAAAGGAAATAAATAAGAAAGATGAGAATAAAACGAAATGAAGGCTACTGAAGAAATGAATGAAAAAAAAAAAAGAAAATAAAACTCAGCGAAAAATAAATTGGAGAAACAAGAAAAAAGAGAGATTACGAAAAGCAGAGAAAAGGAAAAAAAGAAACTAACAAAAAGGAAAAAAAAAAAGAAAGAAAGAAAATAGAAGGAAAGTAAATAATGAAAATGAACCTCAGAGGAGTGATTGAAAACAACGCAAAAGGAAGAAAGATAAATGAAAACACAAAAAAATGGTTAGGAAAAAGAAAAAAAGAAAACGAACGAAAAGGGAGAAAAATCCTGAATATTGCATTCCATTTCATCTCTCGTATTTCTTTCGTCATTTTTTTCTTTCTTTCTTTATGTCAACATACCCTCGAGATCACAGACTGATCGAAGATGTTGCTATCTAACCCATACTTCACTTTATATCAGCAGTTATATTTCATTTAGCAACCGCAGGTCCCGCCTGAGGTCGAGCAATTTTTTTTTTCAATCATTATTATATTAACATCTGAAATGCATATCTTCAGATCCCACACTGAAAATTGTATTGATGTGTACCGCATGCCATTACCATTTGATGACACCGAAGTCGTCAACTTAAAAAAAAAAAAAACATGGCTTGTGCTTTAGAAACGCTTGCGCATGCGCGCATATCATTTATCACATTGCTTCAAGACACACAAATATGAACTAGATATGGTCCGAGAACCAAGCTTTAGTCAACTTCATTTTGCACCATTTTGACATTCGAGAATTTTTTTTTTTTTTCAGTATCCCAGCTAGTCATGTTGCTGAAAATTTTTGATATCTTCGCTAACTCAAAACAGGGTCCAATCAGAGATGTAAAACCAAATGAGCCACTTTCGTTGATCAAAAATAATTAGCTTGACAAATCGTTATAATTCTAAACTATAGATGAACTTGTGATAATCTGTCGGTTCAACTAGTATATATAAATTATATTATGCATCTTTTGGTCATATACTAGTTGCGCACTCAATCCCTTCTCGACGGGGCCTAAAATACACTGACTATATCCTGTGATGAAGGATAAGAACAGCTGTCAAAAAAAAAAATGGGTGTCCTGGATATGACGCTTAACAGGATCTGATAGTGAGGTTGTGATTCTGGAGATGTGAAGAGTGTTGAGTACCCCTTCATTGCTATTACTCCCAGATCCACTCTGACCCGAAGAGGTAGTACCTGTTAGGGCCCCATCAATCGTATTCAATAGGGCCTTGTGCAAAGAAAATCTGAAGAAACAACTACACAAAAAGTGTAAATATGAACGTACAACGAACGCAATTCCCAAACCTCTTGGCATAGTATGTTTCTAGACGGGTTGACATGCCGTTGAAATCATTTAAGTCATACACACAAACACACACACTAATATATATGCATTTATATCTCATTGCCTTACGTACCACCTCTCTGACGTATGTGCCATAAAACAGAGTCTAATGACAAAACATAATAAAGACTCTGACAAACTCAGATTGCCTCGATATAAGAAAGATCCTGATTAATAATCAAAAAATCATATATAAAAATAACAATAAAAACCGCTCACAAATCCTCGAAGCAATAACCAGAATTTTTTTTAAATATTATAAATAAAATAACATTCAGCATAGGTATCCATATATTAAAGTTAAATAACTAACCCTACCACCCATCCTAACAGAATGAGCTAACCACAAAGTACAAAAAAACAACACACTAAATAAATATAAAAACTTACAGCAACTAACAGCAACAAACATACTAGTCGACTAAAAACCTCTACGAGTGAGTATTTGTCTCATTGGGTGCCTCATTCATATGGGCCTGAACCACATCCAAGCAAAAACCTAGTAAATTACAAAAGTTCTCTGACGAAAGCAACGAGCTGGAAACATACACGTATATATGAACGAAATCAATAATTCATAAAAAATTTAAATCTCTTCGTGGAGCTATTCATTTTGAAATATATATATATATATATATATATATAAAGATGAACAAAAATTATTCGACGAATCGGAGTATTTCTTTTGTAGTTATTTATTTTGTGATTGTTCACAACGAACTATTTTCGACCTGACATGATATTCAGGAGAAAACCTTTGTGAAGAAAAGTTTTTTTGAGAAAGATTTTAAGATAGTTTTTAAAAAAAGAGTTGATATATACAGGCTCTTTGGCTTAGTGGGTAGAGTGTTCGCCAAAGGTCCGGGAGACCTGGGTTCAATCCCAGGTTGTGTCATAACAAAGACTTTTAAAATGGAACTTGATACCTCGTTGCTTAACACTCAGCAATATAAGGTATGTATCAAGGGTAAAGTGGAGCATTCCAGGGAAAGGAGTAGCGCCCTCCACTACAGTAGTAGCTATTGAAAAGGGAGCCTTCTGGTCACCCTCGACTACGGTCGCCAACTTTACTTACTTTTACTTATATTAAAAAAGAAGCGAAAAAAATGAACTGGGATTGTTGCATTCGTTAAATCAAAATTATTTTCTACTATCCAAGTGTCTTCAAGTGATCTTATATGACCTTGATAAAGTAGACATCAGGCTCAGAACTTTTCGTTTAAGAGATATATATTAATCATGCGTGAAGTGTGTTTCAAATCAAGGTATTTATTTATTAGAGAGTTTATGTGTCACCCCAAATCTGTTCGAGGGTGATCCTCGTGGTGTAATGGTTAAACCGATGCACTGCGGAATAGTAGTAAGCGAGATCGTACTCCAGTCGCGCTATTACGTTCACTTTCGGGCAAATTCCCTTGGGAAAGGTATGAACTCCCTTATCCTCCTATCTATGGGTTGAATAGTACCACAACTGTTCTTCTTGGAGAATAGCTTTGGCATTAAATAACCTACAAAGGTTGATATACCCTTTAAACAAAGAAACCAAACCAAACAAAATCTGCTCCTTCTATTTCAAAGTAATGTTGCGAGTATATCTAAGCTTTGAAGTTATCAACGGCGACAGTAGGTTATCAATGTTACCCCGGTTCGTATTTTTTACAATATATATATATATATGTGTGTGTGTGTGTGTGTGTGTGTGTGTGTGTGATTTAGAATACAGGGTGACCCACAAAAAACTGACATATGTTTAAAAGTTAGAGCTTTCTTTAACTTTTGTTTTATAATTTGGTGATGTCCGTAATAATAATACAGACACATATATTGTATAGCCATGACCACTATACATACACATGCAGAAACATAACGATACAACAATAAAGACGAGCGACACAGTTCTTTAGAAAAATATACCTCTCACTTTATTGAAAGGGTTGTGTGTGAGAGGGAGTTGGAGACCGAACAGAACTTCAACATATTGACCCCTACTCTTCTGGCCATAATAGCGTTTCTTTCCTGGTCTCCTGTGCTACTCAACCGGGGGCCTGGGGCCCAGCCTCTCAGGGTGCTGGTTCTCTCTACCGCATCTTACCTCCAACTGACTGAACTTCTTGTGCACCGAGTTATATAATAGTTCGACGCTCACCTTCTTCTTGTGGGCGTCACAAATAGCACTCATTCAACCCGTCCACGGTCAAGGTTATATTCTGATATTCCTCGACCGAATGCACCTGTTATTCACACAGGTGCATTTCCTATTTTGACAGCCGGGCCAGGTCGGAGGTCAATATACAACACATATACAAAACACATATGCAAATACAGGTAGCTTCATTCGTTTCTGGTACAAACGGGTTCATTAATTTCTGGCTTCGGTCCATGGCGATACGAGGAGAGAGACACAGTTCTTAAAAGTCTATGTTAACCATACAATGCTGACCCCACCCCAACGCGCGGCGCATCTGGTGATGCTTTAGATTTTAATCCATCTCTGCCGACCGAGATCTGAAAAACTCAACCGCATGCCTAAACGATAGAAAACCCAACTCCCGCCTCAACGGTCGAATACCCAACTAGATCTTTCAACGGTCAAAATCCAACTGCAACTCTCAACGGCAGAATCTTAACTGACGTCTTTTCAAAATCCTCAAATTCTCAGGACCATGACGTCATCTACATTCCGGCCCCATTTCTTGCCTGGGGGTTTATTATGACAAATGGTGATTGTCATATCCTTTCTGCGTGAGCGTAAAAACTGCACCAAATATGACTATGCACCTGGGCTAAGAGACTCGAATAATTAAAATCTCTACCAAACTGAATGATTAAATATAATTAACGAAAAATGATTAATATAAAAAAAATCATTTCTTAATTATATAACACTTTAATCTGATCGAATTTAATTAAATTGAATTCAAATATAATTTGTCATAAGCAATCTTTGGAAACGGAAAAAATCAAGTTACTGTAAAAAAGAATAAACCAAAATAATAGAATTTTATTATTCACTTGACAGATCTACAATTTCATCAGAAAAATATACAGACATATTTTAATGTGAAGAAACCTCAAACTACAAACATTATAAACAGCTTCGATTTTGTCCTCCAAATACAAACACGATATATTATAGAGGTTTAAAACTCATATCACAGAGACAGACCACCACAAAGCGATTGCCCAGTCGGCTGGGACAGTAGAATAGACTGACTGCTTTTCTGCAGAGGGGTAAGAACCCCCCCCAATGACTGCCCTGGATATGACACTGAACAATCTGATGGTAAGGTTCCAGTGATGTTGGAGCTTCGGGGAATGCGAAGCACCTCTTCATTGCCATTGCTCCCAGGTCCACTCTGGCCTGGAATGGTAGTACCTAATAGGGCCCTATCTATAGGGTAAATAGAACTAACTGCATACTTATGCTAAAACTGAATTGTTTGAATTAGAACTGTTTGACAAAACGGAATAGCTTAAATTGAAATGTTTTTGACAATTAAACTGTACTTACATTTAAACTGCGTGCTTATGCCAAATTGAATTGTTTAATATAGAACTGTTTTGACATTTAAGTGTGTGTAAACAAAACCTGTACTTATACTAAACTGAATTAGAACTGTTTTGACAATTAAACTGTGTACTCATGCGAAACTGAATTGTTTGAAATAGGGCTGACTATTTGCATAAAAATGGATTTAGCGTTGAAAACCTACAAAGGTTGCTATGCCATAAAAACCAACCAAAGTGATCATTGTAAAAGTGTTTGAACAGCAAAGGCAGCAGCGAAAGACATTTTTTATGAGTCAGTCTTTTATGGACCACCTTGAATGAAAAGAAATAAACATCCAACTACATTTATTTCTGGATACAATTAATCAAATTTTTGTATCTGTGTAGTTTTCACAGCTGATACTTAATAACTGTTCCTTCTAAAGAAAATAAAAAAACGACGTTTTCTCTTTATCTGATGTATTTTTCAGAATAGATGTCTTTGACCAGATTAAACACCTGTCTCAGTCGCCACTAAAATTTAATATAAACTGCTTCATATTTGTGTCAACGGTACAAATCACAGAATCATACAGTCATTTGCAGACAAAAACAATAAAAAGTACAGAGAACTATACAAGCTGGTTCGAATCTAGATGCGGTTTGAATCTTTGGAGTTATATGTCGTATTATTAAATTTCCCTTAAAATATTGTTATAAATAAAAGATATTTATTTACTGATAGAATTTAGCTATTAAGATGAAACGAAAATATATTGAAAATATATGAAGAGTGAAACACAATTGAGTTTATATATATATATATATATATATATATATATATATATATATATATATATATATATATATATATCATTGTTATATCAGCCAGAAATTCATTAATCGAGGTTATCTTATTAGGAAGATATCATTTGTCTTTTTGACCTGAATTTCATTGTGCGAAATAAGTTGACAAGTTATTCTTTTCTTCGTTTGATATAGTTAGCAAAATTAATCTAAATCCATATTCTAAAGGCATGAAACCAAATCAAAGCTTTAAAAGTGGTAAAAACTCGTGAGTTGGCGGCGTTATAAGCATATAAATATGTCTCAAATATTCTCTGAACGTCAGTGTCAAAACCATAGACGAATATATATATATATACACACACTCACTCACACACACACACACACACACATACATATATATATGTGTGTGTGTGTGTGTGTGTGTGTGTGTGTGTGTGTGTGTGTGTGTGTGTGTACATGCATATATATATATATATATACATGCATGTACGCCCACATACACATATATATATATATACATACATGTACACATATATGTGTTTGCTTGCCAACCCTTCTGCATGAGTAGAATGTGACACTTCTGCATGAGTAGAATGTGACACTAAGGTCTTTTAAGCGAAGTTTAATAGGTTCAAATTGACCTGTTGCTATACCAAGGTTAAAGCTTCCAGTCTGCTCTGCTACTTATCCATATCTGGAAGGAGAATAATTGGAAGAATAAGTTTTCCAAGAGTATTAGTGACATGCGAAATGCAAACAACCTCGTCCAAGATTTGAACTTAAGTCACTGCGTCTTATTTCCTACGTTGATAACTATTAGACTACGAGCGCCTCACTTATTTATATATATATATATATATATATATATATATATATGTCTGTGTTTGTGTGTGTGTGTGTGTGTGTGTGTGTATATATATACATATAGAAGGCACACATAATATAAGTCCATTTTATACAGTCCTTGTTTATGTATTAAGCGTAATTGCTCAGAATCCTTTCAAATATCAATACAGTTTAATCTATGAGCTCAATTCATCAACTGCAATTACTCCATAAAGATTATAAAAGAAGCTATCACAAAAGATTCAACCATAGACTGTCATTAACCTCTACAATATATATCCCCAAATCCTCATAATCGAATTCTCATAGTTTTTGATTTTGGGCCATTAGACACATAAACTGATTGACGTTTGTAATGCTTGATTTGTTTTCATTTGGTTTTATGGCATATCAAGCATTGTAGATTATTTAATGGCAAATCCAGTTTACACAAATATATTAGATATATATGATTTGGAAATATAAGTAAATAAAGTTAGATGGTTTAAATTATTGGTATATATCACTATCAATTCAGTTATACACCAGTCATTTGTTTACACAGTTAAATGAAGAAACAGTTCTATTGTAACATATTCAAAATATACGAATATGTAAAATGTTCGTAATGCATAAAATATTCACATACATAGGAATCCCGAAACACTGACGACTGTCTTGGTTCAGGTACGAAACTTTTATTACCTTCTTGACTTTTAGGTTTTTCGACATGAGGAGAGAGAGATCACAATTTTTACTATGCTGACTGTTCCATCTGACCTGACAACGCACGGCGCACCCCCTAGACCCAACTGGACTCGTCTAGGTTCAAATCTTAACTAACTGCTTTTTTTCAAAATCACCAAGAATCCCAGCCCATCGCTTCCGGGCATGACGTCATTCACATCCCCAGTCGCATTTCCTATCCGGGGGTTTTATTATTACATCTGAGATTGTCACATCCTCCCCGCACGAGCGTGAACACCTGCGCTCAATGTGTGCCCCTATCCATGCACAAAGCCGAAAAGTTCTAAGCCTAACTAAACCGAAAGATAAGATATAACCAACGAAAAATGATAATATAAAAAAAATCCTTCCACAATTATATAACACTATTTCAAACAAATCAATTTAGCATAAGTCATTTGTTTGAACTAAGTTTAATTGTTGAACAGTTCTATTTGACAAATAGCTAGGATCCTATCAGGTACTACCACTCCGGGCCTGTGTGGACCTTGGAGCAATTGTAATGAAGGGGTACTCCATCATCAGATTATTTAATATCATATCCGGGACACTCATTTGGGGCTTCTTACTCCTCTACAAAGATGCTGTCGGTGTGTTCAACTGCGTCGGCCGACTGGGCGGTGTTAATTAAGCCATCAAATCTGTTCACGTCAAGATTGATATGCCATAAAACCCAACCAACCAAAAAACCAACAATCTGTCCACTTCTAACTTCATCCAGAAAGAATTTTCTCAGCCCGTACATCAGGACAACTATATGCGCAACAAACCCCATTGCTTAATCTGTAAACTCCCAGTTTTAGGTCCCTCTTTGACCATACCTAACACCAATATTAAAATCCAATCCCTTAATCTTTCTTGTGATACCCCCGATATAATATATTCCATTTTTTGCTCTAAACGCGATAGAGACGCTTGCGTCTGGGAAACAGGCACCTGTTTCTACAGATTTAACAAAATGAATCAAGCCATCCGCAAAAAATCCTCATAATCCCCAAAAGCCAAATACTTCAATCTTCCTGGACACACTATGAACAACAGAAAATGCTTCCTTATAGACAAAGAGTTCTGTTCCGTACACATATGTAGAAAACAATAAATTTAGTAGATCCACAAATTACCCACAAACATTGACTTAATTTTGACATAGTTTTTTTTAAAAGGGATACCGATACTTTTCAAAGACATAACCCAATACACCTTATGTAATAAATCAGCTGCAGTCCAAATAAATAAACAAAACAGATTTATAAATTTCTCTCACCAAAACACAAACTTAATATAAATATAGAATGATTATATTTCCTTTAAGGGACACTAACACTTGAGCAATAAACATCCCTGTGTAACCTGAGCGGCAAAATGAAATACCACATCTTTTGAAATAAACAAATCAACGACAAAACTTGGACACCGATTTCTTGGTGATTTTTATATCGTCTGGTTAAGAGGAAAGGTTTCCTCGAAATATCACGAAAAAACAGATTTATTTTTAAATGTTTTCCCTTCAAGGGTCTGAGAGGCAAGTACATTATATTTTTCAACATTTTCTTTAAGGTATTAAAGATTATCTCATTTTATAGCATAGCCCATGTCATCTTTAATATATTCATATAAGAAACATTTTTGGAACCCACATTTAAGTCTAACGTAAAGTTAGGCAGGTTTCGATCCCAGCTTCAAACATCCTACGTGTCTAACCTCACTGAAGAGCTGTGATACAAAGAAACAATCTGTCTGTGGATGACAATATATATATATATATATATAGTTGGACAGCAGACTTTCATTTAAGCATGTACGATTAAATAATAAAGACACATTTTGTCTATATAATTTTATTAAGATCCTTTCAAGTTTCCTGATAAGTGTCTTGGTTTCACGTTGGAATTGGTGGATGAATTTACTAATATATATATATATATATACATTATATATATATATATATATATATATATATATATGTGTGTGTGTGTGTGTGTGTGTGTGTGTGTGTGTGTGTGTGTAAAAATTATTTTCATTTTCATTCCTTTTCTATAATTCTGACGGTGTAAAAAACAGATGATACAATTTGTAAATAAAAAATATACACAAACTCATATTTGGGAAAAAAATTCAATAAAAAAGAAAAGACAAAAAACATACGAACTGCTTGACCATGATTAAACAGGACTGCAATGCATAATCAAAAGAAAAAAAAACACCGACACCTTAGCTGATACGTAAAAGAGCTAAATACACTATATAGAGCAAAATTTGAATACGTAAAGAGCCAAACGTAATCTACCTAGGTTTCACCGACCGGATCATCCAGATAAGTCTGACTAAAGAGGGTTGGCTCAAACGACATTTTATTGATAAAGCGGCTTCCAGAAAAAATAAAAAATTATCATCGTTTAAAAAAAAGCCATATTTTATTTGTTAAGTAACCAGGGTTTTTATGTCTACAAACATTAAGTATCTCCGATTCTTGGCTGGGTAATTCATTAGGATTATTGTAGGAAGCTATAGCTAGTTTTACCTCTATACATAAGAGACAGTATTTACCATTAGCCTTATATTTACGGCGTTTTTTTTTACTATCTCCTATTTTAATACAGGATCTATATCTTGCTTCTTTTAATTTCCCACGTGTAGTATTAGTAGTCGTAGTTGCTTTCCTATTGTGCTCGACCAATGAATGCCGAGCAACTCAGTTAAAAATACGAACCGTTAGTTTATTTTCAAAGGTTGCACTGAAAAGCACATAAACCGCTGAAGACACCGAAGACAGTCATCTGTGTCTCACTTCGCGCTAATACCGATGGGAAATTCATCCCTTTTAACTCTCACCAAAATGGGTAAAATGTTGGGTAGATTGGGTTCTTTATTATTGGTTAAGCAACCAGTCTAGGAGAAGGAAAAACTATGAATTTAAACTTCACTCTCCTTAAAAATTGGCCTTGCGTCACATCCTGCTCGGGGTGAGTGTTTGGTTTATTAGATGCATAAAAAGCCATGAGTTCCAATTCAGGTTTTGGTAAAAGTAAGAATGTGTTTTCAAACCTATATAAAACCACCAGAGTAGAAGAAAGAAAGCTTAAAAAGTGACTTCTTGTCATATAGTTTCTGTGGCAGAAGGGTTGGGTAAATACATTGAATGTTAAGAGGTCTCCCACTTGTTTTTGACGTCGCTACTTTCATAAAATTCCATTGCTATAGTAACACTAAAAATGCTTGCTTCAAGTCACACAAAATTGACCATTTGCATGTAAAGAACATTATTCGTTATATTGGTGACCTAAGTTCAAATTCTGGATGGGGCTGTTTTCGTTTCAGGCATGAATCCATCTCTTCTCTACATATCAGGAGATTGTTGGACAGACTGGGCTCTTTAGCCTTGCTGATGTAACCGGTTTAGGAGAAGGAAAACTCTGAATTCAAACTTGCAGTACTCCGCTTAAAATTTGACCTATTGAATCCTACCTCGCAACTAGTCTAGGAGAAGGAAAACTCTGAATTCAAACCTGTTAAACTCCGCTTAAAATTGACCTTGTGTCATATCCTGCACGAGCGGAGGGGGTGGGTAAATAGGATTGAATCCTACCTCCTGACAGTGGATTGGTAAATGTAAAAATCATTCAATAAATATGTGGAATCTTCGGAAAAAAAAGCAAAATAATTTTTTTCAGAATTTTTTCCTTAAACTTGTTTTTTTGTTTGGTTTTATGGCATATCAACCATCGTAGCTTATTAAATGCCGAATCCAATTGTATATATATAAACTGTTCTATTTCAAACCAATCAGTTTAGCATAAGTATGCAGTTTAGTTTTATTTGACCCATGGATATAACCCTAATAGGTGCAGGTGCTACCACTCCGGGCCATAGTGGACCGGGGAGCGATGGCAATAAAGGGGTACTCCTCATTCTGCAAAGCTCCTGCATAACTGATTGTTTAGTATCATATCCAGGACACTCGATTGGAGGGGTGTCTTACACTTCTACAAAGATGCAGTCGGTGTATTTTATGGTCAGGTCACTGGAGAAGGTTTCCTCTCAATGAAATTGGGCTCCAGGTTGGTTGGTTGTTTTGTTTTACTGTGTATCAACCCTTTTAGGGTCATCGAACGCCGAATTAAATTCTAAATGGATTCAGTATGGTATAGAATAGTTTTATTTTACAAACAGTTATATGTTAAAACAGTTCAGTTGAATGTCAAAACAGTTCTATTTCAAACAATTTAGTTTAGCATAAGTACACAGTTTAGTTCTATTTAAAATCAGTTCTATTTCAAACAATTTAGTTTAGCATAATTACACAGCTTAAATGTTAAAACAGTCCTATTTCCAACAATTCAGTTTAGCAAAAGTTCACAGTTTAGTTCTATTTAACCTGTCGATAGGATTCTATCAGTGCAACCACTCCGGGCCAGGGTGAAACTGGGAGCGTGGCAATGAAGAAGTACTCTGTATTTCCAAAAGCTCCAACATTTCTGGAACCTCACCATCAGATTGTTTAGTGCCATATCCAGGACATTTGTTGTGTGGGAAAAGTATAATTTAGTACGACAATCTTTACATATGGGTTAAACATGGGTTTGCCACAACGAAACTGAGTCGAAAAAACAATCCATGAAATGGAGACACGCTTACGGTCCCTTAAAGAATATTATCCGAGTGCATCAGTCAGTAAAGAGGGTCAGTCTTCTGAGACATGAAAGGACTCATAAAAAAAAACTATTACCAGAGCTTCCTATTGGCAAACTAAACAAAATCTAACCAACCAAATCAAACCAAAACTAGCCATCCAAGCCAAACTAAATCTAACCAGCCAAAAGTAACAAACCAGGCAAAACCAAACCAGACCAAACAAAGTAAAGCCAAATCAAGCCAAATTAAACCAAACCAAGTCGAACCAAACCAAACTAAAACAACCAAGTTAAGCCAAGCTAAAAGTAAACCAAACAGAATCAAACCAAATCAAGCCAAATTGAATCGAAGCAAGCCAAATCAAAGCAAATTAAACCAGGTTAAACCAAACCAAAACAAGTCAAACCAACCAAACCAAACCAAATCAACCCATACCAAACCAACCAAGATATTTCCGTAAGTTCGGAGTATTTCAGCAAAATTTGTCGCTAGCACCAAATATCTCAGATAATAATCTGTTTTAAGATTACATGTGAATCAATGCTGGTTGGTTTGATGGCATTTCATCACTTGTTGGGTTATTTGATGCCAAAGTCTGTTTAACAGTTATGGTCTTCAGTTATATGCGTATCTTCACAACCATCTTAAACTGGTAAACACTACATTATCTCAATTAGATCTATTTGTCTCATACATAAGACTCTCACAGCTACTCTCACTCCGAGTAAAAGTGAACCTGGGAGTAATGGCAATAAAAGGGATTCTATACACTCCTCATATCTCCAGAACTGGAATCTCACCAACAGATACAGTTTAGTGTTATTTCTGCAATGGTTCTATGAAAAAAAATGTATACATTTCTTCATACTAAAATAGTCTTTTGACAGACCCAAAAAATCAATCTACAACATTTGGAAACAACTTCCGCTATTACCTAGACAGAGAACGAATTAAGAGTAAGAGACCAGCAGTAAAGCCAGACATCGACCAGAACGGGCCTGATGATTTTCGTTCGTGAAAATCAAAGCTTGACAAGTTCGAATGCTTTTCTCAACGCAGAACTTCTCGGAACAAAAAAAGCAATACACACTCATATTACTCGATATTAAAGGACAAATACAAACAAAAAATTATATTAATGTAACCTTTCAAAATATAGATTTTAATTCATTTCAATACGTATCTTCTTGTTGTATATCATACTGTTTTATGATTTCTACTAACATTGTTTCAGTAAAAAAAAAAGGGACCTCCTTTGCAAACCTTTTTGTGGGGATTCAGTCAGCGTATTCTAAGTTTTAGTTTTTATTGGACAGTGTATATGTTTGCAAACCTGATTATCTTCTTTTACTATTTTTCCCACCTTTTCTCGGACTCTTTTTAAAGTGCTACTTGTTTTCCGGCACCCAATCGATTTTAGAAGACCTCTGTTCGCTGACAATAGTAATTTTCTACTTGGTTGACCCTCAGCAACACTATGACAGATCCGGACCACCTGCGATTCGCCCAGCAATTCTTTTGATACCTCAAAGTTTGTTATCCATTCGGCGGCATCGTTCATTTTTATTAATTTTTTTCTGTTGTTTTCTCTTCTCTTTCTTTAGTTGGATACGTCTTCGTCCAAAAAAAGCATTGAAGTGACTAATAATTCTTCAGTATTCTATCGGCATTTGTAACACTGACGACCTATACAGAGTTTGAATAATGATGAGTCTGTTATTTGGAGTAACTAATGTTACGGCGTAAAATTCGAGAGAGAATTTTGGGGAGGAAACTGTAAAAAAAAAGGGGGGGGAGAGAGAGAGAGAGAAAGAGGCCTAAACAATGTAGGCAGAGAAGAAGCTGATGAGGGTTATAATGCTATTAAAAGTAAACAATGAAGAAAGATGAAGGAACAGAAATATGGATTACTAAAGAAGAAGAAGAAAAGGACTATATAACAATGAAGGAGACAAAGATGGTAAAAGATGTCGAAAGAGTATCGCAAAAGATCGAAGGAAAAAAGAAGAAAAGAAGAACTCTATAAAGAAGAAGATTTGTTTGGTCGTGTTTTATGGTATATCAACCCTTGTGGATTATTTGATACGAAATCCTGTTTATATATATACATATATATAGTAATTTGCATGTAGCATTGCACAAATTATTTTTTTTATTTTATTGAATTAATTTAGAGGCCTATTGCAATGCCAAATAATAATCATTCGAGTATTTTATGGTAAAACAACCCTTATGGATTATTTGATGCAAAGTCCTGATTATATATATATATATATATATATTAATTTGCATGTAACATTGCATAAATTATTTTATTTTATTGTATTGAAATTAATTTAGAGGCCTATTGCAATGTCAAATAATAATCATTTGAGTATTTTATTGCATAACAACCCTTGTGGATTATTTGATGCAAAATCCTGTATATATATATATATATATATATATACGTGTCTAGCCACACTGAAGAGTTCTGATAGAACGAAACAGTCTGCCTGTGGATGACAATATATATATATATATATATATATATATATATATAGTAATTTGCACGTAGCATTGCACAAATTATTTCATTTTATTGTATTTAATTAATTTAGAGGCCGATTGCAATGCGAAATAATAATCATTTGAGTCGAATTATTAAAAAAGTCTCTGACGATGAAGTTTTACTTTGAAATTGATTATACTCAAATAATTATTCTTTCGCATTGCAACAGACCTCTAAATTAATTCAATACAATAAAATAATTTATATATGATGGATTCTCCCGTCGATTTCTATGAATGAGTGTCTAAAAGCAAAATCAGCTCGAATGTTTATGGTGATTGTGAGATTTCAGTCGAGCTAGCGATTTGCAGACAAGACCACAAATGGAGTTGGGGTGAAGGGTGTCGGGAAGAATATACACATGTATATATACATATATACACGTATATATGTTGTTGTTGTTGTTGGCGACCGTAGTCGAAGGCGATCAGAAGACTCCCTTTTCAATAGCTACAACTCCGAGGTGTAGGGGCAGGGCGCTACTCCTTCCGCTGGATTGCTCCACTTTACCCTTGATACGTACCTTATATTACTGAGTGTTAAGCAAGGTGGTATCAAGTACCATTTTTAAAGTCTTTGGTATGACTCGACCTGGGATTGAACCCAAGTCTCCCTGACCATTGGCGAATATATATATGTGTGTGTGTGTGTGTGTGTGTGTGTGTCTTAGATAGTAATGCTTGAAAAGATTTAACTGTGTGCAAACAAATGATTAATATTAAATAGAATTGCCAATATTTTGTACGAATACTTGAACAGATTTATCTGTGAGCAAACAAATTATTAATATTTAACAGGATTATTAATTCTCGGTACCAATACGTGAAAACATTTAAGTGTGTGCCAACAAATGATTAATAATAAACAAACATTTCGCTACGGATTCCACCACTTGAGTCAGACGTAGAACGAAAGGCAGATGGAAAGAAAGAGGAATAAAGCAAAAAAAAAAAAACGCAACGCTGTAATATGAACATTAATTCCAGAAAAAAAAAACGACAAAGCCTGCATGTATATGGATATTTACTAAGCTTGTTGCTTAGATTTGGCACAAGGCCATATGAAAGGGGTACCCAATGAGACTCGAACTCATTGTGTAGGTTTGCTAGCCGAGCTTGCTAACCATTATACCACCAGAGGCGCCTAAAATCGTCTTTGCCATAAGTTTCGGAACTAAACGTATGTTAATTTTGTTTTATTATAATTTTAGTATTTTTAGCCTTTGTAACTTGTGGCCGTTTCAATACATGGTGGTAAATGCTGTTAATTCAGCAGGCGACGAGTTGGCAAAGCAAGGGGAAATAGCGTTGGTAAGCTGTATATTTAATATAGAAAGTCATAAAACAAGAAAAAAAATCTTTGTAGTCACGTGACCAACTTTCAGAATAAAGCAGTTAAGGGATTCTGCCATTCGTGCCAGACTTTGAGCAAATAGACAGAAGAAAAGAATTGGGGGAACAAAAAATCGAACAGAAAAAATCGCCACGCTGTTCTATGAGCATTAATTCCAGGAAAAGACTGTGGGGACACAAAAATAAGGGACACCGAAAAAGGAGTAAGCTGCCCCTGTCAGTGAGCTTACTGGGTCTTGTCTGGGGCAGATGGTTTTTATGACCCTCAACAAAGAGGAGAAAAATGATATTCCACCAGTCGGTGAGTTCGTGAACTTTGTTGTCTCTGTATTTATATAAGCAGTAGTATATATATATGTTTGTTGGCATAAATGTAAAATGTGTTAAATGTATTTGGGCTCAGTGTTCTTTATTTTATGTTAAAATGTATGTTCGGTTTGATGGGATCACTAATACGTGTACATAAATTGTTAAACCCATTAAAACCAACAAGACGTTAAAGTCTGTATTTATATGTCTTCAAAATGATCTTTGCTTTAACTATTGGAACTAAACGTGAGTTTATATTGTTTTACTTGAATTTTCGTATTTTTATCCATTGTAACTTGCGGCAGTTTGAATACTTAAATGTACATACTGTGAATTTAGTATGATACCTGTTCTATTCAAATCCGCTAATCAGAATCAGATAGGGAATATCTAAATGATACAACCTACGAGCAACTCAGAACATGGAACATAAACTAATAACACCTAATTACTCTTGGTCACAACAATTAAAAAATAAGTTTCACCTTCAAATTAACAATCAAGTTAAAAAAAAAGTAAAGGTGAATATTTGGACTTTAACTGAGTAGAAACTTAACAAATTTAAAGGAAAAAAGTCTTTTCTCGGAACATTTATCACAAGAAACCATGGGAAGCAGCATGGTGGATGTGAAATAAGTTGGGTAAATCTAAAGTTGGATCAACGGTGAGCCTCACCAAATGCTGGGTGGAAGAACTTCACATGCCAGCGGCCAGAGTAAAACAGTTCAGTCAAGAAATCACTGTTACTCATTCGAAAAAAAAAAACTGCCAACAAAAGATTACCATGACTGTAGATCAAATCATATATCTAAGCCACATCGCCCTTCGCGCAGGAAAACAAGAAGTGCGTTCTGTTGAGGTTGGAGATCTGGCCCCAGTTTTCGAAAAAATCAGCTGCAGAACTCCATCTCAAATCCAATAAAAATTACTTAGATGCAAAAACACAGTTCATATAGGGACATTTAACGTTAGAGCTTTATGAGAGCTGACAGCGTCTGCAGCAGAGCATAATATAGACATAGTATCTATGTTCTTGTATACACACAACTATAATTAACTCGGAATCAAATACCATTATACTGGTAACAGATGGACGCTTTTTCAAAGTATCTGCATGGAAAACCTCCGTCAAACGAGGGGTAAGAGTGTTTCTTAGTACTTTAGCCCTCAAATCTCTAAATAGTATTTAGATGCCAACATGCAGAAACTTAAGAAGACACAAAAAAGAACCAACTAAGACATACCAAAAAGAATAAAAAGGAATATATTCAAGTTCAGATCAATAAAAGAAGAAACTCGATAGAAGATAGACAATCACAAATAGCATGACAGACGGTAAATGAAGTGAGCAAAAAGGAAGAGTACCTCGAGAGCAAAACTAAAAACTGTCAGCCAAGAGGAACGAATACAGATGTGGAAAGAACATTTCAAGAATCTGCTTAGAAACTCCCCAAAAGACACCTGTTCCAAAAATTATTAATAGCCAACTCGACATCAATCTCGGAGAGTTGACTCAAGAAGAACTCAAAATAGTATTTAGAAAAATAAAAGCAAAAAAGCTACAGGCTTCGTTGAAATATCCACAAACGTATGGAAGACAAGAAAATTTGATGACTTACTTCTTCGATTTTGCAACGCCGTATATAAACAGAATAAAACAGAGAGATGGACAAAAGGCTGGATCCTCCCCTTCCTTTAGAAAGATGACTTCGGAATCACCAAGAACCACAAAGGCATAACTATTACTTCTATAGCGGCTAACATTTGTTAAGTTCTATTATGTAATTGCATCGAACCTGAAATAGATAAAACTCTTAGGAAAAACAGAACTGTTTTCAGAGAAATCGATCCACCAGATCACAGATTCCAACAATCCATCGAAGGAGTTCCTTGCAAAAGAATTTCGAGGCAACACTATTTTTTGAAAGATCAGGTGTGAGCGATGGATAATAGGGATGGATTGAGAAAGAGAAAGAGAGAGTCAAGGAAATCCGTGCTGGCAACGCGATTAGATGATGATATATATATTTATAATCTGTAAGAGAATAGTTTGTTTATTATTAATGTTTGGTTGTTTAGGTTTTATGGCATATCAACCTTTGTTGGTTTAGTGAAAGGGACATGCTTGACATTCTTGGCATAAATTATCAATTCTTGACGATAATTATTATAAAGATTCACGCTTTTCTATTTGCACCACAAGTCTAAATCTGTTATTAGTCATTATATTGTTATATGCTGGAAATACTGTTTCGCGTAAATATGTTATTGGGAAAGTAGCTGCATTTTACCGCCTTTTAAGACAATGGATACTCTGCAGCAAACAGCCTAATCGGTTAGAGCTGTACACCGACTGCACCTCTGCAGAGGGTTAAGAACTCAGCCCCAACGACTGTCCTGGATATAATACTAAACAACCTAAAGGTGAGGCTCAGTAAAGCTGGAACTTTGGGAAATGCGGAGTATTTCTTCATTGCAATCGATTTCTGGTCCACTCTGGCACGGGGTGGTAGCAGATGATAGGTTCCTATCTCTGAGTCAAATATATCTGTTTGACATTTAAACTGTGAAGACAAATGACTAATGCTAAATTGAATTGTTAGAAATAGAGTTGTTCGATCAAATAACTAATATTTGATTGATTTGTCATGTGTACATAGCAATTCTTGGAACCATTCAATTTTGACTTATGCAAAATTGAATCGTTAAAAATTAACTCTTTGATCATTTACCTGTGTATATCTAAAAATGTGTTTGCAAATCATATATTGAATATATATGTAAAAACAGGATTTGGCATTAAAAAACCAACAGTGTTTGATTGGCCATAAAACCAAACGAAACCTGGTCAGAAGCAATGTTGAACAAAAAGTTTGGGAGTGTTTGCTTGTTGAATTGAATTTCCATTGGTGTTTGCAAGTTGAATTGAATTTTCATTGGTGTTTGCTAGTTGAATTGAATTTCCATTGGTGTTTGCTAGTTGAATTGAATTTCCATTGGTGTTTGCTAGTTGAATTGAATTTCCATTGGTGTTTGCTAGTTGAATTGAATTTCCATTGGTGTTTGCTAGTTGAATTGAATTTCCATTGGTTTTTGCTAGTTGAATTGAATTTCCATTGGTATTTGCTAGTTGAATTGAATTTCCATTGGTTTTTGCTAGTTGAATTGAATTTCCATTGGTGTTTGCTAGTTGAATTGAATTTCCATTGGTGTTTGCTAGTTGAATTGAATTTCCATTGGTGTTTGCTAGTTGAATTGAATTTTCATTGGTGTTTGCTAGTTGAATTGAATTTCCATTGGTGTTTGCTAGTTGAATTGAATTTCCATTGGTGTTTGCTAGTTGAATTGAATTTTCATTGGTGTTTGCTAGTTGAATTGAATTTCCATTGGTGTTTGCTAGTTGAATTGAATTTCCATTGGTTTTTGCTAGTTGAATTGAATTTCCATTGGTGTTTGCTAGTTGAATTGAATTTTCATTGGTGTTTGCTAGTTGAATTGAATTTCCATTGGTGTTTGCTAGTTGAATTGAATTTCCATTGGTGTTTGCTAGTTGAATTGAATTTTCATTGGTGTTTGCTAGTTGAATTGAATTTCCATTGGTGTTTGCTAGTTGAATTGAATTTTCATTGGTGTTTGCTAGTTGAATTGAATTTTCATTGGTGTGTTGGTAAAAATACGAATTAGCAGTTCCATTTATTAGATTAGCTAATCGTATAATACAAATTAATAAGGTTATCGGATGATGAAAATTTCCAAGACAACTTTGCTCCGTCTGCAGTCCCCAACTGTTGACATTGTCAGCCCCCTCTGTTCCTCAGGCCACAATTTGAAAACCACTCGTCTAATGAGAACAGTATAGAACGTAAGAGTTCTGTCTTGGAAGTAATGAAAATTTCTTGTTTTGTTTGGCAACCAATATCCTGCTGATCATTATCAAATCGCGCAGAGAGCACGGATTTCCCTGACTTTCTTTCTCTAACAGTCCTTATTATCCATCGCTCCCGACAGGTCTTCAGAACTCTGTAATGCGTCCCCACAGAGATGACGTCGATAAGTTCTTGCTGGTCGGCCAACACTGGCACGTCTGTGTGTAGGGGTCTATCGAAGAATGTCACTTATGAGTTCGTCCTTGCTTCTCCAGAAGTGTCCTACAAGTCTTGTTCGTCTTACTTGGATGGTTTCAGAGATAGGATATAAGTGACCGTAGGCTTCTATTGATAAAATAAAAAAAGCAACTCACGAAAGAGTACCAGGATCTAATTCAAACCGTATATTGATTAATATTGATCTTGAATTCATGTGAAAACATTTAGTTGATATTTGCCTCTCAGAATCCACGTCGAGTTGAATAATCGTCAGTTACTTTCTGCTTATTTGAACCAGAGTGTCACGAAAGATTAAAAGATCAATTTCTACGTCAAGTTCAAAATATGACGGTAACACTTTAATATACGCTCATCGAGATCAAGTTTTTTTCCCGGGTAGAAAATATCGCGTTATAAATTTTATTGTATTTAATTATTACATTAGCTTTACATAATATTTTTTTTCATTAATTCTAAAATATAAAAACGTTTAATTTGCCTCAATGATTCTTAAACCTAAAATTCCAAATTTGTTTTTAAATACGTTAAAAGGAAAATAATGAACACAAATTACTCATGAAAATATATTTGTTTTCATGAATAATGATATCAAAAAGAAAAAAAAACAGAATAAAAAGAATCAAATTTTTAGATAAATTTGAAAATGTAAAACAAAGACGTAGAAAAAGTCTTCCGAAAATTAAATAAACAAAATACTATGGTTAAATTCTACGTGATAAAATTCTTAATAAATCACATTTTTCTTTGATTTTAAGGTGTAAAATATTACAGATAAGATTGATAAGAACTCTGATAAAAAAATCAACTTAGATTTTTAGTTGTTAAAAAGAAATAAAGGTGACAGTGATAAAATTGAATTTTTTGCATTACTTATACCATACATCTTCATTGATGGATCGGGATGGGTCCTCAGTGATGTTTCCTTTGGGTTCATGGCGGGGGGGGATCGCGTCTTGCAACATCAGACCCCCTCGCCCAAATGACTCAGTTGGCATTGATCTTACACCAACTCTCATCCCGGCAGCTAATCTGCACATCCACACAAGACAAAATTATTTATTGTATATAAAAAAACATACAAAAGTGGCACATATCCTAAAAATGGAGGGGGAAGGCACGTCAACACTATCCTAAACTCTAACTTAACTCGACTCATTCACTGACCAATACATATCTCCAAAATAAAAAAAAACACCATAATACCTCAGTTAAAAACATCACTCTCATACTAAGTTCACCAAAACAGCACTAGTGCTCCATGGACTTCTAACTTAATTCCCATATTTACAGAGTGAGAGGGAGGGGAATAATTTAAACTCCAAAGAAAGCTATATACATATATACACACACATTTCCCCTAAAAACAAAAAAACAAAATATTTACACAAATAAAGATAATGGTTTCTATGGGGCCCCCACAAACTAATAATGGCAGAAAGAGGAGTTAACCAGTCGAAAATAGTGCCGAAGGAGAATAGATAGATAAATAAATAAATAGTAATTAAACAAATAAACAAGGAATAAATGAATAAAGATAAACACTCCATCGCACTTCTGGAGAACTCCAATTTCTGTCACCTAAACAAGGGAAGGTAAGGGGAAACAAACAAAAGAAACAACAAAAGGGTGCCAATGACCTAACATACTCTTGCTAGTTAAATAAATTTGACAAACAAAAACAAAAAAGGTCTAAACACTAACTTACCTGGGCTGGGTGGTCACACACTTCTGGTAACTCAATATCGGTAAGTCCATGCAATGTCTAAGTTGAAGATAAAGCTGGCACAAACGCGCAACAGTCACCCACCTTTTGCCAAACTCCAGCAAAGAGAGTCTCTTTCCCTCAGGCCGGATTTTGACTCTAATTTGGTGTTTATAAAAGGCCACCAGGGTCTGAGAAGAAAAAGACTCGTCGTCGTAGAGTTCCTTCTTTCTCGTCGTCCAAATCACGACACGCATAATGCCGAGTAAGCAGAGAAACATAATATTCCTGTCTGTTCAACTTCGGTACCACATTGCTTCCTGGACGAAGAACTTTCCATTCAGGATGCGAACCATGTAACCTTCAAGAAGCTTGCACAGCGGCCGCACGACCGAGCAGTAAAAGAAGGCGTGGTCAATAGACTCCTCCAAATCACCGCACCGGCCACCCTCAGGCGAAATGGCCAGTTGCGCTGAAAACAATTTCTTGCCAACCCAAAGGGCATTCCGGATGACCAACCAGATCAGATCATTGCTTGCGGCCCCACTAACTAAACAACGATATAATGCCCCACTCGACAACGACCGGCTATCAGAGAGACCTGTCTGCAGCCGAGAGAGAATTTTCAGTGCATGCCGACACTCGCGATAGAAGGGGCACTTGCATCTGGGCAAACGATGGGTCTCCCCGTCAGCGGAATGCACACTTCTTAGCAACGGGAAAGATTGTTTAGCGTCTTCTTTCCAGAAACTCCCCGCCGCCGTATCTTGTGATCACATCCGGTCTAGGAAAGTAAGACGCAAAGTATGGCGCCGCGTCTCAACATTCGGCACGTCTAGACCGGCTTCGGACGGGTGAAGGTAACAGATCTCCCGTCGCACCGAAGGAGACCTCTTAGCCCAGACGAACTGGAAAAGGATCCTTTCCGACTTGAATAGGATAGTGCACAGGATTGGAAGTACTAAAAGTCGGTAAGCTACCAGGGGGGTAGATGTGGGAGCAGCAGACCTCAGCCCGGCCCTTTAGGGAAAGCTACCTACGTAGCCACAACTCCGTCGCAGCTACGGCCTTTTCCAGTACTTCCGATCAATTTTTCTCCAATTGAAGATCAGGCCCGAACCAGACGCCGAGTATCTTGCACGGATCGTCCTTCCAAATGAAGTGGCCGGGAAGAGCACAGCCCTTCCACGAGCCCAACTGCAAACCGACGGACTTTTCGCGGTTAATCTTGGCCCCTGTCACAGCTTCGTACCTTCCGATTTCTTTGCTCACCTCTTCCACCTCGGCATTGCTCGTTACAAGCACGCTGACATAGTCAGCGTATGCAGTGTTCCTGGCTACCTCACTGGAACCAGGTAACGTGAGTCCGCGTAGGACCGGGTTCGCCTTTAGCTTGCGTAAAAAGGGCTCTAACGCAAGAATGTAGAGCATAGACGATAGCGGGCAACTTTGACGAATCGATCGAGTTAAAGTGAAAGACTCCGACCTTACCCCATTCACCTCTACCATGACTCCGAGGGACGCATAAAGAAGACGGATCCAGGAGCGAAAGTGCCGCCCGAAACCGACCGCAGACAAGACAGCCTCCAGAAAACAGTGGTCAACCCTATCAAAGGCCTTGGACTGATCTAAATTGATCTGCGCGGCATTTCCGTCGACTTTTTCTACGATCGTACGAACCAAATGAAGGTTATCCTGGATAGTCCTACCCTTCACAGCACAAGTTTGCTCGGGGCAAATCAGACTAATCAGGATAGTCTGCTAGGATCTTCACCAAAATCTTTAAATCAGTGTTTAGCATCGTTAAAAGGCGAAAATTAATAATCCCATCCCCACCATGTTTGTTGTTACGTAGCAACTTCACTATACCCCTGGTGAAGCGTTTGGGTATAGATAGTTGCCAGCAAGGGGACAAACATGTGCGACAACCTCAAGTACACTTCGTAGGGCAGACCATCGATTCCGGGAGACTTATCCGACCCGACCGATTTCATCGCTTTCCGGACTACATCCTCTGTTATGCAACCCTCACACTCGGCCGCTTCAGTCGCCGAGAGGTGAGGGAAGTCCGAGCTCCCTGGTAAAAAGTTTCAGGAAATACTGCCGAAACTCCTTACAAATGGCTTCGTTTGTGATTCGACGTTGCCCGTCCGGCAATGTGACACTGGGGATATGCCGATCAGCCGCATGTCTGAGTTCCTCGGCCCGTAATTTTGGGGCAATATTCGTCGCCTCGCAAGACATTCTTTCTAACCTAGCCCTAACTACCAGAGCTTGGTGCTCCTTAACTTGCAAGGAGGCCAGCTTGGCCTTGGCTATGTTAACTTGCCCGCTATCTCCCACCAAATCTGCCATATCTAGCTTATCCTTAATCGATCTTTGCTCTGCTACCATATCTAACTTGAGTCCCTTACTATAGTCGGCAGCAAAGGATCTAATGCTATCCTTAAGGTTATCCCACCACCTATTTGCAGTAATAGCGCCCGTCAATTCCCGCTTTATCATTAGTTCTAGCTGGTTCCGGGAGTCATCCTCAGCCAAAAGGAAAGAGTTGAACTTCCAGTAACTAGACATCCTACTTCTAGCCTTATCTAACCTAATCGGCACACATACGAATTTGTGGTCGGAATCTTTATATGGATCAAAACTTGAACCACATAAATAATCTTGGTCGACTCGTCTAACACTCGGTCCACATAGCTGTAAAGCTGAGCTGAGGCGCCCCTACCGGTCCAAGTCCAAGTTATCTTATTTGGATGCCTTTTACGAAATTTGTCAACGAGATCAAATCGATCGACAAACTCGCGAAAATATCTGGCATCCAAGGTGTTAGTACCCGAACTACTAGCCCCTCTGTATTAATTGGGATCAAGGACGGCGTTCCAATCTCCCACAAAAATTACCCGCTTTGATGGTATTACGTACGGCTCGATGCGCCGGAAAAAGCCAGGAAGCTCCCTAGTAGCATTGGACCCATAAACCCCAATCAGCCGAAACGCCTTATCCTTTATGGTAACTTCCAGAACACAAAGTCTTCCCACCGGATCTGAAAGAACAAGAGCACACGTAGCGACCAGACGTCTACTTACCAGCTAGGTGACACCTCTGGAACGACCATCAAAATATGCTGAGAAGGACAAATAGTCCCTCGACAGAATATCCTCATGGAAGTAGGAGTCAAGGCGAGTCTCCTGTAAACAACATATATCAATACCACGGCGCTGGAGTTATAAACGCAAATGGGATCTTTTAGAATCCAACCTCAGGCCGCGGACATTTAAACTAGCAAGCCTTAAATCCATCATGAACATTACAGGGGTTAAGTGCCCGGACTAAACATGGCTAGAGTCAGGATGCCGACGGTCTGGCTCATGGCTCCTGTGGCCATATCATTTGTGATGGCTCCGTCATGAGTGAGACCCCCGATGTCCCGAGGTAAGGTTAATTTTACTGCCCTATAAAGAGAGGGGTGAAGAACAACAAGGACCCTCCCAACAAGGTCTTTACATGAATGAATATCGTCTTTAATAATTGCTATTGAGCCGAGGGCCTTGTTGGTTTCCCCAAACATTTTCATTGCTCCTTCCGACCCTCGCGGATGACAGTCGTGACCCAAACGTTTGGAAAGTTTCGGGGGTCCTCCACATTTCGTCCGTTCACCTCCTTGAAATTGTGGAGGACCCTCAAGTCTTTTAATAGTTGCGACTGGACCTTGTGTAAACGATCCTGGGCCCTCTCATCCACCCGGCAAATGTTGGTTCCCGAATAGTGGTGAGGTTTGTCCTTTTTTCTAGATGGTTTTGGGACCTCATGACCCGAGCTGTCAATGGATGAACTCCGATGCCGTTTCTTTGGAGTTGCAGTCGGAGATGCAGCTGTCGATGAAGGAATTGCAGCTGTTGTCGCTGGTGGTTCATTTGTTGGCAATGAGGGTTTTGTTGGTGGCGGATCTACGGTAGCAGGGGGGTGCTTTTTGGATGGTATTAGGATTGTCATTAACGGCGGTGGCATAGATCTGTGAGAAGATGTAGTAGGTTGTCTAATGGTACGTGGTTGTTTTGGTGAGGGGGGGATCGAGAGGGACCCGGTTGAGAAGATGATTTATGCTCCTGGTCCAGCCGCTTTTTGAACTAGATGAACTTTTCGAATTTCTCCCAGCCAGGACTGAAGGACCTGACCTTAGAAGGAGAGGGCTGTTTAGAAAGAGTTTTGGGCGGGTATTTTGACTCGGGGGATTTTGTTGATTGGGCATACGATGGAGAGGAACGGGCGGTATTTGACCGAGTGGCTGACTGTGAGGGGGGTAAACTGTTGGTGTCCACCTGAAATGACTTTTGAGATTGAGGACCCGCAGGTTAGATCTTCCTCCCACCTTTTCCCACAGTCAGCCACTCGGCTCTTAACTCTTCGGTGGTGGCCGTTGAGGACGAAGGTGGAGTGGGGGTTTTAATCCCTGCTAATGTAGGCGAGACTATGGGAGCCTCCTTTTCATTGTTTATTAAAACAGGTGGGAGGGTACCGGGGTTCTGGTCGGGCTTTTTCGAGGCCTTGTTCCCCGGGCAAACTGCGGAGAGGTGACCAATCTCGCTGCAGTGTCAGCAGGCAGGTTTTCGTCCAGAGACAATTAATGGAAGCCTGCGCCCTTCCAAATGCAACCAATTGGGGACGGAGTAGGTCTTCACATCCAACATTATGTCGAACCTCCATTCCTCGCGCATTCCGTCATGAAATTTAGCATAAACGCGGCTAAACTGGCGGCTCTGAGGAAGCTAGGGACCTCATACACTGATACCGTGGTCCGCCGCCGCCATGTGTATTCAGTCCGGAAGAAGAATTCTTTATTTTCCAATGTCTTACGAGTAAGGGCGTCGGAACCAGTATATCCCAGAAAGCGTAAGAAGTAACAGCTATTATGACTTGCACTTTTACGCCCAGGCTGGATAACTGACGTAATACCATGTCTTTGGCGGGCTTTACAATCTTACGGGATCGTTTGTCCACGACAAAGACGGACACCGTTCTTTTCTTTTGGTTTTGTCGAACTTCCACCAAATTGAACATAAGACCATGCTCCTGCAAATGGCTGGATATGGCCCTTGCCCGCTGGAGTAAGTCATCGTCGTCGACCTGTAATTTAGGTGGGGCTTTCCAGACGTTCTCATTTTCTTTTTTTTCGGTCAAGTGAGGGGGGTGAATTTACTTCTTTGGGTGGTGATTTCATATTTTGGTCAGTGGGGGAACTGACATTTTGGCCAGGTGGGGGTATTTTTATGAGAGGAGGGTAAATTGGTATTTTGTTCGGGAAGTAGAGAATTTTTCTGGGTAGACAGTGATTTAATACTCTGGACAGGGGGAGGGTCATTTTTTGATGAGGGTGAATTATTTTTTGAGGTTGGGTCACCCTTGCTAGTTGGATATAAGGCCTTTATGGCTGAGCCGTTGACCGGCTGGCCATAAGAGATGGGGCGGGTGAGAAAAACTAAAATAGAAATATGAGGAAGAAGAGATGAAGAGGAAAAAAAGGGACTCAACTTATGTTCCTACAAGGTCAGAGTCCTCAGTCCAGCCGGGAGAAACTGACACGGATTGAAAAAATGAGTCTTATGTAGTTGAGGTAAACATCCTCTTCTCTTTGATGGCTAGAACAGGTCATAAAAAATCTGTATTTTTTTACAAAATAAAGTGTGTGCCTGGCATGCAAAAAAAAAAAAAAGTTCGCATATGAAGCAAAAAAAAAAAAAAAAGCATCCTCAGAAATGGCTCTATCCACTTTTAATTTTGCAATCAAAGCTAAGCTCTTCTGAAGACTTCTAAAATCTTTCCTATAAAAATCGGGAGGCCACTTTGCTCTTGCTTTCCGACCGCGATGGCGTCGTTATTCGGCTATTTGTTCAATCCAGTATGTAGTTCTTTTTCCTTTTTCTTTCTTTTCCTTTTTTCCGAAACTTACAAAAAAAAATAAATAAAAATTCTGTACATAATATAAAATTGCAATTAAAACAAACAAACTCCTATATAAAATTGAAATATGTTTATTTTTTTGAAACTTATTTTCATTAAACATTATACATAAATATACAATAACGAACTAAAACAGACGCCGCGCATTATTATACGTTAAAATTTCCTTATCGAACGATTTACGAAAGAGAAAAAAAAACAAACAGAAAAACCAACACCTGAGTAATACTTTGGAATCTTCACGAAAACATTGTCGTTTAAAATGCTATATTTACAAACTTGCTAAAACGTCTAATAAAATGAATTGATTTCAAATGAACGCTTAAAACCTAATACAACCACACACCTACACGCAAAAAATAGACTAGATAAAAATAGATTAAAATAAATAACTAAATAAAATCTTACAAAACGTATATATCATTTAAAATAAGTCAGACTTTTTTATCCCCCCCCGCTCTAATTTTTTTTTCCAACTCTCTACAAACCTAACTATCCGCCCTTCGAATCCACAACCAATTCGTTGCTCTTTCAGCAGCAGTGGTATTATTTTTCAGGGTCTATGTTTTTACCGTTCCTGAAATACCGATGCTTGTTAACACTTTACTCATCGACATTGCGTTAAATCCGCGACACCCCACTTCGACTGCCTGCCAACCATTCACTCGACATTGTTCTTCGAGTGGTTCATATTTGGCAACCTTTCTTTTGTGCACGGATTCCATGTTTTCTTCCCATGGAACCGAAAGTTCCCACATTATCACTTTCTCTGTGGAATTTGAAAACATTACTATATCTGGTCGGAGCTTTGTGTCCACAATATGTGCTGGAAACTTCGTCTGCCTATCTGGGTCCACCAACAATTGCCAATCTGGCGCCGATGATAACAGCGTTACTTTATTTTTATTTTTTATTTTTGTCTGCAGCTATTTCGAGCTTCCCGCTCTTACAAAATTAATCTTTTGTCTTCCGGGACTGAATCTATTCGATTTTATTGCCTCCAATACCACTTTAGCAATTGCTTTGAGGACCTGATTGTGTCGCCAACGATAACGCCCTTCACTTAATGATCTTCCGCATCCTGAGAGCAAATGCTATAACGTTCCTTTACCCCCGCACAACTGACATGCTGGGGTATCATTTTTGCCCCATGTGTGAAGGTTTGATGGGTTTGGAAGAACATCGTAAACTGCCTGGATCAGGAATCTGAGATGGCCGAAGTCGGCCTTCCACAAGTTCGACTAGGTTATTCGCCACCGAACATAATTTTCCCATCTAGTCCAGGCACCCTGTTGAAAAAGTCCTACCATCTTTACCAGCCAAGTCTCTTCCATGCCTTTTCTTAATTCTTTTTGCAAGAGCGCTCTTCTTTCTTTCCCTCTGGGGTTGTCTATCCTGGGACTCGGATAGTATCCCAGGCTCTTGTCCCTCTGGCCACTATACCGACCATAACCTTCTGCGGCAACCTCACTTCCGCAACCTTCAGTTCCCTGGCAGTGCTCTATTTCCTTCCTGTGCGGATTTCAATTCCTGCTCCTGATACCTTTAGGTCTTTAGAGTCTCTATGCAAAATCGCCTCTCTTGTGCGTGTCACCACAAACTCTTCTTTGTGTGTCACCACAAACTCTTACAATAATATCCCCCACCAAAAAAAAGATTATTATTGAACGTATTAATTTGTTTTTAGAGAATATTGAATTAATTTTATGTGAAAAAGGATAAATAAAGTTTATTTAAGATTTTTCACTTTAAGTGAAAAAAAATAAATTAACTTTAAACTAAAAATTTTCAAAGAGGCTTTTACGAATAAGAAGAGTCCAAAATCACTTTTTAGGAGTAAAGTTCGAATGAAGAAAAGATTATTTTTACAATAAACATAAAATAATGATGTTAGGTTTGGTTTTATGGCATATCAACCCTTGTAGGTTATTTAATGCCAAATCCTCTTTATACATATATATTAAATATACAGGATTTAATTTGGTTTGGTTTTATGGCAAATCATTGTAGGTTATTTAATTCCAAATCCTCTTTATACATATATTTGGTTTGGTTTTATGGCATATCAACCCTTGTAGGTTATTTAATGCCAAATCCTCTTTATACATATATTTGGTTTGGTTTTATGGCATATCAACCCTTGTAGGTTATTTAATGTCAAATCCTCTTTATACATATATTTGGTTTGGTTTTATGGCATATCAACCCTTGTAGGTTATTTAATGCCAAATCCTCTTTATACATATATATTAAATATATGTGATTTGTAAATACATTTTTAATAACATTTTTAAATAAGTCCTAGCTCATTTTTAACACAGTTAAAGAGTTTTAAGTATTTCTAACATGAATAATTCTATACTATTAATTATTTGTTTGCACATAGTTAAATGGTTTCAAGTACTGCTATGTAATAGTAAAAATCTAATGCCAGGCATTCGTTTGTACACAATTAAATAGACATCCATGATATGTAAGATATTAGTTTGTCGGTAATTTCATTTTGAAACAAATTAGAACTAACTTATTTGCACACTGGTATTGTTGTCGTTTCTACATAGTTAAATGGTTTCAATTATTGCTATCCCACAAAAATAAATCTATTCAATATTCATCCTTTGTTTGCAGACAGTGAAATGATTTAGGAATAGCTATTTAACACTAATAATTCTATTCAACATTACTCATTCGTTTGCGCACAGTTAAAGGGGTCCATTCATTGCTATGTATCTCTAATAATTCAGTTAAACATCAGTCGTTTATTTACGCACAGTTAGATGATCAAACAGTTATATTTCCAAAAATTCAATTTAACAAAAGTCGTTTGTTTACACTCAGTTTAAATGTCGCACAGTCCTATTTGACCCTATCAGTAGCTGCCACTGAGAGCCAGAATGGACCTTGGAGCAATGGTAATGAAGGGGCAGTCCACATCCCTCAAATCTCTAGTTTTACAGGAGTCTCATAATCAGATTGTTTTCTACAGCTCCAGCTGACTGGGTTCAAGATAGTGATGTGAGAAGAGTAGGAAATTAATAGATCTTATACTTATTTTAAACACAAAGTTGGCAGATTCAGAAGAATACGCCGACTGCATCTCTGCAGACCCCTCTTCCATCAAGTGACCTAAATATGACATTAAGTCATAAGATGGTGAGGCTCCGAAGCTTTGGGAAAAGGGGGGTACCTCTTCATTGCCATTACTCCCAGGTCCGCTCTGATCCTGCGTGATAGCACCTGTTAGGGCCTCGTCTGTGGCTCTAATAGAAATATCTAATCCTTTTCTGTGCTTGAAACCATTTGACTGCGTGTGAACAAATGACTATTAAATTATTAGTATTATATCAGGCTACATGGAATAATTTAACTGTATGCAAATAGAATTATTAGTGTTAGTAATTCTTAAAACCATTTAAGTGAGTGCAAATAAAACTATTAGTGTTAGATAGCAATACTTGAAACCATTTAAGTGAGTGCAAATAAAACTATTAGTGTTAGATAGCAATACTTGAAACCATTTAAGTGAGTGCAAATAAAACTATTAGTGTTAGATAGCAATACTTGAAACCATTTAAGTGAGTGCAAATAAAACTATTAGTGTTAGATAGCAATACTTAAAACCATTTAAGTGAGTGCAAATAAAACTATTAGTGTTAGATAGCAATACTTAAAACCATTTAAGTGAGTGCAAATAAAACTATTAGTGTTAGATAGCAATACTTAAAACCATTTAAGTGAGTGCAAATAAAACTATTAGTGTTAGATAGCAATACTTAAAACCATTTTACTGAGTGCAAATAGAACTATTAGTGTTCGATAGCAATACTTGAAATCATTTATTACTATACAAAAAGAACTATTAGTGTTAGATCGCTATACTTGAAACCATTTTACTGTATGTAAATAGAACTATTAGTGTTAGATAGCAATACTTGAAATCATTCTGCTGTGTGCAAACAAGTGAGGTCTGACTCATTTAGAAACTTTTACCTTGAAACTATTTGTATCATGTATTTGACGTGTGTGTATAAACAGGATTTAGCCTTGAATAACTTACAAGTGCTGATATGCAATGAAACACAAATACCAACCTATTTCAATTGAATTATGGTAAAAGTTTTTCCAAATGTAAAAGCAAAATTTTCTTAATATTTCTTAAGCCGACTACAGAAGTGAACAAGCGAAATCTCAAACCAAAATTTGAATGGGTCGCTCGCAAACATTTTGAAATAGGCCTCCAGTTTTGGCCCTTAGCTACGCCATGTGAATTCCTTTAACATAGAAAGCAATGCAGTGAATGAAAAATTAATTTGATCACAAGTTTGTTCATTAATTTACTTCCTTTGTTTTTTTTTATTCTGGTTAGTTAATTTTTTTAGAAATGGCTGATAATTACAGCGTTACCTCGATAATTTTCGAAACCCACCTTTTAAACTCCCTGAAACGGAATAATATAGACATTTTAAAAATATTTTCAAATATTATAAATTGATAGAGCAATTCAGTTTTCTATTTGAATATTTTCAAATTTAAATTTTGAATATTCAAGTGTTATATAATTAAGGTAATGATTTTTTATATTAATCATTTCCGTTAATTATATTTTATTATTTTGTTCGGTAAGGCGTTGAGCTTCTCGGGTCACTTAGTCCAGGTGCATAGTCAGATGGTGCAGTCTTACGCCCGCACGGAAATGATATGACAATCATCATCTGTCATAAAAAAAAAAACAGACAAAAAATTGGGCTGGAGTGTGGATGACGTCACGCCCAGAAGAGATGGTCCTGAGAATTTGAGGATTTTGAAAAGACAGTAGTTGAGTATTCGACCGTTGAGGAGTGCAGTTGAGTTTTTCGGATCTCGATCGACAGAGATGAATTGAGCTCTGAAACATCACAAGATGCGCCACGCGTTGGGGTGGGGTCAGCATAGTATGGTTAGCATAGGCTTTTAAGAATTGTGTCTCTCTCCTCGTGTCACCATGGACTGAAGCCAGAAATTAACTAACCCGTTCGTATCCGAAACGAAAGAGTCCGCCTGTATTTGTATAAGTATTGTATTACTGTTGTGATTGATATCTTTTTGGCTATACAACACAAGAAGATTTTCCAATAAAAGAATACGTTTCCTAATCAATAATATATTCCCTGAATAATTTCAGTCGTAATCTTTTCAAATAGCTTCAAAAATTACGATTAAGAATACCTTCCAAATACTTGCAAATTCTCAAATGAAAAATGCATTCTCAAAAACAGATAAATTGCCAATTGTCATAGTTTCAGAATCAATATCTTCGCTGGTAAAATACGTGGATAGTTATCGAAACTTTTCATGAAAATTAAGAAATATTTTAACCCCATTTTCAGGTTTTGTCATCCACTTATATATATGGGTGCAGCAGAAATAGATTACACATTTTTACTGTCATCCCTTCGGTGCAAGTGAAATTAGGCAAATGGCTATGGTAGCTCCGTTTAGTTATTTATATAGTAGCAGCGATAATATAAGAAACGGAACAACAACAAATATAATGATTTTTACTTGAAAAAAATTGCATGTACGTTTACGAAATTTTCCCAAAACATACTTGGAACATATATGTATTTATTATATATAAAGTTTTCTAAAAAAAAATTTTTACAATAAATTAAGGGTGAACTAAAAAATATATACATTTTGCCGTGTTCAAAAGTCAGGGAATGCTATTGAATTATAGTAATTTGTGTAATTTTTAAACAACTTAATAGCTAATTTTGATTTATATATATATATGTGTGTGTGTCATCATTATCATCAAGTCGTATTAATAGCTTGAGTCTCTTGACTCTCTCTCTCTCTCTCTCTCTCGTTCACTCACTCCAATCTTTCAATGCTCCTAGCAGGTCCTTTAAACTACATTTAGTGTCCGTACAGAGCTGGTGTATGTATGTCTTTGCTGGTCAGCCAACTGGTGTGTCCCTGGGTAGTATTCCATATGATAACATTCTGATGTTCATCCTTACTTTCTCCAGCTGTGCCTAGAATGCCTTGTTCATCTTACTTTGATAGTTAGCGATATGGGAGGCAGATGGCTGTACAGCTGCTATTTTGTTGAGTGATGTTCCAGGATTTGTTCAAAACAGCACATAGTATTCGTTTGTAGTTTCTATCTAGCTTTTTCTCCAAGCACTTCGTTATAATCCAGTTGGTGCAACCATACAGTAGAACTAACATGCTCAAACTTGAAATAAACCCTGTTTTATTATATCTGAGATATCAATATTCCATATGATCAACAAACTGTCGATAACAGTCAATGCCTTCTTTTCTAGTGGACAAAAATGGACTTTCGAGAGATTTATAGTTTTCTTGAAAAAGAGTGAACGTAAGGAAAATGCACAACATAACATTTAATATTTAAACATATTAGACCCGTTTTATGATGTAATGACTTTATCTTGGGATTTTTTAAGGAAAGCAATTATTTTAGGCATGCTGTCTTTCAGTTTCCTACATATTCCAATAGAAATGTTTTCCTACTCTTTCTTACTTGCTTCTCACGACATATCTTCCGTAGAAAACGTCTTACCTGGTAGTGTTCACTTTGCTATACTTCAAATATTTTCAGTCGAATTTAAATCTGAATTTGCCCTAATCATAACATCACTAGTTATGTGTATTCAGAAAATCATCTTTTTGTTAATTTAGCATTATGAGGAGGTGCGCTATCAAGTTGAAAAATTATATCTACTCCATTTACCAAACAGAACAGCTTGACAATAATTGGAAAAAACGTTCTTTCTCAGGAATATTAATGTATTTTCAGCATTAATATGCTTTTTTCAGGGAATTAGTTCATCAACTCCAAAAAAACGAGAAAGATACCCTCATCATTATTTTACCATTCCCATGTTGAACCGTTGTTCTCAGATTTTCTGGCAATAATGTTTCACATGATCTTCTGAGACATAGTTCCAAAGAATTACTCATCTGACCAAAGTATGCACATTGCAATATATTGCTAAAAAATGCAATCTGTTCTTGATATTATTTTTTAGTACAAATGCTTCTTGACCAATATTTTTGTCATAATTCCATTTTCCGTGAATCTTCCTGAGATAGTTCTTCAAGATAGAATCTCCTGCTCATTATTTTTGAATTCTTTAGCCAAGTTTGTCAAGATTTTCTTTTTGTCTCTGATAGCATTACATTTTATTCGTTGATCCTTTCGTTTCAGGCCGGCTTTTGAGTGACCAGAACCCATTTTTCTTGTGATAAAACCGGCTTAGGCAAAACTTAGACCAAATTTGGCCATAATGGACAAGTTTTTCTGTACGTTTTCACTATTTAAAATATCAAAAATCAGTTCGTGCACTAAATATTGCCTGTCCCCTCAATACTGGTTAGTTCTCTGCGGCTAACTGTAGTTCATCTTTTGGCAGGAAGAAAAGAAACATAAGACCATTTTTACTTGACTGGGTCAAACTTAACATCTGCTGTTGAAATGTTAAACCTCTTCCAGACCATAGTTCTTCAAGCCGTTTAGAAAAATCTGCAGCATTTGAGACGAAAGAACTTCTGATAATACATATTATTATTGCTGCTCGTTCGGAAATTCGATTGCCAGGTGGTGATCAGCTGACTGAAGTAACATCCGGTTATAAACGGTTTCGAGTTAGAAAGCCAAGGAGTGAATGACATGAAGCCGGTGTTAGATTTGCCGTTAAAACAACACGTGCAAAATTTTTGGAATGTCCTTTAAATGTCTAAGATCACATAATGAAGCTATTATATCCAACTCCTGTGTGAATGGTGTGGGATTTTATTTTCTGTTTACACCTCTTCCCTTCAGGTTGATAAGAAGACTGTCATATCTTTTTATAAAGTTCTTTGAACTGCTATTGCTTCAATACCAAATGATGATAAGTTGATCCTTAGTGAATTTAATGTACTCATTAGCAGAGAAGTTGAGGTGCCCATGGTGTAATGGTTATCGTCGTAGGAAATGGACACAGCGACACGAGTTCAAATCCTGGATGAGACTGATAACATTTCACATAGCACTAATACCCCTGGGAAAGGTATGAATCCAATTATTCTCCCTCCAGCTATGGGTAAATAGTAGGACAGACTAGTTTCTTCAGCCTTGGTGAGACAACTAGTCTAGAAGGAAAACTCTGAATTCAAACCTGTTAAACTCCACTTAAAAACTGACCTTGTGTCATATCCAGCCCGAGCGGAGGGGTTGGTAAATATGATTAGCAGAGAATTTGAAAAATCAAATGTGCATTGTCCTCATGACATTGGTGAATTAAGTACAAATGGTTTGAAGCTCCTTGAGTTTAGTTCAGAGGTCAATTTGATTTTTTTTCACAACTCTTTATCATTAAAACCTTGAATATAAGTTTGCTTAGCTCCACACAAGATGAAAGCATGACTGCATCATAAACCGCGGACATGATGACTGTTATGTACATGCGTTGTGCAGAATGTGACACAATTTTTTACTTTGGTGCTAGGAGGGTTTAATGTTCGCAAAATAATCATATGCTTCGAGTATAAAGTTGCAAAGCATCTCAACGTTAATAAAGTTAAACAAAAAAACTGTAAGTGTAAATTTAAGTATAAGACCTGATTGGTTGGTGGTTTGGTGGCATATCAACCTTTGTAAGTTATTTAACGCCAAATCCATTTTATGTAAATAATCAGCTCTATTACAAACAATTCAGTTTAGTATAAGTACACAGTTTAATTGTCAAAAACATTTCCATTTCAAAATATTCAAGCAGTTATATGAAACAATTCAGTTAAGTGTAAATACAGTTTTAATGTCGAAAAACAGTTCTATTTCAAATAATTCAGTTAAGCATAAGCACGCAGTACGGTTTAATTGTCAAAAACATTTCTATTTTAAGCTATTTAGTTTACTCAAACAATTCACTTTAGCATAAGTATGCTGTTAGTTCTATTTAACCCATAGATATGACCCTTATCAGGTGCTACCACTCCGGGCCATAGTGGACCTGGGAGCGATGGCAATGAAGGGGTACTCCACATCCCCCAAAGCTCCTGCATTGCTGGAACCTCACCATCAGATTGTTTAGTGTCATATCCAGGACACTCGTTGGGGGGGGGTCTTATCTCTCTGCAGAGAAGCAGTCGGTGTATTCTACAGTCCCAGCCGACTGGGCAATTGATTGTTTGAACTTTTATGGTACATTGAAAAACTATAGAGACCAAGTTTATTATATTGGTGTAGATGTGCTTGGACTAAGAGTAAGGAAACATAAAAACCTATTTGAAAAAAAACAACCAGCTGTCAACCAGTGGTTTATGTAAGATCACTGCAGAAAAAGTTCTTACTCTAACCTTCTACAATGAATAAATATGAGTAAAAGTAAAGTTGTCTCCCTTTAGTCGAGGGCAACCGGAAGGCTCCCTTTTCAATAGCTATTACACCAAGGTGCAGAGAAGGGCACTACTCCTTTCCCGGGATTGCTCCACTTTACCCTTGATACGAACCTTATATTCCTGAGTGTTAAGCAAGGAGGTATCAAGTACCATTTTTAAAGTCTTTGGTATGACGCAACCTGGGATTGAACCCAGGTCTCCCGGACCATAAAGTATTTGGTCAACTAACTTCTTCCGTTGCTTCTCTGGGGTCAAGGAAAAATAGCTCAATTATCGCAGAGCTAGAAAAAATGATTCAGCAGGGAAAACAGCCCTTGACCAATTTATTTTATTATTTATCGATGATCATTGACGTTTTGAAGAGTCTTCGTTCAATGCGAGACAAAATTTAAGATGGACCAAATACCAACTTATGCTGGAATTGAATGAACAATAAAAACGAATTTACACAAGTATGGCACCATGATTAGATGGTCTCCCTGTTGAACTGTTGAAAGCGAAAAAAAATGTCAAACATTCTGTATTCAATCACATCACTGAGTGCTGGAATGGATCTTCTTTTCCAAATGATTCGGTTGATGGTGTTTTAGTGGGTTTGCACCTGAGCAAAGGAGAAAAAAGAATTTGTGACAACTACCATGGATTCACTCTTTGGCAAGGTTTTTTTCCCCGATTCTTGCAGAATCGATTGCTTTGGAATATCAGTCCTGCAGTCGTTCCAGAATGGCAAAGAGGTTTTAGATCTGGCAAGGGAACAACCAATATGTTTTCGGCTAGGCAGTTGCAAGAGAGGTTTATTGAGGAACGTGTCCTACTGTACCAGATTTGTACCAATCTGAAAAAAGCTTTTGATACGGTTAACAGGATTTCCATTTGGATGATACTTGGAAAACTTAGATGCCCAAGGATCATTAAATAAGTTTCCAGACTTTTTTTCGTATGGGCACTTTTACTGATAGTACACACATCAACCTCTAGTCCCCTTCGAAGTAATCTCCTCCGGCTGCAATGCACTTGTACCGTTCCAACAACTTCTGGATGACCCTATGGAAGTCCTCTTGTGTGAGTGTGTCAATGATCTTCGTCACAGCTGCTTTCATCTTCTCAATTGTCTCATAACGACAGCCTCTGAGCTTAGGGAATAACCAAAAGTCACAGTGAGCAAGGTCTGGACTATTGGGAGGCTGAGGAACTGTCTTGATGCCCATCTTGGTCAAATAGTCTATGACAAGGATGGACTTGTGGACTGGTGCATTGTCCAGGTGGAAATGCCTCTGACCCGATTTGAAGAGTGCTAGCATCTTCCGACGGAATCTCTTCCTGAACTCCCTTAAAACAACATCATAGTAACCCTAACTCTAACGCTTTGGCCAAACAACTCTGGTGAATTGACATCTTTACTCCTCCCACACCTCTCATCATCCCTCACAGACTCCCTGCCTTCCTTGAATCTCTTATGCCACTCAAAAACTCATGCTCGATTCATGTAACATGGTCGAAAAGCAGTCTGAAGTATTCCATACGTTTCTGTGGCATTTTTTCCAAGTTTAAAACAGAATTTTATTGCATATCGTTCTTCTAAAGTGTCAGATTGCATTTTTGAAATTCCCCAGCTGTGACAATCAGGCTTTAGTAGGGTGTATTCTAATTGCTGCTGTAGCTGTTCATTTGAACCTGAAATCATAAAAATAGACCAATTATCCCATAAGATGTATAGTAATAACATAGTGAATTTTGAAGAGTCTCCGACAATTTTAAATGCCTATACAAAAAAAGTCTGGAAACTTATTGAAGGCACCACGTATGGGTATATGCTCAAGCAGTTGCACAGAGGTATGAAAGCCAGAGTTATCGTGAGTGATAGATTGCCGGATGAGAATCCCATAGAAAACACAATTCTCGATACTCTTTTTTGTTATTCTGACTCATGCATGATTTAATAAAAAGGATCTTTGTTCTGCGGTCTCATGCGTAAAGTATTTGGTCTACTAAAAGTATGTTAGAACGTGGAAACAGTAGTCAAAGTTTTCGAATGAAATTTAATAAAAAGGATCTTTGATTGTTCTGCGGTCTTGTGCGTAAAGTATTTGTTCCACTAACTTCTTCCATCGCTTCTCTGAGGTCAAGGAATTATACCACCATTATCACAGAACCGAAAAAATGATCCGGCGGTGACAACAGTACTTGACCAATTTATTTCATAATCTTTCAATGAGCATTGAACTACATAAAGGATTTTTTTTGATTTGAGAAGGCTCAACTTCAAGTCAAAGACTTTTTCACCTTTTAATTAGCAGGTTCTTTTCACGCAGACGACATTGACTTTCCAACTCATGCAGTGGATGACATGCAATATATTGTGAATCTATTTACTGCCTCATATACCACATTTGGTTAAAAAAAATAAGCTTGACATAACTAGAGGAATGTTTACTCTCGTCCCAAGTGAGCTGTATATTAACCGTTCGTGGTACTATTTTGGCTTTTGTTGAAACTTTTACTTATTTGCAAAGTACTTAACTAGTGTTATCTCTGTGGATGCTGAAATTCACCAACGCACTCAAAAGGTGTTTGCGACTTTTGGGATGCTTCAAAAATGGTTATGGACTAATAGTCATATAACGCATAAAACTAATATGAATGTTTATTGGTCCTGGGTGTTCAGTGTTCTTATGTACTCATCTAAAACATGAACATTGCTTCGTAGACCTCTGAAAATACTTGAGCAGTTTCATCAGAAGTTTTTGAGACGCATTTTTTACATGAATTGGAATACCAAAACACGTGACAAATAAGTCTTTATAAGGGCAGGATGCACAAGTATTGAGTCTCTTATCATAACGGACCAAATGCAGTTGTAGGTCATGTAGTCCTTATGAGCAATGATAGGCAACTGAATCAACTTCTTTACGGGCCGCTAAATCCTAGGAAACGTCAGCTGCATTAGCCTTGGAAGAGGTATAAAGATCGCCTAAAAAGCAACCTTGTGATCATCATCATGTCGTGCCGCGAGCACGGATATGCCTGACCCTCTCTCGCCACTCCTCCCTATCGTTCATCGCTTCTGGCAGCGCCTCAGAGCTACATCCCGTATCCTCAAAGTGCTGCTATATGTAGATTCGAGCTGGTCGCCCTGCTTTTGCTCGGCCATGTGAAGGGGTCCATAGGAGTATATCACTTATGAGCTTGTCCATGATTCTCCAACAGTGTCTTGCATGTTTGGTTCGTCTAACTTTGATAGTTTTCGTGATGGGAGATGGGGGCCGTACAGCTGCTGCTTTGTGGGGTGTTGTCTCCGGGACTTGTTCAAAATTGCCGGAGCATTCTGGTGTAGTTGCCGTCAAGCATTTTTTCCATCCGTTTTGTCAGCGTCCATGTAGTGCATCCATATAGCAGTATCGACCCGACCGCTGCTTGGAAGAAACTGCGTTTTATTTTATCGGTTAGGTCTGACTTTCATATGACCGATAGCCTATCGATTGCTGTCCATGCCTTTGTTAGTCGCATGTCTGTGTCTTTTTCGGTCGATGAGACACTGCTGCCCAGGTAGGTGAACTTGTCAACTAGTTTCAGAAAGGTACCGCTGAGTGTAGAAATGTCGCCCGTTTGATTAAAGTACATGTATTCCGTTTTGTGTGCATTGACATGGGGACCAATGCCTTCGGCGGCTCGTTCCAGACTATATCATCGGCATAGTCGGCGTCGGTAATTGTTTTTGCGGGGTACCTTCTGCTTCTTTTCTTTGTCAGCTCGAAACCGTTTTCTTTGATTTTATCAATCGATGTTCTAAGCACATCGTCTAGACAGATGATGAAGAGGTAAGAAAAGCTGGCATTGAGGATAACTGAAAACTGAATCTGTGTAGATGGAATCTGTACCAGTTTTGAGCGGGAACACATTGAATATGCCAACTTCAAGTGTCAGCTTCATAAAGGAAATACTTTTTATGTTGGTGAGAACATGAATGGCTGAAGATGTCAAATGTGCCGTCGGATTTTGCTCTCTTTGGTTGGATATGCCAATCATCGGATGTCTCATGGGAAACGATCCGTACACGCAAGATTCTCTCCAGTAACAGACAATGTATCTTTCACAATGTTTAATAAAGTTTGTAAGTTAGTTTCTGGTCTCAAGAGATATTCGGTGGGACAAAAACATCTAATTCTATAAATTGATCCGATCAATCTAGTGAGTTCCAAAGTTGGATTTCCTTTAGACTTAGTGAATCTCCAGCGAGATTAATGAATCTCTTGAGGGGATATAGGTAAAATGGTGCTGATGTTGGGAATGTAGGGTTATGAAGAACAGCAGTGATCTGTAAGGGATTATACAGTTCACATGCCATATATATATATATATATATATATGTGTGTGTGTGTGTGTGTGTGTGTGTGTGTGTGTGTGTGTGTGTGTGTGTGTGTGTGCATCTGTATTTGTGTGTGTATCTAAATATTTGTATACATATTGTTGCGTTCTGGTTAGTGAACGCTTGTAATATTAAATTAAGGACAAACCACGATCTGAGAGGAAAGAGATATATATTCTCAGGAAAAAGTATATACAATAGAGAGACTATTAGTAGACAAGAATATAGGATTAGTGAATACAGAATAAAGATATAGTCCAATGATAGTATTGCTCTCGTTATTACGGTAGCAAGTAAGGTGATCTAGGGCGGTCTCCAGTCTCCAACGACCTAATACTATTCCTATAAGCTGCTCTTCACCTTCTAGTCTGCTTTATTTCTGCGTGTGATACACAGAAGGCACAAGGCCTTGAAGTTTTTGGGGAGGGGAAGGGAGCGGTCATACTTTTCTATATAAACTAAGGAGACCTAGCTAGCCACATTCGCCGACCCATTCAACAATACAATAAATATCCATTCATCCATCGCCTTTTGCGCTGCAATCACCAAAATACCACATTTGCTCTATGAAGAAGTCCTACTTAAAATCCCGAGATTCATGAATGATTTTATTTACAAGTATGATTTATTTACAATGAATGTGATGGGAATGGGAGAAAAACCCCGAAATATATACAAAAAACAAGGAAAAAACCCCCGTTTGGTTGCCCTCCCATCTCCCCGTCTATAAAATTGGAGGCCGACTGTTTTCCGGGGCGAAAGAACCGCAAAAAGTCGGACCTACCCTAGGTGGGGCAGAGATCCTAATCTACAGGGGTAAAAAGAAATAAGGGGTCGGGCGCGGTATGGGTTAATACGAGCAGGTGGTATGATTTTTATACATATGAATGTTCAAGATCTTCAGTAAACGTGGCCTGGGATACGGATTGAGGTACAAAAATAATGGGGATGGGGAAGATCTTGAGAACTAACAACTAGATGACGGGGACAATGACTCACAACATACTGCTAACTAGGTACCTGGGTACCAAAAGAAAAAGGGAACAGTTCTACTCACCAGGGGTGGGGTCCCTAAGGACCCGTACCGTAGACGCCATGAGCCGGCAGAGGAGGGAAGGATGACACCAACGTTGCTCCCTTTCGCACGACCAGGCTCGCTGCATTCACTCACCTTTTGCTGAATGTTATGCGATCCAAGCGTTTTCTATCGCATCTGATTTTGACCCTCAGCTGATGCCGAAAATACAAAATCAGATCACGATGAGAAAAGTTTGCATCGTCATACAATCCCTTGTTTCGCGTCGTCCAAATCACCATTCTAGCTACAGCTAGGATCGCGAGAAACACCACACGCTTCTCACCCTGATACGGAGGAAGAACGTTGTCCACGACGTAACCAACGTCGAGCAGCACGAGCTGTTTGGGTTCGATGCGAGCCGTCCACTCGCCGACGTGATCCCAAAACGGGCGAACTCGCTCGCAGTAGTAGAAGGCGTGCTCAGCCGTTTCTTCCAAGCCACTGCCACAGCGAGCGCAGTCGGGCATGTCTGCCAGGCCCGCTTTGTAGTTCAAGCCGACAAGGGGTAACGCATTTCGCACAAGTCGCCAGGTGAGCGAGAACTCGGAGTTGTTCAAGAAGCTCAATCCTGGCGCCCAATTCCAATGAGAGCGAATCTCCTCCGTCGTCCAGCCGTGCCGCTCGCTGAGAGGATCAGAAGCGGAACCCACCACTAGCTCCCGATATAGTTCTTTTCGAGGCCGTGAAAGGTCACTGGACCCAAGAAGGTTACGAAGGGCCGTTCGGCACTCGCGGACAAACAGTGTTTCGCCCAAAGGCCTACGTCGACCTTCAGCCTTTGGGTCTGACTTTAGGCGAGGAAAAGTCCGACTCGCCTTCAGTCTCCACACTGCGTCCCCCGTCAAAGCTCTGCCCAGGTATGCAAGTCTTTCAGCAAGCCAGTGGCTCTCCAGATCAGGCATACCTAGACCCCCGTTGCGTGTACGTTGGATACAGACCTGCCTACGGACCATCGGCCTTGCACCTCCCCAGAGCAATCTGGAAAGGGATCGTTGCAGCGCCAACCGATTTACCTTAAGCAGAGGAAGTACAGCCAATCGGTAAAGGATCAAGGGGAAGACGTACACGGCGCACGCCTCCACCCTGCCCTTTAAGGACAACCTCCTTGAAAGCCAGATTCCCACCTGAGCATTCACCTTGGCTTGTACTTCCGACCAATTTCGCTCCAGTTGGAGGCCGGGCCCGAACCACACCCCGAGGATGCGGACGGGTCCGTCACTCCAGCGGAACGGCCCCGGAAGAGTATTGCTACCCCTCCAAGCACCGAGCCGCAAACCTTCGCTTTTGTCAAAATTGACCTTGGCTCCTGCAATCCGCTCGTACTCGCTAACCGCCTTCTTCACAGCCTTTATATCCAGACGGCGGGATACAAACACTGTGATATCATCGGCGAACGCGGAAACCCTTGCCGTAAGAGGGCCAGCAAAAGGGACACCGCGCAGGGCCGGATTTGCCGTCCTATCCCTAAGCCTACGGAGCAGGGGCTCCAAAGCTAGGACATAGAGAAGAGGAGACAACGGGCAGCCCTGCCGGACCGACCGCTCGACCGCGAACACCGTCGAACGCCTTCCGTTCACCTGCACCACTGCCTGAGGGTTGTGGTACATCATGCTAATCCATCTGCGGAACTCCGGTTTGAATCCGGCAGTCTCCAAAACAGTCGCCAAAAACCGATGGTCAACCCTATCGAAGGCCTTGGACTGATCTAAACTGATCAGCGCGGCCTCGTTGCCGTCTTCTATACCCTCTAGGACCTCGCGAATCAAGTGCAGGTTGTCCTGGATCGATCTTCCCTTCACAGCAAAGGTCTGCTCAGAGCCGATCAGATCGCTAATGACAAGCTGTAAACGATTCGCTAAGACCCGGGCCAAAATCTTTAACTCTGTGTTAAGCAGAGTTATGGGCCTGTAATCGTCTAAACCCTCCCAAACATGCCTGCCACCTTTCTTCAGCAATGTGATCACGCCCTTGGTAACGCTACCAGGGATGGCTCCCTGGGCGAACCAATGGTTGAACATATCCGTCAGAATAGGCACAAACATGTGCGACATCCTCAAGTACACTTCGTAGGGCAAACCATCTAGTCCCGGCGACTTGTTGAGGCCGACCTGCTTCAACGCGTCACGGAATTCGCATTCAGTAACCACACCCTCGCAGCCAGCCGCTTCAGCCACCCCAAGGCGGGGAAAGTCGGCAAGATAGCTACGAAACTCCCGGAGCGGGAGATCAGTACAGCGGGCAAAGCGATCCCGAAAGTGCGCCCGAAAGGCGTCACGAATCTCGCGAGCCGATCGCAGCAGTCGCCCATCCGGGGCCTTGACAGAACCGATATACCGATCGGGGAACCTTCGCACTTCTTCTTCACGCGCAGTCGCGTTCGTTTTCACAGCTTCGTTGAGAACTCTCTTTAACCTAGATCTAACTACGTATCCCTTGTAGCGCTCGCTACTCTCGCGCTCAAGGTCCCCCCTAGCTAGCTCTACGTTTAGGGAGTCCCCCCCCCCAGCCACCGCCCGGGAAAGTCTATCGTCTATAGATTTCGCTTCCTTGGTCCTATCTAGGTTGAGCTGTCGACCGTACTTGGTAGCGAAATCTCTAATCCTATGTTTAAGAGATCCCCACCACCTATTCCCGGTAACCGCCCCCACTAACGCCCGCTGAATTAGGGATTCCAGCCGGTCCCGGAAGTCCCGTATCTCCAGTAAGGAGGTATTGAACTTCCAGTAGCCGGCCAGACTAGGCCTATTTGCTAACCGTAGACTGACTCTAACAAGTTTATGGTCAGTCCACGCTATCAAGTGGAACGTGGGACAACTAACAAAATCAATGTCAGCTCGTCTCACTAACACTCTGTCCAAGTAGGAACCTACTTTGGCAGAGGGCGAACTATCTAGCCACGTCCACATCTCCCGCCCTGGGTGATCCAGACGAAACCTGTCGACGAGGTCATGACGAGTCATGAGGCCGGCAAGGCTGCTTTCACACCTTCCCACACGTCTAGCACCCCGCCCGACCTTATCTATCTTGGGCTCAAGGATCGCATTCCAATCACCCATTAAAACTAGCCGCTTCGTATCGTCCAGGAACGGCGCCAACCGACGAAAAAAGGAAACCCTCTCCACAACGATATTGGGCGCATAAACCGCAACCAGACGAAACTTGAAACTTTTCACGGCAACATCGGCCACAACCAGTCGGCCCCCGTCACCTGCAAAAACAACGTCAACATCGGCATCAAGGCTGCGTCCAACTAGCAAAGAAACCCCAACGCTGGTACGGCTGCTGTATGCTGAGAAAACGTTAAAATCGCTTTCCAGCACACGACAGTCGGCACCGCAAGTGAAGTGGGTTTCCTGCACTGCAGCAACATCTACGCCGAGAGTTTTGAGTTCACCAAGCAAGCGCGTACACTTGCCCGGATCCCTCAATCCCCTCACATTCAAAGTAGCAAGGTTTAGAGCCATCAATCCCACTTACCTTACTCAGTGTCGACTACGGGCCGGAAATCCTTGGGAGTAAGGATGCCGACGGCCTGACGCAGGGATCCGGTGCCGAGCTCAGTGTTGACTCGGTCGTCCCTGGTAATTCCACCGTCATCCACGGGGTACCGCAATTTTAGGGACCTATAGAAGGATGGGTGAACTAAAATCGGGACCCTGCCCGAACAAAAAGGAAGCAATTTTTTTAAACTTTGGTGGCGCAAATCCGCCAACATTGCGTCCGCTCGACTGGCCCCCTCAAGAAAGTGCCAAAGCTCTTTGGTTCGGGGTCCAGCCGAACGGACGAATGTGGTCACCATTGCGGCACTCTTAAAAAGATACGGGTTGGTGACGTCCTTGCCGTCTATTTTTTTAAGTGATGATAAGGGTTTTAAAGTTTTTTTTAAAATGTGGTCCATGTTTTGGGGCTCGAGGATGTCCTCGCAGAAATGAAATGCGGTGAAGGCACGTCGGACTTCGTTTGAAGCCGACCGTGACCTTGGCTTGAGTTCTGTTGATGATGGTGATGCTGCTGCTGTTGGTGACTCCCTGGTCACCGATTGTGCCCGTGTAAGGAGCTTAGGGGTTGTGATGGGTGAGAGTGAAGGTGATTTTGGGGAAAGTGGGAAGTCAGAGAGGTGTGCTGGGGTATTTTGATGTTTTTGTGGGGGAGGAATAATTTGGGCTGGTCTTTCAATTTTTTCGCCCTTTTGTTGAGGTTGGGAGGGTGTTTGGGACTGTGTTGGTGTTTCTTTTGCTGGTCCCTTAATGTGTTTTTTCTCCCCCTCCCCAGCTACCGAGTCATCACTATCCCTTCGCCGTTTTAGGTTAATTGAATAATCCATGGCTTCGTCTTCTTTTTCAATGTGTTTTTCTTTGTTTTTCTTTTTTGTTAATGACGATGAGGATGATGATCTTGCAGATGACGATGATGATGATTTGGCTGTGGCAGTAGTAGTAGTTGTAGTAGCGATAGTGTCAATGTTTGCAGTCGAGGTATTTGTTGTTTTGGTTGATTCTTTGGTAGGAGTTTTTTTCTTTTTCCCCCCATTTAACGACCTGGGTCCAGCCCTCTTCTTTGTCGGGGCTGTCCCCGGTTTTAGCTTTAGGGGTTTCTTTTTTGTTTACTTCGGTCGCTGCTGTTGTCGTTGTTGCTGCTATAGTTGTCGTTGTGTTCGTTGTCGTTTCTGTTGTTGTTGTTGTGGCCGGAGTTGTTTTGGTTGTTTTTTGAGGGCAGGATTTTGAAAAGTGCCCCAGCTGCTTGCAATTCCAGCACTGGGGCTTCCTGCCCTCAACAACGACTGTCATGATCTGGTGTTCGTACTCTATTATGTGAGGTATGGCTGTGACCCCCCCTCTGTCCAGGCACATGGTGAAGATATAATCACCGTGCGCTGTCCCGTTAACCGACTTAGCTTTTGTGATGTCCTCTATTTCTCCGTGTTTTACGAGGTAGGCAGCCAGGACCTCCTCATTCAGCTGTATCGGGACATTACACACGGTTATTCGGATTTTACGTCTTCCCATGTACTCTGGCTGTAGCCGGAAGTATTTGGAGATGACGTTTTCGCCGGCCAGCTTGGCTGCAAGGTCTTCTGATGGTACCAGAACATCCCATGTTGAAAAGCTACGTCTACAGTAGTACTTTGCGGGGATGTCTGCTGCTTTTAATAAGCCTTCAAAAGTATCCTTTTTGATACCTGCTAGCCTCTTTGTTTTCAAGTCTGTGACTACATACGAGATTATTTTTGCTTGTACTTCCTGTACAAGTTCGGGAATAGGGAGGATCCTATTCCCTTGGAAGTGCTTCTCGTATTTTTCTCTTATTTTTGAATAGTCTTTTGGGCTTGGTTTTATTTTTGTTGTCCAAGAGGCTGGCAGTGCGCCGGTTGGATTGAGCTGGCCGACGAAGATGGCTGCGAAAGTGCAGGCCATCTTTCTTCCGGCTTTGAGGGGGGACTTTGATCTTTAAAAATGTCGGGTGATAATGACCCTGGTGAAATTGGTGCCTCTGCCATAGCTGCTTATGAGGCAGCTAGGAGAGAATGACCGTCGAATGTTCTTGTTTATATGTAGGTGAAAATACTTTGTATGATGATGTAGTAAGTCGTTATGTTTTTTCAAAATGATCCGAGGATAACAAGCGTTGACCCCCCTCAACAAACAAAATAACAATTGTTTGGGGGAGGGGCAGTCAACAATAATAGTTCAAAAACAATAACAAACAAGTTTCAAAAGGTCCAACAAATAACAATATTTTTTAAAATAACAAGAACAACTTTAACAATCAAAATAACACTTACTCGTCAGTAGTAATTTTAGCAACACAAGAAAATGAAGCTTCTAGTCTGCTTTATTCCTGTGTAGGATACACAGAAGGCACAAGGCCTTGAAGTTTTTGGGGAGGGGAAGGGAGCGGTCATACTTTTCTATATAAACTAAGGAGACCTAGCTAGCCACATTCGCCGACCCATTCAACAATACAATAAATATCCATTCATCCATCGCCTTTTGCGCTACAATCACCAAAATACCACATTTGCTCTATGAAGAAGTCCTACTTAAAATCCCGAGATTCATGAATGATTTTATTTACAAGTATGATTTATTTACAATGAATGTGATGGGAATGGGAGAAAAACCCCGAAATATATACAAAAACAAGGAAAAATCCCCCGTTTGGTTGCCCTCCCATCCCCCCGTCTATAAAATTGGAGGCCGACTGTTTTCCGGGGCGAAAGAACCGGAAACAAGTCGGACCTACCCTAGGTGAGGCAGGGATCCTAATCTACAGGGGTAAAAAGAAAAAAGGGGTCGGGCGTGGTATGGGTTAATACAAGCAGGTGATATGATTTTTATACATATGAATGTTCAAGATCTTCAGTAAACGTGGACTGGGATACGGATTGAGGTACAAAAATAATGGGGATGGGGAAGATCTTGAGAACTAACAACTAAACGACGGGGACAATGACTCACAAACATACTGCTAACTAGGTACCTGGGTACCAAAAGAAAAAGGGAACAGTTCTACTCACCAGGGGTGGGGTCCCTAAGGACCCGTACCGTAGACGCCATGAGCCGGCAGAGGAGGGAAGGATGACACCAACGTTGCTCCCTTTCGCACGACCAGGCTCGCTGCATTCACCCACCTTTTGCTGAATGTTATGCGATCCAAGCGTTTTCTATCGCATCTGATTTTGACCCTCAGCTGATGCCGAAAATACAAAATCAGATCACGATGAGAAAAGTTTGCATCGTCATACAATCCCTTGTTTCGCGTCGTCCAAATCACCATTCTAGCTACAGCTAGGATCGCGAGAAACACCACACGCTTCTCACCCTGATACGGAGGAAGAACGTTGTCCACGACGTAACCAACGTCGAGCAGCACGAGCTGTTTGGGTTCGATGCGAGCCGTCCACTCGCCGACGTGATCCCAAAACGGGCGAACTCGCTCGCAGTAGTAGAAGGCGTGCTCAGCCGTTTCTTCCAAGCCACTGCCGCAGCGAGCGCAATCGGGCATGTCTGCCAGGCCCGCTTTGTAGTTCAAGCCGACAAGGGGTAACGCATTTCGCACAAGTCGCCAGGTGAGCGAGAACTCGGAGTTGTTCAAGAAGCTCAATCCTGGCGCCCAATTCCAATGAGAGCGAATCTCCTCCGTCGTCCAGCCGCGCCGCTCGCTGAGAGGATCAGAAGCGGAACCCACCACTAGCTCCCGATATAGTTCTTTTCGAGGCCGTGAAAGGTCACTGGACCCAAGAAGGTTACGAAGGGCCGTTCGGCACTCGCGGACAAACAGTGTTTCGCCCAAAGGCCTACGTCGACCTTCAGCCTTTGGGTCTGACTTTAGGCGAGGAAAAGTCCGACTCGCCTTCAGTCTCCACACTGCGTCCCCCGTCAACGCTCTGCCCAAGTATGCAAGTCTTTTAGCAAGCCAGTGGCTCTCCAGATCAGGCATACCTAGACCCCCGTTGCGTGTACGTTGGATACAGACCTGCCTACGGACCATCGGCCTTGCACCTCCCCAGAGCAATCTGGAAAGGGATCGTTGCAGCACCAACCGTTTTACCTTAGGCAGAGGAAGTACAGCCAATCGGTAAAGGATCAAGGGGAAGACGTACACGGCGCACGCCTCCGCCCTGCCCTTTAAGGACAACCTCCTTGAAAGCCAGATTCCCACCTGAGCATTCACCTTGGCTTGTATTTCCGACCAATTTCGCTCCAGTTGGAGGCCGGGCCCGAACCACACCCCGAGGATGCGGACGGGTCCGTCACTCCAGCGGAACGGCCCCGGAAGAGTATTGCTACCCCTCCAAGCACCGAGCCGCAAACCTTCGCTTTTGTCAAAATTGACCTTGGCTCCTGCAATCCGCTCGTACTCGCTAACCGCCTTCTTCACAGCCTTTATATCCAGACGGCGGGATACAAACACTGTGATATCATCGGCGAACGCGGAAACCCTTGCCGTAAGAGGGCCAGCAAAAGGGACACCGCGCAGGGCCGGATTTGCCGTCCTATCCCTAAGCCTACGGAGCAGGGGCTCCAAAGCTAGGACATAGAGAAGAGGAGACAACGGGCAGCCCTGCCGGACCGACCGCTCGACCGCGAACACCGTCGAACGCCTTCCGTTCACCTGCACCACTGCCTGAGGGTTGTGGTACATCATGCTAATCCATCTGCGGAACCCCGGTTTGAATCCGGCAGTCTCCAAAACAGTCGCCAAAAACCGATGATCAACCCTATCGAAGGCCTTGGACTGATCTAAACTGATCAGCGCGGCCTCGTTGCCGTCTTCTATACCCTCTAGGACCTCGCGAATCAAGTGCAGGTTGTCCTGGATCGATCTTCCCTTCACAGCAAAGGTCTGCTCAGAGCCGATCAGATTGCTAATGACAAGCTGTAAACGATTCGCTAAGACCCGGGCCAAAATCTTTAACTCTGTGTTAAGCAGAGTTATGGGCCTGTAATCGTCTAAACCCTCCCAAACATGCCTGCCACCTTTCTTCAGCAATGTGATCACGCCCTTGGTAACGCTACCAGGGATGGCTCCCTGGGCGAACCAATGGTTGAACATATCCGTCAGAATAGGCACAAACATGTGCGACATCCTCAAGTACACTTCGTAGGGCAAACCATCTAGTCCCGGCGACTTGTTGAGGCCGACCTGCTTCAACGCGTCACGGAATTCGCATTCAGTAACCACACCCTCGCAGCCAGCCGTTTCAGCCACCCCAAGGCGGGGAAAGTCGGCAAGATAGCTACGAAACTCCCGGAGCGGGAGATCAGTACAGCGGGCAAAGCGATCCCGAAAGTGCGCCCGAAAGGCGTCACGAATCTCGCGAGCCGATCGCAGCAGTCGCCCATCCGGGGCCTTGACAGAACCGATATACCGATCGGGGAACCTTCGCACTTCTTCTTCACGCGCAGTCGCGTTCGTTTTCACAGCTTCGTTGAGAACTCTCTTTAACCTAGATCTAACTACGTATCCCTTGTAGCGCTCGCTACTCTCGCGCTCAAGGTCCCCCCTAGCTAGCTCTACGTTTAGGGAGTCCCCCCCCAGCCACCGCCCGGGAAAGTCTATCGTCTATAGATTTCGCTTCCTTGGTCCTATCTAGGTTGAGCTGTCGACCGTACTTGGTAGCGAAATCTCTAATCCTATGTTTAAGAGATCCCCACCACCTATTCCCGGTAACCGCCCCCACTAACGCCCGCTGAATTAGGGATTCCAGCCGGTCCCGGAAGTCCCGTATCTCCAGTAAGGAGGTATTGAACTTCCAGTAGCCGGCCAGACTAGGCCTATTTGCTAACCGTAGACTGACTCTAACAAGTTTATGGTCAGTCCACGCTATCAAGTGGAACGTGGGACAACTAACAAAATCAATGTCAGCTCGTCTCACTAACATTCTGTCCAAGTAGGAACCTACTTTGGCAGAGGGCGAACTATCTAGCCACGTCCACATCTCCCGCCCTGGGTGATCCAGACGAAACCTGTCGACGAGGTCATGACGAGTCATGAGGCCGGCAAGGCTGCTTTCACACCTTCCCACACGCCTAGCTCCCCGCCCGACCTTATCTATCTTGGGATCAAGGATCGCATTCCAATCACCCATTAAAACTAGCCGCTTCGTATCGTCCAGGAACGGCGCCAACCGACGAAAAAAGGAAACCCTCTCCACAACGATATTGGGCGCATAAATCGCAACCAGACGAAACTTGAAACTTTTCACGGCAACATCGGCCACAACCAGTCGGCCCCCGTCACCTGCAAAAACAACGTCAACATCGGCATCAAGGCTGCGTCCAACTAGCAAAGAAACCCCAACGCTGGTACGGCTGCCGTATGCTGAGAAAACGTTAAAATCGCTTTCCAGCACACGACAGTCGGCACCGCAAGTGAAATGGGTTTCCTGCACTGCAGCAACATCTACGCCGAGAGTTTTAAGTTCACCGAGCAAGCGCGTACACTTGCCCGGATCCCTCAATCCCCTCACATTCAAAGTAGCAAGGTTTAGAGCCATCAATCCCACTTACCTTACTCAGTGTCGACTACGGGCCGGAAATCCTTCGGGGTGAGGATGCCGACGGTCTGACGCAGGGATCCGGTGCCGAGCTCAGTACTTACTCGGTCGTCCCTGGTAATTCCACCGACATCCATAGGGTACCGCAACTTTAGGGACCTATAGAATGATGGGTGAACCAAAATCGGGACCCTGCCCGCACAGAAGGGTAGCATTTTTTTCAGCATTGGATTTTTCGTATCGACCAGCATTACATCCGCCCGGCTGGCTTCGTCAAAAAAGTTCCAGAGTTCTTTGGTCCGATTGCCAGCCAAGCGGACGAATGTGGTCAATTTTGGTGCGTCTCCGAATAAATGCGGTTCCGCGACGTCTCCAGCGTCAATTCTTTGGAGTGAGCGCAATGGTTCCAATGACTGTTTCAAAGTGTGGTCCACGTGGGGACCCTCCATGACATCCTCGCAGAAGCAATATGAGCCTATGGCACGTCGGGCCTCCGCAGAGCGCGCTCCTGGTCTCCGAACAGCTGCTGCCGATGTTGACGGTGCTTGGGGAGAGGGTGCAAGTCCGGCCGCTGAATAGGATCGAATAAGCACCTTGGGGGCTCTAACTGGTGAAAGAGAGGGGGGCAACAGTGCTTCCGCTGGGACGACAGGGGCGGCTCCTGTTCTTTGTGGGAGAGGAACCAACTGTGCTGGTCCTTGTCCACTTGGGACTGGCGACCCCTCTGTTGTTCCCTCCCCCCCCACGCCGAGGCATGGTGGGCGCTTGTGTGGGTTCCCCTGGATGCCCCTTCTCCCCCTCCCTAGCTGGTGAATCCTCGCCGTCCCTCCTTCTTTCTAAACTCATGGACACATCCACCGGTTCGGTGGTTCGACTGTCCCCCGCTGCAAATGATTGCTTTGCAGTTGATTGTCTCGCACCTGTGGCCGTTGTGGTCGCTGGTTTCGCAGCTGCAGCCAAAAGAGCTGCTGCATCTGCTGCTGCTGGCTTTTTAGGGGGAGCCCCCCTCCCTCCCTCCTCTCCGGCGACCCGCGTCCACCCCTCCTCACCTTCCCTAGGGGCCCCTTGTTGGCCTTCTGAGGCCTCTGCTGGTATTACCGCTGCTATGACAGGTGAAGGAGCAGCAGTAGCAGTAGCAGTAGTAGTCGTTGCTGTGGTGGTGATTGTTGGTTTTTGAGGGCAGTTTTTCGAAAAGTGGCCGATTTTATTGCAAGACCAACATAGCGGTTTCCTGCCCTCAACTATGACTGTCATGGTCCGCTCGCGGCAACGCACCTTATGGGGAACCCCGTTAAACCCTCCCCCATCGAGGCACACAACGAACACGCAGCCACCGCACGCGGCTCCCCGTGTTGACGCCACCCGCGTGACCCGTTCCACGCCGCCGCATATACCCAGATAGGCGGCGAGGACGTCACCACTCAACTGCACAGATACACTGCATACGGCGACTCGCACTCCTCTTCCGCCCCGACACTCCGGTTGCAGCCGGAAGAAGCGCGCGGCGATGCCACCACCGGCGAGGCCCCTCGCCACTTCCTCTGAGGGCAATAGGACGTCCCAGGCAGCGAAACTTCTGCGGCAGAAGCACCTCCCTGGGATGTTTGCTGCTTTCAAAAGGTCTTCGAATGTCTCCTTTTTTATCCCCGCTAGTCTCTTGGTCTTAATGTCTGTGACTACGAAGGACAGGGTCTTTGGCTCGACCGCCTCGACCAATTCGGGTATTGGGAGTATTTCCCCGTCTTTGAAATATTTTTCATATTTTTCGACCCTGTCTCTTGCGTAGTCACAAGGGTATTTTTTATTCACGCAATGTGAAGACCAAGAGACAGCCGTTTCTTTTTGTTTTTGTGCCGGTGGTATTGTACTTGCCGATGAAGAGAGGTCGAATGGAGCTTCTTCCGGCATTGGGGAGGGTTGCGTTTGGAATATGTCGGTCGGTGATTGTGATTTCATATTGTTGGGCTCCCCCATAGTTGTGAAAACACAACTAGAGGGAGATGAAACGCGTATGGTGTTGCAAAAAATTCAGGCGAGACGATTTAAAATAAATGTAGAACGATGAATGTTTATAAAATTGGCGGTCGTTTTTTTAAAAAAGTTCAACAAAAAATCGAGTCGCGTTTGACCCTCCTCACAAACAAAGAACAATAGTTTGAGGGGGGTCACAAAGCTTTAACAATGATAACAAATAAGCAATAACAAATTTTAACAAGTGTAACAATAATAATAACTTACTTTTTCGGACTCAGACAAAATCAAACGAAAAAAATTCAGCTTCGAGTCTGCTCTGGTATTAGTAGCTACTGCTATATATGGCAGATGGACAAGTTCATTGTGTGGAAAAAGGTGGGTGATACCCAACACACACACACACACACATATATATATATATGTGTGTGTGTGTGTGTGTGAATACATTTATGAGTAGGAATAGATATATGTGTGTGTGTGTGAATACATTTATGAGTAGGAATATATATGTGTATGTTTCTATCTATCTATCTAGAAAGAAAGAAAGAAAGAAAGGAAGAAAGAATGTCACACTATAAGTTTTTCTGCTCCTGCGTGCACATATGGTTTCTTTGTTTGGTTTCTTTGTTTAATGGCATATCAACTCTTTTTAGGTTATTCAATGCCAAAGCCATTCTCCTAGAAGAACAGTAGTGGTACTATTTAACCCATACCTGGGAGGATAAGGGGGTTCATACCTTTCCCAAGGGTATTAGCCCGAAAGTGAACTTAATAGCGCGACTGGAATACGAACTCGCTTACTACAATTCCGCAGTCCATCACTTTAACCATTACACCACGAGGGGACCCCCTGCTTGCACATATGTCGTTGCAATTATGCATATGTGTGTCTATATATGCATATAAATATCAAATACATATGATTTATAAACACATTTTATCCTTACATTTTTTAACGAGCCTGGCTTCAAGTATTATCTCTAATAAAGACAATTCTATTTATCAATCATATTTTTGCACATAGTTAAATGGTTTCAAGTATTGCTATGTAACACTAACAATTTAGCATTAATTAATTGTTAGTACCCATTTAAATGCATATACATGAGTGATTTGCAAGAGAAAAATTTGTAGGTAATTTCATTTTTAAATGAGTCGGAACTAATCTGTTTGCACACCAGTAATGTGGTTGTTGTTACACAGTTAAATTGTTTCTAGCACTAATAATTCAATTCAGTATTGATTCTTTGTTTTCAGATAATGAAGTGGTTACAAGTATAACTATTTAACACTAATTATTCTATTCAACACTATTTATTCATTTGCAGACAGTCAAATGGTTCCGAGTATTGCAATGTGATTGAAGTTTTTCAGTTTAAGGAAACAGTTAAAGTGTTTCAAGTATTGCAATTTAACACTAATAATTCTATTCAACATTACTCACTCGATTGTACTCAGTTAAATTGTTCCAAGTCTTGCTATATATTAACATTTAAATAAGATACCAGTCATTTGTTTACAAATAGTTAAATGTTCAAAAAGTTCTATTTCTAACAATTCAGTTTAGCATAATTAATACACAGTTTAAACGTCAAACAGTTTTTGACACATAGATAGGACCCTATCAGGTGCTACCACTCCGAGTCGATATAGACCTTCGGGCTATAGCAATGAAAGGGTACTCCGCATTTCCCAAAACTCCAGCATTACTGGAGACTCACCATCAGATTGTTTAATGTCATACCCAGGACACTCGTTGGTGAATGGTCTTACCCCTCTACAGGGTGGTAGTCAGTGTATTCTACAGTACCAGACAGAAGAGTGAATAAAAACAATAATACATGTGTATTCTAGAATTTTTTTTTTTTTTTTTTTTGCTTTTTCTTTTCTTAGTGAAGCTGTCCTGAGGCTTTTTAGCCAGAATTTATTGCAGACTAACCTTGTCTTAAAAATAAACACTACGTGGGATTAGGATCATTTAGCTGGTGAAATGGATAGACCACTGATGATATTACTCCAAAAACCATGGGAGAGATTTTTTTCATCTAAGCATTGTAGATCTTAGTTATTTATAAAAAAAAAAAAAAATGGGTCATTGTTCCAGCTACAAAAACCTGGCCAACTAGAAAATTAGCATTCAAACTTGACTTTTAATTGGATTTGAACCCCTATCACAAGCACAAACACACAAAATCTTCGCCTGTTTACGCTTTTGTAGGTTTTGTTCAATTTGTAGAATGTCACCCGATGAGATTTAAAAAAAAAAAGCTATAATTCGTTTTGCCCCCCGCTACCGATCGATGGGGCTTACAATACGCCAACTATCCACTGCAAGGGAGAAAGACCGCTCCTACAACCCAAATAAAACGTGCAGCCAGAGTATGATACTAAAATACGCCTGATAGTGACGTTCTAGTTCTGTAGAGCATAGAGTACACTTTTATGACTATTACTCCCAGGTCCACTGTGACTCAGTGTGGTAGTACCTGTTAGGGTACAATATATGGGTCAAATAGACCTGTTAAAAAATCATCTCATTCGATAGAACCGTATGTAAAAAAAATGTTAAGAAACTAATACACTAAAAAATGCTAATATAAACGGCCGAGGAACTCGATTCTCTTAGGGCCCAGTTGGCTGGAGCTATAGAATAGATCAATTTCATCTTGGCTGCGGGGTAAGACCCATCCCCCACCAATAAGTGTCCAGGATATGACATTAAACAATCTGATGGTGAGAGGCTCCAGTAATGCTGGGGCTTTGTGGAGTGCAGAGTACCTCTTCAATGCCATTACTCCCGGGTCTACTCTAGCGCGAAGCGGTAGCACCTGATAGGATCCTATCAGTGGGTCAAAAAGAACTAAAATATATACATATTCTAAACTGAATTGTTTGAAATAGAACAGCTTTTAAATTTAGCCGTATGTAAACAAAAGACAGTACTTATACTAAACTGAGTTGTTTTAAATAGAACTGTTTTGACATTTAAACTGTGTACTTATGTTAAACTGAATTGTTTGAAATAGAATTTTTTTTTTACATTTAACCTGTGTAATTATGTTAAACTGAATTGTTTGAAATCGAACTGTTTATACGTATAAAATGGATTTGGTATCAAATAATCTACAATGGTTGATATGTCATAAAACCAAACCGATTCTTTAAACATATAACTTTAAATTATTTGTAAATAAGATACTGTCAGGAAACTATACTGAATATTAAGAAATAGGAATGATTACTTAAAAACCTTATAATAATTTGCATTAGATAGGAATACTTAAAACCATGCAACTGCCTGAAAATTATTTGTATTAAATAAAAATACTTGTGTGTGTGCGTATCACTGTAAATAATTATTTAGAACAGTTGCTTGAAGCTATTATTGTTTATTAAGGATGATTAATAAGTTGCTCAGTTTAAAGGCATATCAACATTCGTGGAATATTTAAAGCCATAGCCATCCATGTAGAACAACATGGATACTATCTAACACACAGTCGGGGGTGGATTCATACCTTTCCCAAGGATATTAGTCCGAAAGTCCCCGTAAACGCACAACTGGAATTCAAACTCGCATACTTCAAGACCGCAGTCAAGCACTTTCGCCATTACGCCACAGATTATAAATAGTTACTTAAAACTATATTACTTTGGCCAAACAAATGACAATAATTAAATGGAAATAATTACTTGAAACCATATAATCATTTGTTAGATAGGAATACTTTAAACCATACAACTGAGTCCAAATTATTTGCACTACATTGGAATACTGTAGGAGGTGTCCGTGGTGTAATGGTTATCGTTTTAGGAAATGGACACGGCGCCACGTGTTCAAATCCTGGACGAATCTGATTGCATTTCACGTAGCTCTATCCTTAGGAAAGGTAGAAATCCTCTTATTCTCCCTCCACTTTTTGGTAAATAGCAGGACAGACTGATTTTCAGCCTAGGTTAGGCAACCAGTCTAGGAGAAGGAAAATTCTAAATCTGTTAAATTCTAATTAAAAATTGACCCTGTGTCACATCCCGTCATACTAAATATCATGCATGTGCAAAATAAAAAACTTTTAAGAAACATCTGCAAAAAAAATGTAAATATGAATGTATAATTTACACGATTCTCAAAACCCTGCGAATAAAATACCCCAGACCAGTCGACATGCCGTTAAAATCAATTAATTAATCAATCAATAGTTTTATTTCTAAATTTGAAAAACTTCACAATTCGACATGGCCATTTTTTGTTTTTTGTTTTTAATTTGATACTTCCAGTTAAAATTAACCGTCATGCAACTGTTTTATTTGCACCTTGTTCAACCTGCTAGTTATTGATCATCTCTCCTGCAAAAAAAAAATTATCTTCCATGAATTCAAAGCAAATTAAGAAAAGGTTAACCAATGCTGAACGAATTCGATTTTGTGGAGAATCAAAAAATCAAAACTTAACAGTAAAAAAATATAAAAGTAACCCAAGCATTTCATGACAATTTCTATCAGACACATTTAAAGCTTTAAAAGAAAAAAATAATCCGTCACTCTTTTATTTTTTAAATCTATTTTAATCCATTCGATAATCTATTTATTGATCGATATTTTTTTGTTTTTTTTCCTTCTTATCTCAACACCTGATCTCGTTAAACTATGCACTTTAAACAATATTATTTAAAAAGAAACAACACGTATAACCTTTTTTTATCTATGCAATGTATTTTTGTATAAAAATATCCTTTGCTAATTGAATACTTAAAAGGGTCTCATCGCCCTCAAGACACGACTCAAACGTACTAGAAATTTTGATAACGACCCTATTAATAATGAACCAAAACCCTTGATGTTGATATTTACAAAGCTTGGTTTAGTCTGGTACAAGACTAAATAGTTGGCGTTCACAGTTATTTCTTAGGCTGGTTTACTCCTTTTTTCCTTAAAGTTAGGCGATTGAAATCAGGTTATCTCTTTGTTCAAACGTGCTGTTTTGAATAAATCATGGAAGCAACATCCCACAAAACAGCAACTATACGGCCACTTACCTCCCATCTCACAAACGACCTATTTAAGTCTAACAAGACATGCAAGGCACTGCCTAAGAAATAGGGACAAACTCATAAGCGAAGTTCTCTTATGTACTCCTACTCATTAACGCACCTGTATAAGCTGACCAACAAAGACTTACGTACATCAGCTCTATGCGGACAAGAAAGAATGCTGCCTAAAATATCGGCCTGGAGCGAAGGACGATAGGGACAGACGGAGAGAGAAAGAGTCAGCGAAATCCGGGCTCGTAATACGACTTGATAATACTGATGATGATAATGATGATATATATATATATATATATATATATATATATTAAACCCTACGGAAAGGTATGAACTCCTTCCAGCTATGGCATAAATACTGCCCCTACTGTTCTTCTACAAAGGTTTCTTTGGCATTAAATAACCCACGAAGATTAATATGCCATTAATCAAATCAAACGCACACATATATGCGTGTGTTTGAGAGAGAGAGAAGTAAATTGAATCCGAGAGAAAGTATGTAAAAAAAGGTACAAACAAAAGAAAGATATATGTTTGGTAATTCGTCTATTTTGCCGACACATTTCGACTTAAGGATTTTGTCTGAATACAAAAATATTTGATAAACTTTCTTTTTAGTTTGAGAAATAATTATAACAGATAAATAGATGTAGTTATTTCGTTTTTACACAGCAACATCTATTTGCCCTGCTGAAGACTTCCAACTGAATCAAAAGATTTATCAGTCATAATTATTTCTCATACTAAAGAAAAATAGTTTTGATGAAATATTCAGACAAAACCTTGAAATCGAAACGCGTTGGCACAATAAACGAATCACCAAACATATCTTTCTTCCGTTTTTATCTGAAGAAACTAGACAGCAATTACACAAGAATGTTGCGAGCAATATTGAACAAGTCCTGGCGGCAATACCCCACAAGGCACCAACTATACGGCCACCTGCCTCCCATCACGAAAACTATCAAAGTTAGACGAACCAGACATGCAGGAGAAGCAGAGACGAGCTCATAAGTGATGTACTCCTATGGACCCCCGCATATGGCCAAGCAAAAGCAGGACGACCAGCTCAAACATACATACAGCTGCTATGTGAGGATACAGAAAGTAGCCCGGAAGACCTGCCAGAGGTGATGAACGATAGGGAGAAGTGTCGAGAGAGGGTCAGGGATATCCGTGCTAGCGGCACGACATGATGATGATGATGAAACACATACACACACGTGAGCACACACACACACACATACATATATATATATATATATATATATATATATATATATATAAAGAAAGAAAGAGATTTTAGTCATTCTAGCATTGTTACATAGCCACAATTAACGCCATGTGCGAAATAGACATATAATGTTCATAACGCTAGAACATATAAAGAACATAGGAATCTCGAAATTCGAAAATACGTAATGACTTCTTGTTCAGGTACGAAACCTTTTAATTAACTTTGAGTTAAAGGTTTCGACATAAGGAGGAGAGACCTCTGGTGGTGTAATGGTTAGCAAGTTAGACTAGCAAACCTACACGAGTGAGTTCGAGTCTCATTGGGTGCCCCATTCATTTGGCCTTGTGCTAAATCGAAGTAAAGACCTTCGTAATTTACTAGGAGAGACAAAATCTTCTATGCTGTCTTATTCATTTGGCCCCCATCTCGAGCGAACCCCATAGGGTGCAAGTTCGCCTCGCGTCTACGAGCTCCAAAAGTCGATCCTCCTCGTTTGGCGTCTAGTATTCAACTCTCTAACTTTCTTTCAATTCTCCACAAACCTCTGCGCGCTTCCGGCGCGTAACGTCACTCGCACTCCGTCACCCGTTTCGTCTCGGACTATTGTGACGTCTCTGAGTGGCACGTCCACCCCGTGCGCGCGTTACCACCTACATCAAGGTTTGCACCTAATTAACCCATGTGCTGAGCCCAAAGGTTCTCAGCCTAACTAAACTCAAAGGCATGAACCGAAATCCCTTGGCCATTATGTTACAGCATTGTTGATCATACAATTATATGCAAAAAATGTGAGGATGAAAAAAACTACTGAACAAAATATCAACTAGAAGGTATTCGCTAAAGTTGATTTAACGGTCTGCATCATGAAACACTGATGAACTTATAACAGTAAGACAACAATCTCGCCAAGCTTGGTCATCAACACTTGCAAGCAGATGTCTGATCCTATTTACCAACCCCTCCGCTCGAGAAGAACCTAGTCTGTCCTACTATTTACCCATAGCTGGAGGGAGAATAATTGGATTCATACCTTTCGCAGGGGTATTAGTGCTATGTGAAATGCAATCAATCTCGTCCAGGATTTGAACTCGAGTCGCCGTGTCCATTTCCTACGACGATAACCATTACACCACGGGCACCTCCAAGCAGATGTCTGATGAGATGATCCTGATGTCGCCTGGTGCAGCGTAAAAGATTTGTAACCGTAAATCATTATATTTTAATCATTGTAAATAGTAAACAGTATGTTTCCAGCCTGGAAGATGTCCACCATAAATATAGACCATGTGATGGGGACAAGACAATATAGTCGGCTTGGGTTGTAGAATATACTGACTGCATCTCTTCAGAGTGATGAGACCCCACCAACAAATGTCCTGTATATGAAACAAAACGATCTGATACAAAGGCTGTACCTCTGGACTTCTTAGAAATGTGGATTACCTATTCATTGCAATTACTTCCAGGCCCACTCTTACCTGTAGTGGTAGTACCTGATAGGGTTCCGTCTATAGGTCAAATATAACTGCTTTACTGTGTACAAACAAATGTTAGAGATTCATATCAAAAGAGCCATGTAACCATATTTACCAACCCCTCCGCTCGGACAGGATCTGACACAAGGTCAATTTTTAAGCGGAGTTTAACAGGTTTTAATTCAGAGTTTTCCTTCTCCAAGACTAATTGCCTCACCAAGGCTGAAGAACCTAGTCTGCCCCACTATTTACCCATAGATGGAGCCATTTAACTGTAAGCAAAAGAATGAGTAATGTTCAATAGATTTATTAGTGTTGAATAGAAATATTTGAAACCTTTTAACTATGAACAAGAACTGACTTATTCGTATTAAATAGCAATACTTGGAACCTTTTGACTGTGTGCAAATAAATGAATAGTTTTGAATAATATCATTTCTGATAAATAGCAATACTTGAAGCCCTTTCACTGTGTGTTAACAATAAGCAATACTTAACAGTGTGCGAACAGATTATCTGTAATTCATTTAAAAAGAAAAATTCATATAAACTATTCACTTACGAATCATATATATTAAAACCATTTAACTGTTTGCAAACAAATAAGTGATGTTAAATTGTTATTGTTATATAGCAATACTTGAAATCATTTAACTAGTAACTGCGCACAAAAAATGACTAATATTCAAACGAATTAGTTCAGTTTACTTAAAATTCTTGAAACCATTTAACTGTGTGCAACTAGATAGTTTGGCTTGGTTTTGGTTTGGTTTTATGGTATGTCAACCATTGAAGGTCATTTAATGCCAAATCCTTTTTACACCAACACACACACACACACACACACACACACATATATATACGAGGATCATTAAATAAGTTTCCAGATTTTTTTCGTATGGGCACTTTTATTGATGGTACACACATAAAACTGTAGTCCCCTTCGAAGTAATCTCCTCCGGCTGCAATGCACTTGTTGTACCGTTCCAACAACTTCTGGTAGACCCTATAGAAGTCCTCTTGCGCAGATAGTGAAGTGGTAGCTAAAGGCTAGCTTGTGCTTTTAGCGCTGCGCTGCCAAGTGGACGAGGGGGAATCAACCGAATTGTTAAGACCGGGTGGTCTTAGAGTCCTCTTCGTGTTTACCTCCGAGCCGTCTACTTCGACTAGTCAATAAAGACCGTCAGAGATGCTCCAACCAGCAGAAGGTGACCTCTAATGGCCTTTAAAAGGACCTTTTGTGCATATCAATATGATGGAAAAGGCGAATGCAACCGCTAGATGTAGGATTCAGCCTTTCGGAGCCTCGCTCTTAGAGCGGCTCCTGAGAGCGTCCAGGGACCTCCGAAATTTTCGCCGGTGAAGGGAATGCAACACCACTTCTGCTGGGCACGTAAATAGAAAGTTCTTCAATAAAAAATGGGTGTAGAAATAAAGTACTTCTTTAGCCTGATATAGGCTAACGAAGATAATTCCATTTTTATAGAGTTATTTCTGGCAGAAGAGTTTTGTAAATATTGTTAAATTTAATTTATTCCCTTTCCTTAGCTGTAACGGCAGGTCAGGGTCGAAAAAGGGCTTAGTCATTTCCGGCCGTACCTGGATATAATTTTTCTTGGGCGAGCGAGTAATCCGATCTGTTTATGTTTGTGAGCAGGTCGCGGCACTGGGCTATGACCTTGAAGTAAGCAAGTTCGAACCCCTATTGTGCTATTACGTCCACTTTCGATTTTATACCCACTGGAAAGATATAAACCCCCTATCTCTCCAACTATAGGTTAAATGATAATACTACTGTTCTTCTACGAGGATAGATTTGGAATTGAATAATCCATGAAGGTTGATATGCCTTTCAACAAAGAGACCAAACCAGTATTTTGGCTCATGGTCAATTCAAATTTTAAAGTATTGGATTAGATTTGTAGGTTATCTAATGCCAGATCCTTTTTTTATGAATATATCAAATATATATATATATAATTCATAAGTACATTTTGTAAATAGCATTCTTAAACAAGCCTGACCTCTTTTTTGCACAAAGATAAATGGTTTCAAGTATTGCTGTATGTAAGTCACAATTTAACACCAGTTATTTGTTTGAATACTGTTCTATTTAACCCATTAATAGGATCCTACCAGGTGCTATCATTCTGGGTCAGAGTTGATCTTGAAGTGATGGCAAGTGAAGGAGTACTCCGAATTTCCCATCAGATTCTTTAAAGTCATATACAGGATACTCTTTGTAGGGGGTCTTTCCCCTCGGTAGAAATGCAGTCGGTGTAATCTACAGCCCGAATCGACTGGGCTAAGCAAAGCTAATAAATACGAAAACGTATTTATAACTTAGATGGTTTGCTGGTTGGTTTTACGGCGCATCAACTCCCTTTAGGTTATTCAATGCCAAAGTCAGTCTTTCTTTAAGTAATTATATGGTTTTGATTAACTAATGATGATTATCATTTTTTTTTAAAAAACATAGCTTTAAGTAACTATTTCTTTATTTATACTTAGTTATATGTTTCATTTTTGGAACCCCTCTTAAACTAGTAGACAAATTCACTTACCTAGGAAGCAGCGTCGCATCAACCGAAAAGGACATCGACACGAGGTTAACGAAAGCATAGACAGCTATCAATAGGCTATCGATTATATGGAAATCAGACCGAACCGATAAAATGAAACGCAGCTTCTTCCAGGCAGCGGTCGCATCGATACTGCTATATGGATGCACTACATGGACCCTAACAAAACGGCTGGAGAAGAATCTTGACGGCAATTACACAAGAATGCTGTGAGCAATCTTGAACAAGTCCTGAAGGCAACACCCCACAAGACACCAACTGTACGGCCACCTGCCTCCTATCACGAAAACTATTCAAGTTAGACGAACCAGACATTCAGAACACTGCTGGAGAAGCAGAGACGAACTCATAAGAGATGAACTCTTATGGACCCCCACACATGGCTGTGCAAAAGCAGGACGACCAGCACGAACATACATTCGGCAACTATGTGAGGATACGGGATGCTGTCCAGAAGACCTGCCTGAGGCGATGAACGATAGGGAAAAGTGGCGAGAGAGGGTCAGGGATATCCGCGCTACCAGCACGACATGATGATGATGATATGTTTCAAGTATTCCTATCTAATACAAATAATTTTCAAACGGATCTGTTTAATTCATAAGGGGGATTATAACAGTAATTATGAGGTAATGTAGAACTGCAAATAATGGCAATGAAAGATTGATTCTACATTTCCCAGAACTGTACAGCCCAATCGGTTAGGTATGTAGAATACACCGACTGTTTCACAGCAGAGGAGTAAGACACCTCTTACTAACGAGTGTCCTGATTATGACTCTAAATAATTTGATGGTGAGACTCCAGTAATGCTGAAGCTTTAGGGAATTTAGAGTACTCCTTTTTTGTCATTGCTCCCAGGTCTACTCTGTCCCGAAGTGGTAGCACCTGATAAGGTCCTATCTATGGGTCAAATACAACTGTTGGGCGTTTAAATTGTGTGCAAGCAAATGATTTATGCTGAATTGAATTTATAGAAATAGAACTGCTTGGCCATTTAACTTTGTGTTAAAAAAAATGATTGATATTTGTTTAATTGAAATGTTAGTGATACATATCAATACTTGAAATCATTTAATTGTTTGCAAAAGAATGTTGAATAGAATTATTAGGGTTAAATAGCAATACTTGAAACTCTGTAACTGTGGGATTAAATTGAATTATTGATATAACTTACCAATACAGGGAACTATTTGACTGTGTACAAATGAATGAATTATGTTGAAGAGAATTATTTGTGTTAAATAGCAATACTTGTAACCACTTCAGTCTTCAAGCAAAGGAATAAAATGAAATAGAATTATTCGTGTTTGATAGCAATAATCGAGGAGGTGCCTGTGGTGTAATGGTTATCGCCCTAGGAAATTGACACGACCACACGAGTTCAAATCCTGGACGAGACGGATTGCATTTCACATAGCACTAATACCCTTGGGAAAGGTATGAATCCAATTATTCTGCCTCTAGCTATGGGTAAATAGTAGGACAGACTAGGTTCTTCAGCCTTGGTGAGACAACTTGTCCAGGAGAAGGAAAACTCTGAATTCAAACCTGTTAAACTCCGCTTAAAAATTGACCTTGCATCCTGCCCAAGCAGAGGGGGTGGTAAATAAGGATAGCAATAATCGAGACCATTTAACTATAAAAACAGTAGGAATACTAGTGTCATTACGCTCTCTTTCGGACTAATACCCTTAGGAAAGGCATGAACACCCTTATCCCCCTAGTAATGGGTTAAATAGCACCACTATTGTTCTTTTACAAGGATGGATTTGGCATTAAATAAACCTTGAAGGTTGATATGCCATAAAACAAAGAAACCACGCTAAAGGCTTGTATTCGTTTCTTCTTCCCCCATACAACTTTTGGAAAACAGTCGGGTACATTGGGCTATTTTTGTATGGCAACCAGTATAGAAGAAAATTTCTGAATTAAAACTAGTTTTACTCCACTTGATAAAACTCAGTTGCATTTTGATCGTGCTAAAGGATTTGCTGAATATATACATGTTTGAAGTGATTTGTAGCCTTGTACCAGACATGACAAGGTATCATATATTGCCGGATCATCAAAGGTTTTCAACCTTCGCCATAAATATGCTCGATTGCCAAAGCGTCTCAGTTCTTGCTCTCAGTGTAACGAGAAGGTGTCGCCTTATTCCTTTCGTTGGGCTTCTTTGCCAACAAGAGAGATTAATTTAGAATGACGGTTGGTGATTAAGGGAACACATATAAAGGCGGCCGAAGCAAGGTTAAGAGAGAATGAGAGTATCTTGACCCAAAGCACAGAATGAAAGAAAGATGGTCGCTTCTAATCCCTGATTTTTACATGATCGTAATCTTTGAAACCGTCAGATGCCAAACTGTAGATCAATCATTGGCAACTTGGGATCTCAGTCGGTTCCAATTCCCAAATAAAAATTTAAAAAATCAATTTGGTTCAGTTTCCTGAAAAATCAAGCTTCATGGTTTATTTAAGGAAAAAGCTATCCTTGTTGAAAAACAGCAATAATTCCATTTAAACTATAACTGGGGTGATAAGAGGGTCAATTCTTTGACAATAGGTATTTATCCGTAAATCCGTAAATAAACGTAATAAAGAGATTGGGGTTCAAACTCGTTTACTTTGATACCGTAGTCAAGCACTTTAACCACTACACTAGATAGACTTGGCAACAAAAAGAATAATTAATTAATTGATTTAGAATAAAATGTATTCTTGAAAAGTTTTCTTTTTATACTATAATACGTATGTGATGCTTTTGCTTCCACCTTTCTTGTGGCTGAGAGTCTCCGTAGCGAGGAGAGGCTAACGTTGTAGACTGCGATATCGTAGTAAGCGAGTTCGAATTCCAGTTGGGCTATTACATTCACCATCGGAAAAATACTTTATAAATCCCCGTATTCCTTCTACTATGAGTTAAATAGTACTGCTACAAGGCTTTGGCATTAAATAACTCAAAAAGGTTGACATGCCATTGAACTACAAAACCAACCCAAATCTTTCTTGGATTCGCCTCGTCGCCCGGGCCTGGAATAGGCCGACTGTAAACTCTGCAAAAGGGTAAGACGCCCCCGCCAAAAAAAGAATGACTTAGGTATTATACTAATATGCATCAGATGAAGTCTCCAGTTTTAGGAAGTGAGAAGTACTCTTTTGTTGACATTATTCCCAGGTTCTCTCTAAATTGGAATAATTATAGCTGCTCAGGTACCCATCTATGGTTCAAAGAGACTTTTAAAAATTATTCGCGTTCGATTGGACAATGAGCAAAAAAAACTATTAAAAAACAACTAAACAAAAAATGTCAATATCTACAATGAAAGTGATTTCCTAATCTCTGTGCTAACACTAACCTTAGACAGGTTGACGTGCCGTTAAAATCAGTCACTCAATTATTCGACAACACTAGTTCTTGCATGTTTTGCATTTCTTGAAATATTTGTTGAAAGGACTCAGTTGAACATTTAACAAATTCTCGTGAACATATTTAAACATTTTTGGCCCTGCACAATCAATTCTTCTTGTGTCTGATTAAATGTGAATAATCAATTACGTAAAGCAAATAATTTACTTAAATTTTCCTTTATGTAAGTTTAGAAATTTAAATCCCGAGCGATTAATTATCTTGCAGCACTATGGCTTCCCGCTAATTACCGTTTAACACGAGAAACTGCGTCTTGATGAGAATCTCATGAACAAAAGTGTCAAGTTTAAATCCAAAATGAAGCCGTCTGTGTTTTATTTCGAGTTAATGACCTCGGTAAAGAATGAATCTCACTCTTCTCTCTTTTACCCGTTCTGCCAGCAAAGCTTCCAATACGATGACTGTATACCTTTCTGAGGGATAAGACCCCACCAAAAAAAGGCTGTACTGAGTATGACACGAAGCAGCATCTGTTGGTGAGGCTCTACTTCTGGAAATCTGGCGTACCCCTTCATAGCTATTACTGCCAAGTTCACAATGATATGATATAGTAGTACCTGTTAGAACCCTATTTATGTGTCAAACAGATCTCTCTAAAATTGTTTGTATTTGATAGAAATACTTGACATCGGTAGATTATTTATATTAAGGATAGTTGAAACTATAAGTGTATACTAAGGATTATAGTTATTTGAAACCATATAAGTTGACGACCGTAGTCGAGAGCGACCAGAAGGCTCCCTTTTCAACAGCTACTACACCGAGATGTAGGGGAGAGCTCTACGCCTTTCCCTGGATTGCTCCACTTTACCCTTGATACGTACCTTATATTGCTGAGTGTTAAGCAAGGAGGTATCAAGTACCATTTTAAAAGTCTTTGGTATGACACGACCTGGGATTGAACCCAGGTCTCCTATACCACTGGCGAACACTCTACCCACTAGGTCAATGAAACCATATAACTGTGAGCAAACAAGTAATTATCATCAAATAGAAACAATTACTTAAAACCATATCATTATTAGTATTAGATAAGAATACTTTAAACCATATATGTGTGTGCAAATTATTTGTATTTAATAAGATTAGTTGGTATTACATAATTGTGTGCAAAAAACTTTTAAAAAACAAGTACACATAAGATGTAATTACAAATGTACAATAAACAGCATTCTGTAAACTCTAGACATGAAATAAGTTTAGCAAAGTTGACATGCCGTTAAAATAAGTCAATCAACCCACCTTCAGCCAGCCTAGTCGGCTTTTAATAACCCATAAAGGGTTGATATACTATTGAATAAACTAAAACAAGATTGTAAGTACTAGATAGGAATTGCCAAGAAATAGGTGCACGCTGTATAATGGTTATCATGATAGCAAATGGACACGGCCCCCGATTGCCCAGTCGGCTGGGGTTGTGGAATACACCGATTGCACCTCTACAGAGGGGTAAGACTCCCCCAACGAGTGACCTGGATATAACACTAAATAATCTGATGGTGAGGTTCCAGTGACGCAAGAGCTTTGGGGAATGCGGAGTACCCCTTCATTGCCACCGCTCCCAGGTCCACTCTGGCCCGGTGTGGTAGCACCTGATAGGGCCCTATCTATGGGTTGAATAGAACTAACGGCATGCTTATGCTAAATTGAATTGTTTGACTAAACAGAAAAGCTGGAAATAGAAATGTTTTTCACAATTAAACTGTACTTACATTTAAACTGAGTACTTATCCGAAACTGAATTGTTTGAAATAGAATTATTTTCATAAAAATGGATTTGGCGTTAAATAACCTACAAAGGTTCATATGCCATAAAAACCCAAACAACCAAGCAGCGGCCCCCGAGTTCAAATCCTCGAAAAGGTTGTTTGCGTTTTACATTGCGCTAATTCAAGGTATACATCCAATTGTTCTCAACAAAGACACCACCCCCAACGAGTGTCTCGGATATGACATAAAACAATCTGATTGTGATCCTATTTACCTAACCCCTCCGCTCGGGCAGGATATGACAAAGGTCAATTTTTAAGTGGAGTTTAACAGCTTTGAATTCAGAGTTTTCCTTATCCTAGACTAGTTGCCTCAACAAGGCTGAAGAATTCAGTCTGCCCTACTATTTACCCATAGCTGGAGGGAGAATAATTGGATTCATACCTTTCCTAAGGGTATTAGTGCTATTTGAAATGCAGTCAGTCTCGTCCAGGATTTGAACTCGTGTCGCCGTGTCCATTTCCTACGACGATAACCATTACACCACGGGCACCTCTGATTGTGATACTCCATAAATGCTGGTCCTTTAGAGAATGCGGAGTACCCATTCATTGTCATCGCTCTTAGGTCCACTCTGAAAGGGTCCTATCAATGGGTCAAATAGAACTGTTTGACGTTTAAACCGAGTGCAAACGAATCACTTATGCAAAGTTTAATTGCTTAAAATAGAATTCTTCGACCATTTAACTGTGTGTAAACAAATAACTGATGTTAAATGAATTGTTAGTTATACAAAGGAATACTTGAAACCATTTAACTGTGCGCAAAAGAATGAGCTTAGGCTCGTTTAAAAACGTTATCAACAAAATATGTTTACAAGTCAAATATATTTAATATATATATATAAAAAGGATTTGGTATTAAATAACTTAAAATGGTTGATATGCCATAAAAATAAATCAAACCTAACCACCTTCAGCTATGGGTAAGTATTTTAGGACTTTACAGTGTGTGGTATTCTTTGAGATTAACACCAGCTTTTTTCTATGATGCATTAAGCCTTCTAACGATAAGCTAACAAAAAATATTTCGGTAAGGAAAAATAAAATCCATTTTGACACAAGTGACATATATTTTATACACGTATATAGTACACATAATTATAGAACATGACAAACTTTCTTAAACCACAAGAGATGCTCCATAGAACAAGTAGTGCTGATAGCAGCGGTTAAAAACTTACATTTTTTCTGGTGTAGGGAAAAGGTTCATGTTGGATAACTTGCACGCACGTGCTGCTCGAAAAAACGGAGACGAAAGAGAAGGGTCCTCTTCGACTGGTATCTGCCACTAAAAAATGATAAACTCGCTTCTCGAAATGTCACATGACCAACAGCCACATGATTCTCAGAAGCTCCGTCCATAACTACCAAAAAGGGAGACCACTAATTTTAGTTCCCCAACAGTATTATAGCTTTGTAGTTAACTTGTCTAGGAGAAAGAAAACTCTGAATTCAAAGCCACATGTACTACGCTTAAAAAAAAAAAAAAACTGACCTAGTCCCGATTTTTATTCTTGCTTGGTTCAGTTTTGCTTGTTATTCTCTTGTACTGTGTGCCGTAAGTAGCAACATAAAAGCTGTCGACGTCGAAAATATCAATATCAAATATCGACTTTAAATAGCCCCCAAAGGGTTGATAAACTGTTAAATAAACCAAACCTAGATTGTAAGTGCTAGATAGGAGTAGCTTAAAAATAGGTGCACGCTGTTTAATGGTTTTCATGGTGGCAAATGGACAAGGCGCCCGAGTTCTAAACCTCGAATAGGCTGTTTGCATTTCACACTGCGCTAATTCATTTGGTGGTGGTATACATCCTACATCAACTCCTTATAGGTTCTTTAATACCAACATTTTATTCATGTGTAGATGTTTGATTATCATCACAACTATTTATATTTTCAACCATTGCAATCATTATCGAATCGCATTTTTTTCTTTTCACTTATAATAATAATTATTTGTTTGCACACAGTTAAAGATTCTAGTTGTTGGTAAATTGTAGCTCTTTGACTTTGATACTGGAACCGAGAAACAAACTTAATTCAAACCAGTAAAATTCCACTTAAAATATTGACCTTGTGTCGCATCCTCATTGTGCAGAGGGGTTGGGTAAAAACAGTTATAGATAGGAATACTTTTAAGATTTAAAGCGAGTGTTATTGGCTAAAAAGTAAGTTACTTGAAGCCATATACATGTTTGAAATAATTAAAAACATGGAAATATGAACAAATTATTAATATTAGATCGGAATATTTGAATATTTAACTGTGTGCAAACAAATAATCGTTATCATTAGTGAAAAGAAAAAATGTGATTCGATAATAATTGCAATGGTTGAAAATATAGATAGTTGTGAGATCATAATCAAACATTTACACATGAATAAAATATTGGTAAAATAACCCATAAAGATTGAGTGCCTTACAATAACCCATAAAGAGTTGATATGGCGTTAAACAAATAAACCAAATAAAACCAAACATATTGAAATGTATCAAATTTCGGCATGAAATAACCCATAAGGAGTTGATATGTCGTAAAAAAACCAAAGATCTTTTATTACCTTCCACATCATCAAATTTCAAGATGAATTTGCAATTCAGGTTTTTAAAAAATGTTTCATTGGGAGAGGTCTGATTAGTGAGGAGGTTGCTACACTCACACAATCCTGTGTTTCATCCAAAAATTTCGGATATTTTTCTAATTAATATACACTACACATATAACGATCTATGACATTTTGTAAACAATTCCTGTTAAATAAACCAAACCTAGATTGTAAGTGCTAGATAGGAGTAGCTTAAATTTTTACAAAGCGTGGCGAATTCAGGGAAAATGAAAGAAATGATACGTTGTTAATTTCTTTTTAATGTTTCTTTTGTTTCAGCATTTCATTGTACTCATTTCTTAAGAAATCATTCTTTCAAAAAAAAAAAAAAAAAAAAAGACCTATCAAAATCATGAGTAAACGTATTTACTTTGTATAATTCTTTGGTGAAAAATACATTTGGCACTATTCATCTGTTATAAATTAGATCTATTAATTTGCCTGGAGTAAGACGACGGAAAAGCATAGAACTGAATCCTCTAATTAAAACCGTGAATAAACACATTTATTTCCAATCGCTCAAAGACGAAAAGGACATTTAAAACCGTATTTGTTCATTATTGGATACACAAGGAGAATTGAACTCACTAACAATGGAATGATAGCTTAACTTACTGACAATTATACCCAGCTAGACACTCAATCGTTTTTATTATGCCAATTCAACTACAATTTCTGTATATACTACAGCGATGGGGGAGGTTTTTGCTCTATATACATCAATGATGTGCAGTGGAAAAAGATATCAATGAATTAATTTTATTTTATAATCATGAGTCTCAATTGATATAAAACAGGAACTATCTGAAAATGTGGCTCCGTTAACCTCTCTTTGGTTGATTGGTTGGTTGGTTTTTTATTATATCAACCTCTGCTGGTTATTTATCCTATTTACCCAACCCCTCCGCTCGGGCAGGATATGACACAAGGTCAATTTTTAAGCGGAGTTTAACAGGTTTGAATTCAGAGTTTTCCTTCTCCTAGACTAGTTGCCTCACCAAGGCTAAAGAACCTAGTCTGCCCTACTATTTACCCATAGCTGGAGGGAGAACAATTGGATTCATACCTTTCCCAAGGGTATTAGTGCTATGTGAAATGCAATCAGTCTTTTCTCTTGCCGAATCCTGTGAATACTTTTATGATAAATACATATAATTTGTTGGTTCGTCGGTTGGTTGTTTTGTTTTACTGCGTATCAACGCTTTTCTGGTGATTTAACGCCGAATTAAGTCATTTTGATAAAAGTTTCAAACAATTCAGTTTAGTATTAGTTTAGTTTTTTTGTTTACACAAAGTGAAATGTCAAAACAGTTCTATTTCAAACAATTCAATTTAGCATAGAAGAATAGTAGCGGTACTATTTAACCCACAGCTGGGAGGTATATATATATATATATATATATATATATATTCGTAGTAAGAATCGTAGTAAGCGAGTTCGTACTCCAGTCGCACTTTTACGTTCACTTTCGGGCAAATACCCTTGGGATGGGTATGAGCCCCCTCATCCTCCCAACTATGGGTCAAATAGTACCACTACTGTTCTTCTAAGAGAATAGCTTTGGCATTAAATAACCTATAAAGGTTGATATGCCATTACACAAAGAAATCAAACGAATGTCTAGAAGTCATTGCAGAACTCGATTCTAATGATGAGTTTAAAAAGAAAATGATTGATTTAGTTCGGATGTTGAGACGGAACTCGACGGCACTTATAGTAGTTATTTACAAATCTTATTTTAGTAAAAGCACCATGTCAAATGCTTTCTATATCCAAGGAGAAACGAACTCACAAACAATAGTTTATTAATCTTTCTGGCTCACCATTTAAACACTCATGATGACCAACAGCATTGACAATAGACAATTAGAGGCGATTATAATTTTGGTTAATTGGTTGGTTTTATGGTATCTCAACGCTTATTCTATTATTCAATACCGAAATCAGAGGGTGTCCTCGTGGTGTAATAGCGATGGACTGCGGAATCGTAGTAAGCAAGTTCGTACTCCAGTTACACTATAACGTTCACTTTCGGCCAAATACCCTTGGGAAGGGTATGAACCGCCTTTTCCTCCCAGCTGTGGGTTAAATAGTACCGCTACTGTTCTTCTAGAGTAGCTTTGGCATTAAATAACCTACAAAGGTTGATATGCCATTAAAACCAAAGAAACCAAACAACAACCGAAGTCAGTCTTTTCTTTTAATAGACAATTATTATGTTTCAAGTATCAGATAATAATCCCTACTAAACAATTATATTTTCAAGTAACAATTCTTAATCAAAAATATTTTCACAGAGTTATATGGTTTCAAGTATTCCTATCAAATACTAATAATTTTCAAACCAATTTATTTTATCTATAGATCGGATCCTAACATGTTCTACCACTCTTTATTCAGAATTGACTTGCGAGCAATGATAATGAAAGTACCTCACACTCTCAAGATCTCCGGAAGGGGGACCTCGTCACTGGATATCCAGGACATATGACTTTGCAATGCATGTAGACATAACACAGAGTAAATAGAACATCATAACAAGATACTTGTCATCATTGGCTATGCAAGAACAAGGATCTACACAACTTCCCATTTTACTGTTCTGTTTCATAATGTAAGATATTGGTAGTGATATGACAGTGGAGGATGAACCTTCACACTAATAGTCCATAGTTTATTTTTTGTCTGTGTTACATGTAGCAGCTGAGCAGCATCATGCAAAAATAGCGTCTGACATGAAAGCAGAGTGGTGTCATTGAATGCCTTTCATGTCGAAAAATTATGACCATTGACATCCAATAACGTCAAAATAGTGGATGTGAGCTCACTTAGGCGATGGGTTACGAGTTTAAGCAGTGATGTAAGTGACAAGTCACATTCAACTCAATTCTCAATCAACCAAAATCAGACTGTCTCAATGAGTTCATCCACGTGAATAAGGCCGGTGGAAGATGGACTACGCTGATAAGAATTTCCCGAAAACAATACTATCATCAATGTGTCATATGATTCGGGACTGAATACCTGTTATAGTTTCCATGGAAATAAATAAGAAGCATTACTTTTGGAGCGACCTTTGTAAAAGTCTAATCAAAACTAGCGATAAAAGTAAAAGCTGTTATCACCATTGTTAACCTTGACAGCGTTCAGTCGTAATTACAGAAGCTTTTTCACTGACATCAAAGAAAGAGAAGAGATTTTGATCGATTGTTTTCGAAAACGTGACATGCATGATTATCTAGTGTTATCCTCTTAAACCAATTGATTGTTAACATCTTTTAGAACTCAATACTTGTCATTCATTAATTGACTTTTTCTCTTTCAAGATCCTTTTGACAGTCGCTTTGTCTATAACTACGAGGCAAGTTCTTCGTTTCTTGATAAGCTATGAGATTAACTTTGTGATTATCTTGAGAACCAATTGCAATAAGTACCTGCAGCTATTAGCTAATATTTCGAGACGGGTTAATGAAATAGTCATTAAATCAATGACATTGAGGTTAACTGATTTGTGCCCTCATTCTAATCTGAAGCTTAAGGATATATAAAAGTCTACTTAAAATGACTTCTACTTAAATCTCTTACTAGACAGACCTTATCCAAATGTGCGGCACATATAAAAGTGTTGATGTGCAAACAATATAAAATCATACACACAGGAGTTTAATGACAACTCGATGATTGGTTGGTTGGTTATTTGTGCAGCATATCAACTATCATGGGTTATCTAACGCCAAATCCTATTTATACATATGATTTTTAAATGAATAGTTAGCATGCAATAATTTTAAAACGAGCCAGAGCTCATCTGTTGGCACACACAAAAAGGGTTTCAAGCATTGCTATTTATTTATTGCACACAGTTAAATAGTTTCATTTATGGCTATTTATTGTTTGCACACAGTTAAAGGGATACAAGTATTGCTATTTATTGCTTGCGCACAGTTACATGTTTCAAGTATTGCTGTTTATGATTTACACACAGTTAAATGGTTTCAAGTATTGTTATTTATTATTTGCACACAGTGAAATGGTTTCAAGTATTATTTATTATTAGCACACAGTCAAAGGGTTTCATGTTTTGCTATCTATTATTTGCACACAGTTAAATGATTTCAAGTGTTGCTATTTATTGTTTGCACACAGTTAAATGGTTTCAAGTTTTGCTATTTATTATTTGCACACAATCAAAGGGTTTCGTGTATGGCTATTTATAATTTACACACAGTTAAATGATTTCAAGTATTGCTATTGTTTGCACACAGTTAAAGGCTTTCAAGTATTGCTATTTATTGTTTGCACACAATTAAAGGCTTTCAAGTATTGCTATTTATTATTTGCACACAGATGATTTCAAGTATTGCTCTTTATTGTTTGCACACAGTTAAGTGGTTTCAAGTTTTGCTATTTATTATTTGCACACAGTTAAAGGTTTTCAAGTATAGTAAATGATCAAATAGTTGTATTTGAATCATTGCAGTAGCCTTAATACATACTACCATACTGGATTAGCATGGACCACAGAGTAATGTCAATGAAGATGTGTTCCATGTCCCTCATAACTGGAGACCCACCATCAGATGTTTTAATGTCATATCCTGGACACTTGTTGGGGAGGGGGATCTTACAAATCTGCAGAGATCCAGTAAGCGTATTCTACAGCTCCAGCTGACTGGCCTGTTTCTTACAGTATACTCATTGACACAAAATATCATCATATACTTCATATTTAGTATTTGTTCCAGAAGTGTAAGATGGCTTATCGCAATTTGATTCGATGGGGTTGGGTTGGAATTCTCAATGAGATTGTCTAATTATTGGTAAAATCAAATATCTGAATAAATCACTAAATATTTTGTTTTGAGTAAATGGAGTAAAAAAAAAAAAACTTGAAATTTATACATTGTCACGGTGCATGATATTATTTAATTTTAATGAGTGCTTCCGAGTTTTTCCAAGTATTCGTGTGTGTGTATATGTATATGTACTCACTATTAACACCTTCCAGTATTCACCGTTTTTTTAAAAGTAAATAGCAATTTAAATCATAGGTAACGAGTTCTTAGAAATAAAAGAAAAAAGAGGAATACTTAAATATTAACAAAAAAGAATATTTTCTACGAAGAAAATTACCTTTTTTTTTTTTCGAGCTTGAAATAAGGTAGTGATGTCTACGTCATATTCTAAGCTCAAATATATTAAAATCCATCTGATGAAGGTTATTAGACCTGAAATAAATTTATAATGGAACCACCGAATGGAAATTTTTTCGTTAGATGTATAATTATATATATATATATATATATATACACTACCTTTGAGATTGCTAGCCTGGTCGACTCTGTCGAGTAAAGACTTTTACGGTAGGTTAAAGTTATTCTTGTTATCGCCCAGCGGTCGATCAAAAATCGCAATGAAATGTGACTCTTCAAATATAGAAAAAGGAAATCTAATTCATTTTACAACCCAAAAATATGTCATTGAAGATTCACAACTTACATAAAATGACCTTCAATAACATTAGCGAATTCTTCGGTCTTGTGGCTGGCGCCTAACGACTGTCTGGTTTAAAGAAAAAGGTGTTGTATCCCCAAAATATACCGTAATCATCAAAAGATCTGAAAAATGGAATTTAAAATAAGTCCCTCTCTTTCTCTTGGACGTCCGGTCATTGTAAACATTCGTATAATTAAAGCTTCGATAGTGGAGCCAAAACGTCTTTGTTTTCCAAATTGAAGACGCTGACAATTTTTTAGTAATTAATTTGGAAAAAATCATTCTTAACTCAACATTTATATTCACTCTCCGCTTACGAAAAGTAAAAACGAACATTTGAAAGAAAAAAAAAAAGGCATACTTTTGTCAACCACGTACCGAAAATAAATTTTACAAGTAATATTCATATTTTCTTCTCTTATTTCTTACCTCCTAGAATGCTAGAACTTGTAAAATTATTGACTATTATTGTCTGAAAATGGAGTCAGTCGAAAATGATTTGGGGGCGTGTAAATTTCCCGCCGCTCGAGTGATTCCTTTTTCAAATCTCAAAGGATATATATATATATATATAAGTATATATATCACATCATGATATATTCACCTATTTGGATTATATTTTTTCCTGCTACCTTCATACTGTCGGATTTTATCCATATTTACTTTCATACTGTCTTTTCGGAAAAAACTAATTCCAAATACATTCTTACATAACATTTAACATGGATGATTCCTAATGATCTATACATATGAAAACTTATTTGTTGCGTATTTCTCAATAAACGGGAGGTTTTGTCTCGTTTCTTTGAAAAATCCTACATTTTCTAATATTTTCCCACGTGCCAAACACGTTCTGATGACTTTTGAATTTTGAACGCTATGTGCATGTTTATCTATCTTTTCGTTGTATATTTCTCATTTGCTCCTGTCATCTCAACAATCACCCATCCATATTGTGAACTATTTTATATCCAAGTCCTGACGATGGTTATTATAACCGAAACGTTAACGTCGACTTCACATCATGATATATTCACCTATTTGGATTATATTTTTTCCTGCTACCTTCATATATAAGTAAGTAAAGTTGGCCAAGGTAGTCGAGGGTGACTCGAAGGCTCCCTTTTAAATAGCTTCTACATGGAAGTGTAGGGGAGGGCACTACTCCTTCCCCTTGATTGCTCCACTTTACCCTTGATCCGTACCTTTTAACGCTTAGTGTTAAGCAAGGCGGTATCAAGTACCATTTTTTGAGTCTTTGGTATGACTAAACCTAGGGATGAACCCTGATTTCCCGGGCCAATGGCTAACATTCTATCTATTAGACCAATATATACATATATATAAGGACTAATAAAGTATTAATTCTTTAAATCTTACACAAAGACTCGGTGTTTCACGCAGGGAATAATACTATTATCATTCAGTGATTAATAGACAATCTATTCCCTTTGGTAATTGTTGGTAACGGGAAATTTCGCTCGGAAGTTCTTGGGAAGAGAGAATATTAGTATTCTGATTCGATTTTCATATTTACTTTCATTACATTGAGAATTTGATCCAGGACCTTACAAAATTATAATTCAGTCGCAAATTGGACTGGAATTTACTTTATTCTCTAAGTTAATTCATTTTAAATCTACTGCTTCTGTAAAAGTTTAGCTATGGAGTTTGTTTTGTTTTGTTTTTTCGTGGGTTTTTTTTTTCTTCTTTAAAATTATATTACCAAGTTTAAAATGTAAATAAACAAAGGCAAAATAGATACCATTCAAAATTTATTTTATTACGAGAAAGGACAATTTGGGCATTTTCGTTCTGTTATTATTTATTACTTTCTTTTAAAAATATCATCGAAATATTTGCCTCCATGCGCTATGCAGCCATTCTGAAGCGGCACTTGTCTAATTATAGCCTTTGAGTATTGCTATATAATGACAAATGAAAATTAATTTCCTCAGCTATCTATGGCTAACGTTTAAAGACTTGAGCCTTCATTATCTACAGATGAAATAATCACTAGAGGATAGATCTATGGCTCACGTTTAGAGACTTGAACCTTCAGGTATCCCTAGAGGTAGAAATCATATAAGAATAGGTTGTGGCTCGCGTTTATCCCCCGAGGAAGTAATCACAGGAGGATAGATCTGTGGCTCACGTTTAGAGACTTGAACCTTCAGGTATCCCTAGAGGTAGTAATCATATAAGAATAGGTTGTGGCTCGCGTTTATCCCCCGAGGAAGTAATCACAGGAGGATAGATCTATGGCTCACGTTTAGAGACTTGAACCTTCAGGTATCCCTAGAGGTAGAAATCATATAAGAATAGGTTGTGGCTCGCGTTTATCCCCCGAGGAAGTAATCACAGGAGGATAGATCTGTGGCTCACGTTTAGAGACTTGAACCTTCAGGTATCCCTAGAGGTAGTAATCATATAAGAATAGGTTGTGGCTCGCGTTTATCCCCCGAGGAAGTAATTACAGAAGGATAGATCTGTAACCTAAGTGTAAAGACTTGAGCTTTCAAGTATTCCTAGAGGAAGTTACTAAAAGAAGATAGATCTAAAGACTATGTTTAATGACTTTTGTCTTCGGGTATTCCTAAAGGAACCAATCAAATAGGAATAAATTTGTTGGACAAGTCAGACATGAGAAATCATCACAATATCATGCCATGTTCACAGACGGTATTTATCACATGCCTCACCAAACGAGCGAATATGGCACAAGGCCAAGATTTTGGTGGGTCCAGCCGTAGGTCTGTGACCCAGTCACGCTTGGCGAGCGCAAAAATGCCTCAGACCCCATCAGTATTCCCCGAAAAAGGGGTACCTCAGGCGCCAGGCGATAAACCTTGCCCTCTCCACGGAGGATTAGAACCCGAAGGGACGGCCCCCGGAGGCTGGAGGAATCAGTCAGTCTCGGCCGTGTGACGTGAATGCTAGCCCCCCACCCACTCCACACACACGCCAGGCAGCCTTGACTGACTACGGTATCCAGAGACATGACACACCCGACCAGATCCGCACCGTTAACACCATAGCCGGCTAAAGTGTTCCCCATCTAATGCCTTGTTCACAGACTCGAGAGATAAAGCACAAGTAATAAAAATCTTTTCGATTTTTCGAAACTGACTTTCGTTGTGCCACTTTTCAATGGGATGAGAATATATGCTATCCATATTGCAAGATGGAAGGATCAATATTTTGTTTTGTGGTGGATACAAAAAGAAAATTCAAATTAAATTTAAAATAAATATTTTAAAAATGCAGAAACTCCCAGAAGCTCCTGACCGGAAAAGGGGCGATGCATGCAGAAAACGGAACTGTCTATGCAAAAGCAAGTAACTACCGTTCTTTTTCAGCAGTGACCAGCGGAATGACAACACTTAAATCTTATCTTGTTGCTAGTGGAGGGACTCCCCTCGCGCCTGCAGCAAGCAGCACACTGGTTTACCTTTCATTAGTAGCAACCGTCTCGTTTGACATACAGCCAAAATATAAAAAGTATCAAAAAGACCTATCGAACTACAAACTAAAAACACTGGATTTAGACATATATCTCCCAAAACATCTAACTCATTGTTAATGCCCTAAACACTAAAATTGGACATATATAACCGGAAACAACTAACATATTTTAACACCTTCTCTGGGAGACGCACCCGATTCATTTTGATACAGAAATGATTCTCTCACCAACAGAATGTTTGTTGAACCTAGAAATAGAGTCAAAATATAAAAGATATCTTGGCCTCCTATCGTCTTTTCTTGTCTTCTTTCTATATAATTCCTTTACAGCCTTTATAGACCAAGAATTCAAAACAGCAAAATAACATGAGGTAAAAAGAGAGAAAACAAAATGATGTCAGATGATAGCAAACAACAACAAAAATTACCTGAAACCCCATAGTTCTTCTGGGTCAGAATGGAACTAGGAGTTATGGCAGATCTGGAACATCACCATAAGATACAGTTTAGTATCATATTTAGGACACCCCTTTCTAGAAAGGTTTTGTCCCCCTGCAGGGTATACAGTTAGCTTATTCTAAGCCCCACCGACGGGGTATTCAAGTGTCTGGGAGAAGATAACAACTGTTTTAAAAGCCACCTCCTATCTTTGAGAGCGTTTTCTTTCCTACGGATATTTTTCTTTACAATTCTAATCGTCCTTTACTGTAAATTAAATAACAACAAAAACCCGAGCAACGTTGGGTAACCTTATTTGGGTAAAATATAATTTTTTTTCGAAAAAATAGTACATCTCTCCGGTGTTCAGTTGTTTCACAAATCAAATCCAATAATAAAATTTCATATTTATTTTTGAGAATCAAAGAGGAAAATTGCATGTCACTTCTCACTTTATATTGTCGACAGCAGAAGCGCAACACGATTCTATAGTGTATTAAACCAAGTACCTGTGTGTGTGTTTAATCATCATCATATCGCGCTGGTAGCACGGATATCCTTGACCCTCTCTCGCCACTCCTCCCTATCGTTCATCGCCCTAGGTAGGTCTTCAGGACAACATCCTGTATCCTCACATAGCTGCTGAATGTACGTTCGAGCTGGTCGTCCTGCTTTTGCGCGGCCATGTGTGGGGATCCATAAGAGTACATCTCTTATGAGTTCATCTCTGCTTCTCCAGCAGTGTCCTGCATGTCTGGTTCGTCTAACTTGAATAGTTTTCGTGATAGGGGGCAGGTGGCCGTACAGTTGGTAATAAAATTTATGACAAGTTAGATTATTTTCAAAGGCTTTATTCTGAACGAATTTATTTTAAAGTTCTTGTTAAAAACGTCTATATTTTTTCATTGATAAGACCATTTCCATTTCGCAATGCATTCAAAAAGTGTTCGCAAATTCACTTTCATCTCCTTGCACAGTCAGCTGGGGCTGTAGAATACACTACCTGTACCTCTGCAGAGGGGTAGGACTCCCCCCAACGAGTGTCCTGGATATGACACTAAACAATCTGATGGTAAGGTTCCAGTAATGCCGGGGCTTTGGGAATACCCCTTCATTGCCATTGCTCTCAGGTCCACTCTGGCCCTGGTCTTATCTATGGGTTAAATAGAACTCACGGCATACTTATGTCTGAATTGTTTGAAACAAATGTTTTTGACAATTAAACTGTACTTACATTTAGACTGCGTGCTTATTCTGAACTGAATTATTTGAAATGGAACTGTTTTGACATTGAAAATGTACTTACACTAAACTGAATTATTATATATAACGGCTTGAATAGTTTGAAATAGAAATGTTTTTGACAATTAAACTGTGTACTCATGCTAAACTGAATTGTTTTTAATAGAACTGATTATTTACATAAAAATGGATTTGGCGTTAAACAACCTACAAAGGTTGATATGCCATAAAATCCAACAAACCAAACCAAACTTTCATCTCCTCATATTTTGGTGTTTTTAAAAATTATATATAATTTGTGCATTTCATTTATATCCCTAAATTATAAAGAAAACTGAACACTGAATTTTCATTATAAATTGAATTACCATGACAAGAAAATCCGGCAAACACTTACGCACGACATACGGAACCACTTGACAGCTGTTTCGACCTTATTAGGTCTCATCACCAGGGTATACCGTGATCTTCTCCACTAGAGATCGAACTAGTGACCTCAGAATACAGAGCCGAAACTCTGTCACTAATCATCAGCAGACATAGCACACAAGCGATGTCAAATTAACTAGTTATTGCTCTGCCAATTAACCTGAATATGTTACATCGTACTCTTTACGTATGTAACTTACAACACAGATTCAGGTTAATTAGCTGAGCAATTGGAATGACTTGTTAATTTGGTATCGCTTGTGTGCTATGTCTTCCGACGGTTCAGTGGTAGAGTTTCGGCTCTGTATTCTGAGGTCACTGGTTTGATCTCCAGTGGGAAAGATCACAGTATACACAGCTGATGAGACCTAACAAGGTCGAAACAGGTGTCCAGTAGTTCTGTATGTCGCGTGCAAGTGTTTACCGGATTTTCTGCTCATGGTAATTCAATTTGCAAAATAATTCATTTACTTAAAAAAGAAAATGTACACATAGAATTTTCTGTTGTTTCTAAACATCCTTTAAAAATCTGAGTTCATTTTAACCAGAATTAGATGATAAATTTTACGGCACACCCAGTATCTTAAAAAAAGGAAATAAACAAAAAATAGAGATGGCCGCACAAAAAAAATTCACAAAAGGGAGAAATATGATACATCTAACAGAGTCCTGGTTTTTATCTATTAAAAATTAAATGGACTTCATTTTTCTCTCAAAATATGCTCATTCCAGACGGCTGGGGCTGTAGAATACATTGACTGCATCTCTGCAGAGGGGTTGGACCCTCTCCAACGAGTGTACTGTTTATGACACTAAGCGATCTGATGGTGAGGATTCAGTAATGCAGGAGCTTTGAAGAATTCGGAGTAATTCTTCATTGACATTGTTCACAAGTCCACTCTGGCCTGGAAAATGTAACACCTGAAAGATTGTGGATTGACAGAAACGGTATGGTTGGTGTTATTTTTTAATTGTCGTTAAATTGAGATCGACACACAGGCTGAAAGGTAATGATAAAAGCAACAAAAATGAAGGTACTCGTCTAAATAATTCATTAAAATTCTTAACTTGATATAAGTGATTGATGTTAAAGATATTTCAACTTATCTAGGGTTATCTTAGGCACGCCCGTTAGAGAATTGCGTTCGTTCTTCATATTTACATTTTTTGTGTAGAGTTCCTTAAGAGTTTTTTTTTTTTTGTTGTTGTTGCTCAAATGGATTCGTAGCCGTCTAAAATAAATAAACATTCAATATATATATATAGGAGTTAGGGGGTCCACTTATGAATATATATATGTGTGTGTGTGTGTTTGTGTGTGTGTTGTTGTTATTCGGTCCAGTTAAACCATAGTTGGGAGTAATTCCTTCAAGACAAGAAAATCATTCAGGAGCTGAACATTTAAATTTTCCTGATAGAGAGCTCAATGTAATTAATTTTACAGAGCAATACCAGAAACGCAAAACAGGATGGAAATAAATTTATAATCCTAAAATAACCGGTCTTTGTTTTTTTTTTTCTTTAAAGAAAGTATATATATATATATATATGTCATCAAATCGAGCTGATATCACGCAGTTCATTGACTCTCTCTCTCTCTCTCTCTATCACCATTCGTACCTCTCGTCTATCGCTCTTCGTATGTCCTTTCAACTTGATAATATTCTATAATTGATAAAGAGATTGATTTTAGATCTACAAAATATGACAAAATAACTTGTGAGGTTGATTGCAATACAATTTGGTGCAGAACTTTGGAATAATCAGAATTTAAAGCTCCAGGAGACTTGAACACGAATGCCACCCCAAAGTTTCTATAGAACTTTGTAATGACCCCACCCTCCCAATGACCCCATGAATTATGCCCGGTATAATGGATCTAGCGAATATTTAATATCTTCGGCTTTATTTTAGCTTATCTAAATTTTCAGCATAATCCAGTTATTTCGTCATATTTTGTAGATCTAGATGGTGGATTTGAGATAAAATTTTAAAATAAAAAAAGGTTTTTATCTTGCACTGAATCGATCAAGCAGATTAAAAAGTTGGACATAGATTTGGAAGACTTGGCAAATTAGGAAGTCATTTGGATCCTGTCAGTTTAAAATCCTTAATTGCCTTTATAATCCTAAACTCTAAATAAAAATAGATTTTCTCCTTGTATAAATACTTATGACCAATATTTACTATAACCTTTACAAGGATACCCTATTATAACTAAAGTTATATAACGGCAGATTTGTTCTTATTGTATCAAGCCTAGCATTCGATTTTCTTTCTTCATCTTTTCATTTAAAGGGAGTTCTTTACTGATTCTCTTCTCAATATTGTCAGCATCGTCATTCTAGTGTTTAACGATAAGTGAACTATATGAGTTCTCATTTACTAAATTAAGAACAAGGTCAGAAGTATCGGTCACTTACTGAGAATGAGAGTGAAATGTTTGTTGTTTATTTATAGAGATAAAAGAAAGCACGACTTATTGAACTTCCGCATTTGAATTAATATTTCCTATTTTAACTCAAATCTACAAATATGACTGTTTAGGCTTTCGTCATAAAGGCTAAGGCAAATAAATCGTGTTTATCTTTCAATTTACTCAAGTGTATATTCCGTTGAATTAGGACGAATAAGTAGAAATCTGTTAAGAGTCAGCAATTCGGCATCCTTTTCATCGAAAAGATAGGAGTGGGTGTTTACTCTGTGCCAATTATGGCCGGTTTTTTTTATCCAAAATGAAAAGTAAGATATAAAAACTGATCAAAAACATCGATAGTGAAGCAGATTCTTTAAAATTCAAAATGTAAATGAAGATGTGTACTCAGTCAAGCAATTACGTACAGATTATTAGCATTAGATAGGAATAATAGAAAGATATAACTGAGTACGAACAAATGATTATGGCACACATCAGTGTTGGCTGACGAGCAAGGACGTGGAAACACTCGAGAGAACGTGCCAGGGGTGATGGATAATAGGTACAGATAGTGTGTGGGTGTGTGTGTGTGTGTGTGTATGTGTGTCGGGGTGTGAGAGAGAGAGGGAGAAGGAGAGAGAGAGTTAGGGAACTGCGTACTATCAACACGATTCGATGATGATGATAATGAGATATATATATATATATATATTAAAGCTGCATCGCTTTTTAGACAGCTACGTATTCATTTGTGCAAAAAATATTCTGACGGAACAACTTCACAACAAATGTAAATATAAAGTAAGATGAACTTGATTTTCAAATGACTTGGCATAAAATAAACCTAGTCGATTTGAAATGCCGTTAAAATCAATATCTTAATTAGTTATAAAAAAATCGAACACATCGTACGAAAATAAATTTTTATTTATTGCGGACTTTTTTCCTCATGTTGGTAATTTTTGTGTTGTTTCTTCTTTCACTACGTTTCACCAAAATATAACCTTGATCGCCCTTCGGGGCCCGTAGCGCAACGGATAGAGGCGTTGAGTCTCTACGGTTCCAGGTGAGCATTGTCAGAAGATAGCGGTTTCAAATCCTACCCAAGCCGGACAGAGGTTTACTTGGTCAAAAACGTCGTGCGATAGACAACAACTATGGAAGGCAGTAGTTACTGGGGATACGGTTACAAGACTCAGCATTCCTATCCGAGGTCGCGGTAAATCACCTGAAGAAGGCCAGAGGTAAAATTTGGCCGAAACGTAGTGAAAGAAGAAACAACACAAAAACTACCAACATGAGGAAAAAAGTCCGCAATAAATAAAAATTAATTCTCAGATTAAGAAACCTCATCTCAAAGTGATTCCAAATAAAGACAAGTACATCGTATGACTTTTTCTTCTAAACTACTGTTAGGGCTTTCTTTTAGAATTTTTAAATTATAGAAGAGATTCAAAACGTTTTGCCGTGTTCGCTGACATTTGGACAGAGTCTTATAATCAATTTGGGTTTATAGTAGAGTAAGCGTGTCTTTACATTTAAAACGCATAGTTTAAGCATTATTTTACAAACAAAAATACAGCATAACATTTTGTAAAATTCAGCATTTTAAATTAATAGGAATGGAAATCAGACCTAACCGATAAAATGAAACGCAGTTTCTTCCAGGCAGCGGTCACATCGATACTGCTATATGGCTGCACTACATGGATACTAACAAAACGGCTGGAGAAAAAGCTAGACGGCAATTACACAAGAATGCTACGTGATTTCTTGAACAAGTCCTGACGGCAACACCCCACAAGACACCAACTGTACGGCCACCTGCCCCCTATCACGAAAACTATTCAAGTTAGACGAACCAGACATGCAGGACACTGCTGGAGAAGCAGGGACGAACTCATAAGAGATGTACTCTTATGGATCCCAAGACATGGCCGTGCAAAAGCAGGACGACCAGCACGAACATACATTCAGCAGCTATGTGAGGATACGGGATGTTGTCCTGAAGACCTACCTAGGGCGATGAACGATAGGGAGGAGTGGCGAGAGAGGGTCAGGGATATCCGTGCTACCAGCGCGAGATGATGATGGTGATGATGATGACATCGTATGAATTATTTAGACGAGTATCTTCACAATGGTTGCTTTTTCCAGTAAGTTTCAGGCAATGTTCTCTCTATTTTTTCTCATACCAACATGATATGTCTATGATAAATATTTTTTTATGTATTTCATTAAGTTTATATTATCACAAACTTCCGGATAATTTGTTCTTTGCGATGATATAGATAAATGTGGGTATTACCCATAATTACTCCCTCACATTTTTTCTTTCTTAGCAAAAAATCCTAGAATTTTGTTATTTTTAAATTATCTTGCTACTACACCGAGATGTTGGGAAGGGCGCTACTCCTTTCCCTGGGTTGCTTTACATTACCCTTGATCCTTACCTTATAATATTATGAGTTAAGCAAGGAGGCATCAAGTACCATTTTTGAGTCTTTTTGGTAAGACTCGACCTGGGATTGAACCCAAGTCTCCCGGACCATCGGCGAACACTCTAACCACTAAGCAAATGGGCCGGTTTCATTTATTATTATTTCTAATGGAACATAATCCAGTTAAAAAGGATATTATTAGTTATTGTTTACTACTATGTCAAACCCTACATCATTGAAATTCTGTAACCAAAAAGAAGTTGTATATATATATATATATATATGATACCAGTTCATTAGTACAATATCTAAAAAAAAAACATTCCTGCCCAAAAACTTAGTTTCGGAAAATTCTTACCGAAAAAACAAATATTAGAACAACGAAATACCAAACAAAGATTACAGATTTTCGAAGTACTCCATATTAGAATAAAACAACCTCAACTCAATAGAATCAATTTCGAATTCAGTACTAATGTACTTAAATGTCTTTAGCTACTGCTGCTACTTATAGAAACGAATTTAAAAATATAACGCTACAACAGCACACCAGTATAAATAATAAACATTTACAAAGTAGTAATGTACATGAAAAGGTCACATCACTTTTGCAATGCACACACCCCTGATGATGGCCCAAGATCGGGCAGAAAGTACAAGGGTACCTATTAGTTATGAGAGTTTCATTAACCAATTCCCGCCGAATGCCATAAAATCAATGCAACAACTTGAAAGGATATATAAAAAGTGTGTCGATAAAAGATATCTATATTGTTTAATGAAATATGCATAAATGAAGAAATGCTTCCCAAACACACACACACACACACACACACACACACACACACACACTTATATGTGTGTATGTATGTACGTATGTATCTATGTATATAAGCGATGTACTTATTTTTTAACTGCTGCATATATTTTTCATTACAATTTTTCAGTGCTGTAGAATTTGTTAATACATAATATCTAATAATATCCGTTTTGCTGTATAATGTTCCGCTCGAAATGATAAACCTTTAATATCTTTGGATTAAAATAGGGCTTCTTAAACTTTCTACTGACGTTCACCGGTAATCAATTTTAATTTCGATTCATCCACAAATTGTATATTGGCGAAATTTTTGCTTCGTCTCACTAGATGTCATGATGAGAGAGTTTGATTTCTTTAAATGTTTTTGGCTTCAAGATATTTTTTTACGAAACAGAAAAAAGTTATTATAATTTTTTTTTTCATTCGTCCTTTTTATCATAAAACTTTATGGGTTTATGACATCACACCTCATTTCATAACTTTCGTTGAAATCATTTGAATTTTGTCTTAGCAAAAGTACAATTGGAATTTTTTACCAAACAGTGAGTTTATATGTATTCAACTAAAAGGATGTCAGTTATTTCAACTCATTTAGGAAAGCGAAACTGCCTTTATTTTGTAGTAATAACATTTTAAAAACAACTTTGCGACAGTTGCATCTATTACCTTGAAAATAAATTTTTAGTTCGGTATTTTCATAATAATGATGCTAACCAAGAATTGTTTTCGCCAATCAGCGAGTTTATATATATTCAACTAAAAAGATGTGTGTTTTCTCAGTTCATTTGTGAAAACAAAACTACCTATGTTTTCATTTAATAGCATTTATAAAACAAATAACCGCGTGACAATTATCTTTAACCTTGAATATTTTATTTAGCTAAGTATTTTCCTAACAGTGATACCGAGCTTGGCAATTTTTCCGTAATGTGTACATGAGAAATACGCCTTTCCTCTTAATGACATAATCCACTTTAGAACGAAATGACACTCTCCACTTTGGAACAAAATGGGGGCCACTCATTGCCTCTGGGCTCGGTGAATATTGTGACAGTCTTCCAGACATGGTTGAATCTGTTGACTGGCAATAAAGGGCCAACTCAGAGAACTCTCGCGGTAAGTAGGAGAAACAGTTACACGAGAAATAGGAATTTAGAAGTCAGTTAAAAGCCGACAGAGGAGAAGAATCTTAAATTTCGAAGCTCTCGAAGTCTTGCTTTGCCTTCCACTCTAAACTTGGGGTGGGCCACAGTTTATGAAACAAGATTATTTTCCTTCGTCGACTCTAAAAGAAAAATTACCTCTTCACGTCTCCCTGTTTTGAGACTGACCCATAGGGAGATTAAAATAAACTAATAAAGGGAATAATATTTATTCTTTGACCATGCTTCTGACATTATTTTTTCTGTGAATTTGTCCTTTCTCCATTTCGTTTTCGTCTTCGGTGCCTAGAGCAGAGATCCAGCAATGCAATAATTGCGGCAGGAATAATTGATGTTATTAAATGTCCATCGAATCCTGATTCAAATTTTAATGTCTAATGTTATACACGTTGTTACATAGCACGTTATAGGCAACCAAGTAACTTTCTCCACGTTATATGACAGTGGCGTCTTTGTTACTAATAATTGGCATCTCAGAATTTTTCCACCATCATTGTCTTCTCTACTTCGTCTTAAATTAAAAAATGACACCAACCATGACGTTTTTATCAACCCACAATCTTTGTCGCCATTAGAATATGTGACATCCTCTTAAATACCATGGCAACAATTAAATTCAATTGATGATAGGAACGGAAAATATGCAACGAGTGTAAAGGAAAACACACTTTAAAAATAATGCAAGAAAAAAATGATGACAGTACTAGCACATATAACTTTTGTTTAGTTGTCTATTCTCACTGAGGTTCCAGTTTTGGTAATCAGAGGAGCGTGGAGTACTTCTTGAGTCCATTGCTCCCAGGTCCACTCTGACCTGGAGTGGTAGTACCTGTTACGGTTCCATCTATGGATAAATTAGATATGCTATAAAATTATTAGTATTAGAATACTTAAAACCAAATAACTGCGTGTAAATTATTTTTGTATTTATATAACTTTGCGAGAAAACGATTATTATTAAAAAAAATTAAAAAAGTAAAAGTAAAGTTGGCGAACATAGTCGAGGATGACCCGAAGGCTTCCTTTTCAATAGCTACTACACCGAGGTGTAGGAGAGGGCGCTACTCCTTTCCCTGGATTGCTTCACGTTACCCTTGATACGTGACCTTATAATGCTGAGTGTAAAGTAAGGAGGCATCAAGTACCATTTTTTGAGTCTTTGGTATGACTCGACCTGGCTTTGAACCCAGGTCTCCCGGACCATTGGCGAACACTCTAACCATCATGCCAATGTCCGGTCCAAAATAGAAATAGTTAACTGAAACAACATAATTGAATTTGAATATTTAGAATTAGATAGGAATGACGATGAGCAAATTATTTTTATTGTGATTTATTCATTCATTTATTTATTTATTTTGCACGAAAATGTATATCATGTATTCTTATTATGAAGTAACAGCACAAAAATGTACTGATTAACGTATAAGGAACGTGATTCTATCATTAAAAAAAAAGAAAAAATCTGAATATGAGCATAGATAAAAAAAAAAATCATACATAATAGTAGTAATCCTAGTCAAGCAACAACATTAAGTTTATAAGTCCCAAAAATTCACTCTGCAGGACACATTGCGTAACGGTTATAGGCGTTGGTTCCCTAAGCTTCTAAGGAGACAGTCATCTGGAGGTTACAGGTTCAATCCTCACTGCAGACGAGTTACAATGCAGGAATACTTAACACTTGTACTCGGTTATGGCTAACGGAAACAGAATAGGCGACCCCCGTGGATTCAATAAAGGGCGTAGGTCGAAGTTCCGCGAAGGTTCCCGAGTTCGACAAACACCTGAAGAAGGTCGGAGGACATATCGGCCGAAACGTTGTGGAAATAAGAATAAAGATGAAGACAATAGTCTGTGATAATACGACTGGACGAGGCAGTTTGCGTTTCAATTAGCGCTAATGTTCGTGGGGAGAGCATGAATATATTTCTTCTTACCTGTTCCTGTTAAGGATTAAGCAAATTCGGCTCTTTAGCTCTGGTAATCTTGAAGTAAAACCCTGAACCCAAAAAAAAGCTGTGCTCCACTTAAAAATTGACTTTGTATCACATCCTGTCTGTAATGTTGGTTGGTTTGGTATCATTGTTCTAATGGCATAACTTTCATGGATTATTCAATGCCAACGCCATCTTTCTAGAATGACAGTAATGCCATTATTTAACCAATAACTGTGGCAAGAAATAAGTGTAAACCTTTCTAAAGGGTATTTGTTCGAAAATGAACGGATTGACGAAACTGGAGTTCGAACTAACTTACTGTGATGTCGCATGTTAGCTGCTTCCATATATCTTGTGACGTAGGGACCGTGTAAATACATGAAAATACGGGTAACGGCAAAGAAATCCTGCTTGCGATGAACAGCACTTCTTCAATGTCCAGTAGTACCACAAACTAAGAACTAATATTTCTAAACCAAAGATAACAGAATTCTATTTATACAAGTGTAAGATTTTATTATTAAAAGAAACTATTGACTATTATTTATGAATAAGCACTAAAGCACAAAAATTATGTTGCTAGAGATATAAATATGAAGTAATACAAAAATATATACGCCTCTTACATATATCTATGCAATCTTTATGTTTGGTTACAGAGTTTCAATGCCGTAGAGTTTGGTGATAAATAATACCTAATAATATATGTTTAGATTTCATCATGCTCTAATGAAAATAATAAAATCCAGACATAGGTTTAGAAGATTTTTTTATTGCTAAAATGTACTAATTTATGGGCGATAACGTAACGTCGTTCCAATTTAAAATTAAGAATAAATAGTTCAAGTAAAAAAAACTAAAAACTAATTCAAATAAATCTAAAACAAAACGTTTCCATTAGAATTATTTTAACAATAATCAACTTTTCATTATTATTTATCTGACAAAACATTTTAAATAAATAAAATTCAAAATCAATTTGAAAGCAAAGTAAACGAAATGTTCCAGATACAAAATTTCATGTAATTTGACAGTAGTAGAATCCGGTGTGTCAAAGAGGTTGTTATTTGATCCCAATGGCAAGAAGAAACGACAAACACATTGGTCACAAAAACCATTCAACCCAGATGTTACATTTTATTCTTAAAAGGGAGACATCGGGTAGCTTCGCCATGTCAATAAGGGAATGGAGATAGCCCTTCATCTATAGACCACTGCCCACCCAAAAAGGAGTGGAAAGATTTCTTTGAAATCCCACAATACTCAGCTTTACTCTTTCGTTCTCGGTTCCAATAGATAGATAGATAGATAGATAAGACCAGATTAAGATAAAAAAGAAAGATTGAGCGGTAGAAGAATCGATAGATATAAACTAGCTGACATAGATAGACAGATAGATCAAAATTCTAAATTTAAGAAAAGAAGACACTCTTTCAACCTGTCCCCCAACCCTAATGGTAGTGGGGCGGTTTCACTTTTATTTTCCCTCTAGTCGGCTTTATTCTTCATAAGATTTCAAAAGCTCTCCGATTTTGTGTTCCAACTAATTTTAACTAATCTAACTAAACCCCAGATGCCTTTTTCTTAACACTTGATATTCATTTTGGTACCTTAGTTTCCATACTGGAAGAGAAGGAACCCTAAGACGGTACTGCCATTCTTCTTTTCTGTACGTGTTTGACTTCGCACCAGTACTCTAAATCAAAAAAAGTTTTGACAACGAATATAAAACGTAAGATCCTTAACGTGATTAATGACATTTATCAGGGAGCGATTACTGTTTGTGAATTTGGTGGAAGCATATTTTTTGAGAGGAAGGACAAACAATCGCTGATTTGTCTGTATAATGTTTCACTAGAAACAATAAAATCCCGGTAACTTTGATCGAAAAGAAAATTAATTAAATAAAGAAAGAAAATTGACGTGAAAAGTTTTGCACTTAAAGATTTAAATTATCTGATTATAACATTAATATTTTTAATGTGAGTATAAAAACCAAATTTAAAAAAAAGTATCAGTCAGTTTATAGCAAGTGGACTCCAAAAGATCAGCGGGGAAGAGAAAGAAAAAATTTTAAAGATTAAAGATTACCAATAATCGTAAAAATGAAAATAACTTTGTAGATTGATGAAAGTCTTAATGGAAATGTCATTAAAATAAGAAAACGCAACGAAAACTGGTATAACATTATTTTGTTTTTAAAGGCATATCAACCTTCGTAGGTAATTTAATTTCCAAGCCATCCTTGTAGAACAGCAGTGATATTATTTAACCCAAGGGTATTTGTTCAAATGTGAACGTAATATTGCGAGTGGGTTTCGAATTTTCTTACTTCAGGGCTATTAATAAGCAACCAAGCCATTACACCACGAGGACAGCCGACAAAATATTTTTAAAGATGAAGTAGAGCGGGAAAGTGATGGGTCAAGTAAGTGTAAAACGTTTTTTGAATGGGAAGTATTCTTTTATTTCAAACTATGTAACTGAGATGGTCGATACAAAAACCCTACAGGTTTTAAAGGATATAATAATGAGAAAGAAAGAAAGAAAAAAAAGAAATGAACAATGAAGAAGAAAGAAAGAAAGAAATGAACAATGAGAAAAAAGAAAGAAAAAAAAGAAATGAACAATGAGAAAGAAAGAAAGAAAGAAACGAACAATGAGAAAGAAAGAAAGAAAGAAAGGAATGAACAATGAGAAAGAAAGAAACAAACAAAGAAATGAACAATGAGCAGGAAAGAAAGAAGGAAAGAAATGAACAATGAGAAAGAAAGAAAGAAAGAAAGAAAGAACGCAAAAGATGGTAAACAGCGAAAAGGGAAGAAAAAAAGAAATAAACGAAAAGAAAAGAAAAACGATTTTCTAATAGAAGTAAATTATTAATGCCGAAATCTTCCACCTCCCCAACCAAAAAAAAAACAAACAGAAATTGCAAAAAAAGACTCTATAAGGCAACGCAAGCTTCTGATATTATGATTTTACCCTCTGTAATTGATGATTTTCACTAAAGTCTGACAGCAGGGCTCAACAGACTTCTAAGTATTCAAGCTGATCTTATCAAACCTGTTATCTGGATGGCGTCGATTCTTTCGTTAATCTCCAGTTCTCCTATTTTCATTTTCACTTTCATGAGGACTGTTCCCTAGGCCTCCGACTAAGTTTGATATCACCGTCTTCTATATCTTTCATAACTTTTTCAGCCCTCTATTAAGATTCAGTTATTCTTCCAGCTTTCGCTTTTATTCTTACTCTGCGGGTTGCTGGAACGTCAACATCCACTCAGTGACAAGTTTGTTTTTTTTTCCTTCTTGAAAACCAATACTAGTTCTGATCTTATCATTGGAGGATCCATTTGTATCTCAAAATCCCAGAAAATTTTACGAATATGTTTCTCATTTTCAAAGACATATTCTGGTTTGTGCATATATGTTTTATCATTATGGTTAAACTCTAATCTCTCTTCCAATTTTTCGTGGATCACCTTCCTAACTCAGTCATACTAATTTTTGTATTTCTCTTGTGTCATTTTGCTGCCTTCTATTCTAATGAAATTAACTGTTACATCGCTCTCTACACATAATTTATATTTGCTCTTCTTATCATTAAGGGTTTTCGGACTATTGTCTTCATCTTTAGTGTTATTTCCACAACGTTTCGGCCGATATATCCTCCGGCTTTCTTCAAGTGTTTGTCGAACTCGGGAACCTTCACGGAACTTCGAACTACGTCCTTTATTGAATCCACAGGGGTCGCCTGTTCTGATTCCGTTAGCCATAACTGGGTACAAGTGTAAAGTATTCCTGTATTGTTACTCGCCTGTAGTGAGCATTGAACCTGCAACCTCCAGATGATTGTCTCCGTAGAAGCTTCGGGAACCAACGCCTATAACTGTTACGCTGGGTGTCCTGCTTCGTCTCAGAAATTTAGACAACTAATTTGCTCTTCTGTTTCGTAATAAAGATTATGGCTTGGACATAATTAATTATTATGGTGTTATATTCTAGTTTTTATAAATCGAGTTTCAGTTTCTGTTTTTGTTGTATATCAGAAAAAAAAACAATACTCATGAATAAACTATAATCAGTTTCTTTTTATTATTATCCACTGAACAGAGGGACAAAGCAAAAAAGTGTCTTGCCCAGTCGGCTGGGGCTGCAGAATACACTGACTGCTTCTCTGCAGAGGGGTAATACCCCCACCCACCAACGAGTGTTCCGGATATGACACTAAACAACCTGATAGTGAGGTTCCAATAATACTGGAGCTTTGGAGAATGCGGGGTACTCCTTCATTGCCATCTCTCCCAGGTCCACTCAGGCCCAGAGTGATGGCACCTGATAGGATCCTATCTATAGGTCGAATAGAACTAAACTGTGTACTCATGCTATACTAAATTGCTTGAAATAGGACTGTCTTTGTATGCTAGACTGAATTATTTGAAATAAAACTGTTTTTGACACTGAACTTGTGTACTTATGCTAAACTGAATTATTTGAAAAAGAACTGTTTTTGACATTTCAACTGTGTACTTATGCTGAACTGAATTGTTTGAAATAGAATCCTTTTGACATTTAACTGTATTTAAACTAAAAAATATACTTATACTAACCCGAATTGTTTGAAATAGAACTGTTTACATATATTTGTATAAATGTATTTGGCGTTAGATAACCTACAATGGTTGATGTGCCATAAAACTATACTAAACAAAACCAAATCTCCGGGAATACTTTTAGATAATTTGCCAATCACAGCAGTACTGGGGTTTGGACAGTCCCATTCTGGCGTGGTAGTACCTTATGAAACCGTGGTTTCGAGAGTTCACTGGGGGGGTGCATTTAAACAGCGTATTTATGCTAAACAGAATTGTTTAAAATAGAGCTATTTTGACATCTAAACTGCGAACTTATGCTAAACTGAATTGTTTGAAATGGAACTGTTTTTCTATGAAAAACTGAATATTTTGAAATGGAACGCTTTTTGATATTGAAACTGTACTTATGCAAAACTGAATTGTTTAAAATAGAACTGTTTTGACATTAAACTGTGTATAAACAAAATCTATACTTATACTAAACTTAATTGTTTGAATAACTGCCCACTTGTGCAAAACTAAATTGCTTGAAATAGAATAGTTTTCGACATTAAATTTGTACTGACGTTTAACTGAATTGTTGGAAATAGAACTGTTTTGATATTTAACTCTGTGAAAACAAAAACTATAATTATGCTAAATTAAATTGCTTGAATTAAAACTGTTTGACGAAACTGAATAGCCTGAAATAGAAGTGTTTATGACAATTAAACTGTGTAATTACATTTAAACTGCGTACTTATGCTAAATAGTTTGAAATGGAACTTTTTTTACATTGAAACTGTACTTACGCTAAACTGGATTGTTTAAGATAAAACTAATTATATGCATAAAAATATGTTTGGCATTAAATAACCAATAAAGGTTGGTATGCCATAAAACCCAAACAACCAACCTACCAAAAAAGAGTCAAAGACATTTAAGTTGTATGAACAGTGGGGGGGCTGCGAGTATGGATCTTCGGTGAACCTCTTCTCCACTGGATCAAAATCTTCCTGGATCCTCTTCTCTAATCTATGCTTATTGGCTGCATTCTATTATGCAGTTAACAGTTCTGTCTGTCTGTCTGTCTGTCTGTGTCTCTCTCCACGCACGCATAGACTATATCATCTCGGAATTAATGTTATCACGCTTCTCTCCAGCATGTCACCCTCGCAGATTCTCGTTGTCACACCTCCTAAAGCCTGCCACCTACATAATGTCCGTGGATACGCTTCCTTCGAGCATGCCACCTACACAATTTACGCAGCATTTCCGCCAAGAACACCAGCGTCCTGTTTACTTTAGGTAGCAGGTGCATTTCTTGTTATTTTCGTTCAACCAAGCACTGATTTTTGCCGCTGCATCGTCAAGCTTTTTCTCCATACGTTTAATTAGCGTCGATGTAGTGCATAGTTGCATCGGTACGACCGCTACTTGGAAAAACTGTTGTTGTTTTTTTATCTGTCGGGTCTGACTTCCATATGACTGGTAGTCTATCAGTAGCTGTCCATGCCTTTGCTAGTCGCGTGTTGATGCTATTCTCGTTTGATGAGACGCTGCTTCCGAGATTGGTGAACTTGTCCACTAGTTTCAAAGGCTTACCCTTTAGTGTGAAGATGTCGCCTCTTTGATTAAAGCACATGTATTTTGTCTTATCTGCGTTGACATGGAGGTCTATGCCACCTGCTGCTCGTTCCAGACTATGTAGTAGAGATTCGGTTTGGGTGGATGTATTTGCTAGAAGCGCTATGTTATTGGCGTCTGTTATTGTTTGTGCAGGGTATCTTCTGCTTCTTTCCTTTGCCAGCTTGAAAGCGTTTTCTTTCATTAAATCTATAGACGTTCTAAGCACGTAGTCTAGGCAGGTAATAAACAGGTATGGGGCTAATGTGTCTCCTTGCAGCACCCCTGCTACAATGTCGAAATAGTCTGTGTCTCAATCCGGTGAGCGGAGTTCTATTTCAAACAATTCAGTTTAGCATAAATACACAGTTTAGTTCAATTTGATCAAAAGATAGGACCCTATTAGGTACTACCACTCTGGGTCTGTGTGAACCTGGGAGCAATAGCAAGGAAGGGGTTCTCCGTTTTCCTGAAAGCTCGAGCATTACTATGGCATCACCATCAGATTGTTTAGAGTCATATCAGGACACTCGTTGGTGGGGTGGGGGATCTTATCTTTCTGCAGAAGAGCAGTCGGTGTGATGTATTCTGCAGCCCCAGCCGATTGAGCCATTTTGACGTTTGAAGAATTCATATAGTTTTTTTCCCCTATTTTTTCTAGATTTTTTCTCTTTGAACATTGTTTGCGTTCTTAATTTGCTGCATCTGTGCAATTCCAACACTGGTGAGTCATTTTCCTCTTTCTTTTCTTGTCACATAAGGTCTCTGACAAGTTTCACGTAATTACCTAGTTTTTTTTTTGGGGGGGGGGTTGTGGCTTTGTTTTTTGTTTTTGTTTGTTTTTTGTTTTTTTTGCTTCACTTTACTTTCACCATGTGATCTGCTGAAACGATAAATTTCATTAGTGAATATGTTCTCTTATTCTTAAAACCAAGTCTAGTTTTCTGGCCTTGCTTGGGTGATCTGTTTATATCTCAAAATACTCGAAAATCCTCCTTACCTCCTTTTACGTGAGAGATTCTTGTCTGTATATAAACTATTCGTCATAATGTTCGAATTTTACCTGTTTGCACAATTCTTCATGGATAATCTTACCGAATCTATGCTAATTTGCTGCATTCTATCATTGGTTAACTGCTTCGTCACTCTCTCTCTCTCTCTCTCTCTCACTCATTCTCTTTCTCTCTCACTCTCTGTCTCAAGATACACACACACACACACACACACTATACTTTCTATTCTTTTAAGCATTATCTATTCTAGCCTTTACATAATTAGTTCGAGGCGTTATTTTTGACTGCTGTTGATTGTAATTCACTTTCTCTTTTTAGGGTTCCTCTGCGTCGTCATATCAGGGTACAGTATTTTTAGTTTGTCCTCGAAAGTTTTCCATTAAGATGTTTTTCTTCCCAATTTTGTTTTCTCGGTTTTATATTTCCTGTTTTTCTATTTATTCTTGTGTTATTTTTATTATAACTGTTGTTTTCAATTGTTATTTGCTCTTTTTGTGTATTCCTGTTGTGATTGAATTGTCGCATCATTATAATCTCCAATGCAAGTGAGTCCACTTCCTTCTTCATTACTTTCAACATTCAGTTTGTTAGGTGGTTGGTTTTAATGGTATATCAACCTATATAGGTTATTTAATGCCAAAGCCTGTTTACAGATATTATATGTACGGTTTGTAAAATATATTTTGATCATACAACGTGTGAAAGCACGTGCGATACTCTATCCTCATCAGCCGCCAACCAGGGTGATAACACAGTTTCGGTAGCTCAAGGCGGCACTGCCACTCCTGACGCTACCAAGCAGCTTTTGCCACCGGACAGGGTATTTAAAGAAATATATATCTAAATATATACCAGATGATGATAGTTTTTTGTTTTTTGTTTTGTTTTGGTTTTTTTTTTTGGGGGGGGGGGTTATTTCTCACTACTATTTCATTCAGTCTGTCAATCTCATCTGTTGTATGTAAGGCTGTCACAATATCGTCCGCGACCGGCTCAGTTTCGCCTGCTGAAACGATCTCAGATCCACCTTATATTTGTTTATAAGACAAGATTAGTTCCACAAAGAAAATTAGAAGAACCAAACAAATTCCAGAATATTCATTTATTGCCGTTTTTATTCACTCTTCTAATTTTTTTTAGCTAATCTGTTGTGAATAGACTTGAATCGTTTAACAGCATCCATGGATCCCATCATGGCCCAGTGCTTTTCCAATTTGCAATTTTCTTAAGGGTCACTCGTAAGGATTCAAAATGTATTACAACCTCAAGGCATTCTTCGATTCCTTTTAATTTATTTTTCATGTTGCTTTGCTGTTCAGCCCTTTTGTTCTCACAGTCTCTCCCAGAATTTTTTTGGTTTTAGTTGCATCTGGTTATTCAATTTTCTTCATAGTTTTTCCATTTGTTGGTAGAATTTGCTTTCATTATTTGAGAATGTGCTATTTTGTTGGTATTGTTGGATCTAGTTCCGTTATTTTTTAAGTCTACTTTCCTTAGACAATTATTTTTTCTACTTGGGATTACTAGAGTTAGTCAAACGTTTCGCAATATTTTGATAATGTGAGATACAAGGGTTTTTTGCTGTGATAGTTAAGAGGAGAAATCTCACTGGATTGTGAAATACCAATCCCACCTGATAATCTCCAGACGCTGATTGCCGGATTTACCTCGATGGCTTGAACCACGGCCTCAGAATCAACGCTTTTAAGCTTATCTGACTTTGCTTATCGTTAAGGTTCTTGCAATACGAGCGAAACATCTTGAGCTATATCTTAACCACCTTTCGTTTTGCTTCGGTCGTATCTTGACCAATTTCGAACTCGTAAAGCAGAAGTTCACGAATTAAACTACGTTGCGCGTTCATTTGTGCGGCTTTCAAATCCAACACGGGGGGAAGCAATGGACAGCGTGTCAGCGCACCAACTACCACTCTACTACCAAGTACAGCGAGTACCTCCAGCTATTTGAACTACTTCGGTCACGTAATATATACGCGGCAAACTAGCATGTACTAAAACACTGCAAAACCTTCTGCTAATCCAACTTTTTTTTCCTTTTTTATATTTTTATATTTTTTATTTATTTATTTTTTGTAAGCAGTGTTCTTGAATAATTGTTTCATTTGATTGAGTCTTCTTGTTTTCCTTTTCTTAGATTTTTGCATCTCTTCATTGTTTTCCTTTTGTTTTGTTTTTTTTTTCCACTTTTGTTTTTTGTTTTGCCTCCAGTCTAATTTCCCATCCAGTTTTCGTTTATTTGTTTCTTTTCAGGTTTCTTACAGTAATAAAATTGGCTTTGACTGTCTACGCTCCGGCATAAATTAGATTGTTCAATTGGGTGGGGTTCTTTGTTGGATACTTTTGACTGGCCTTTATGGCATATTGACCCTTGTAGGTTATTTAATGCCAAATCCAGTTTATTTATATATATATATATATATATATATATATATATATATATATATATATATGATTTGTAAACAAATAGTTTCTAGGTAACATTTTTAAACAAGCCAGAGCTCATTTGTTTGCACTCAGTTAAATGATTTCAAGTATTGTTATTCTGCACCAATAAGAGTATTCAACATGATTCCTGCGTTTGTATCCAATTAAATGGTTTCGAGTGTTGCTATCTAATACTGATAATTCAATGTACTTGAACTAAGTAAAATTTGTTTCCTAATTATTCCTTCGTTTGTACAGCGTTAAATACTTTCAACCATTGCTATATAATACTGATAATTCAATTTAACATTTATCATTTGTTTGCCCACAGTTAAATTAGCCTAGTAAAATGCAATTAGCCTGGACCAGCTATGGGTAAATAGTTTGACAGACTGGATTCTTCAGCCTTGATGAGACAACTAGTCTAGGAGAAGGAAAACTCTGAATTCAAACCTGTTAAATCAAGGAGGTGTCTGTTCCGGCGGCCTCGGGTCGCTCTGTCAATGCGTCTGTGGAAAATCTGCGGCAAACAGGCCGTTTTTCCGAATAGGACTTGGGACCCTTCCCTCAATCAAATCCCAGTGTATCTTCTTCAATGAGCAACATATTACTTGCTCGGGAGTAAGCCGGTTCAACCCGACATGCGTGAAAGCCGACACAAGTAAAAGTAAGTAAATACAAAGTTAAATGGTTTCAAGTATAGCAAGTAATGAAATAAATTTTGACCCATTAATAGGACTCTAACAGAAACTATCACTCTGCGACTGAGTGGACATAGGAGTAATGGCAATGAAGGTGTACCCCATATTACCTAAATCTCCAGGACTTGAGTCTCACCATCTAAAGCAGTTTAATGTCGTATCCTAAACACTCGTTGAGGTAGGTTAACTTTCACCAGAGATGCACTCAGTGTATCCTATAGCTCGAATGGATTGGGCTCTGTCAGCTCACGGTTTAATAATTCCTTGCCATCTTGTTCGTCAATTCAAATCTTATATCATCGAATTAATAGTTCGTTACTGCAATGTTATGAATACAACGAAGGATTACGTGAAGTGGTTGCATCATGTTCTGGCATTCGCACGATGTGACGAAAGAAAGAAAGAAAGAACGGTATAGATGGCAAAAAGCCAAAAAGAAAAAAAGGACAGGAAAAGGAAATTAAAAAAAAAAAATGAAAATAAAGAAAGGAAAAGTAATATTTTCGTAAAAGTAAATGAATAACGATTACTTCTCTCCCTTACAAAAAAAGAAAAGAAAAACCTAAAATCAACACACATTTCACCATCCGTATCTAGTAGTTTCACGGAAATTTGACAGAAAGTCTCCTCAAATTTATGGGACTCTTAAGTTTTCTGGCTAATTTTAAAAGTGCTGTGGTCTGGTTTGGTTTGATGGCATATCAAACTTTGTAGATTATTTAACGCCAAATCCATTTTTAGGTAAATAATCAGTTCTATCTAAAACAATTCAGTTTTGCATGAGTACACAGTTTGTCAAAACATTTCTATTTCAAACTATTCAGTTTATTCAAGCAGTTATATATAACAATTCAGTTTAGTGTAAGTACAGTTTCAAAGTCAAAAACAGTTCAATTTCAAATAATTCAGCTTAACATAAACACGCAGTTTCAATGTAAGTACAGTTTAATTGTGAAAAACGTTTCCACCTCGAGCCACTCAGCCCAATCAAGCAGTTCCAACTCAGCTAATTCAGTCTAGTATAAGTACAGTTTTTGCTCACACACAGTTAAATGTCAAAACAGTTTTAAGTTAAACAATTCCGTTGAATGTAAATACAGTTTCAATGTCAAAAAAACAGTTCAATTTCAAATAATTCAGTTTAGCATAAGCACGCAGTTGAAATGTAAGTACGGTTTAATAGTCAAAAACATTTATATTTCAAGCTATTCAGTTTAATCAAACAATTCAGTTTAGCATAAGTATGCCGTTAGTTCTATTTAACCCATAGATAGGACCCTTATCAGGTGCTACCACTCCGGGCCAGAGAGGACCTGGGAGCGATGGCAATAAAGTGGTACTCCACATTCCCCAAAACTCAAGCATCACTGGAACCTCACCATCAAATTGTTTAGTGATATATCCAGGACACTCATTGGGGGGGGGTCTTGAAACTGAAATCATAAAAATTGGTCAGTCATCTCATAAGATATATAGCAATAACATACTGAGTTTTAGAGAGTCTACGACAATTTTACATGCCTGTATAAAAAAAAGTCTGGAAACTTATATTAGATATATATGATCTTTAAACCCATTTTGTCAATACACACAGTAAAATGATCAAATAGTTCTATTTCTAACAATTCAATGAGCATAAGTCATTATTTGTATTAGATAGGAATATCTGATATCATATAACTGTAGATCATTAGAATTAAGGATAGCTGATGATAACTATAATTTTTTGGTTTGTTCGGGTTTGGTTTGGTTTGGTTTGGTTTTAGGGCATATCAACCCTCGTCGGTTATTTAGTACCAAATCCTCTATATACATATATATTAAATATATATACATTTGATTTGTAAATACATTTTGTAGATAACATTCTTAAACGAGCCTGAGATCTGTTTTGCATACACTTAAATGATTTCAACTATTGCAATATAACTATAACAATTTAACACAGGTCATTTGTTTGCACACATAGTTTGACCCAGATATAGTAACCTATCAGGTACTATGACTCCTGGCCAGTGTGGACTTAGGAGCAATGGCAATGAAATCGTACTCCACATTCCTCCTACCTCCAAAGTGGGAGCCTCACCATCAGATTGTTTAGTGTCATATCCAGGACACTAGGGGGATCTTACTCCTCTGCGAAGATGCAGTCGGTGTATTCTACAGCCCTTCCTCAACCGACTGAGCTCTTGAGGAATTGGTCAAATACATACTAGACAACATATGAATATATTAGGCTCTCGTGTGCCCATAGAATAATGACTATTGTCGTTGGAAATGGAGACGGTAACCCAAATTCAAATCCTGAGCGAGGCTGTTTGCATTTCACAACTCGTTAGTTGGTATGAAACCAATAATTTTTCCTCAATCTATGGGTAAAAATAGTAGGGCATACTGGGCTCTCTAGCTTAGTTAAGGCAAACAGTCAAAGAGAAGGAAAAACTCTAAATTCAAACCTGTTAAATTCCACCAAAAGAATTAACCTTGTGTCACATCCTGCTGATGTGGAAGGGTGGGTAAATATAGGCATTGTGTTCTCATTGATACTTATTATCTATTTTTTATTTATTTATCTCTTATATATCAACAACTAGCAGAAGAACCTGGCATTGCCTGGGATAAATGTTATGGTACTAGATCACATTTTGTTAAACAAAAATTCATTCTATTACCTTTCTGTTCAGACCAGCATCACTCCTCTTAAAAATTGACTTTGTGTTACATCCTGTCCGTTGTGTAGAAGGAACGTAAATACATGCAAACTTGTTCATGTATTTTCAGAATTTTTACAGTGTTTTCTTGAGAATCCTTCTTCCAATAATGCCTCAGGCCCCGTCAGCATTCTCCTAAAATAGGGCACCTCAGGTGCCAGGCGATAAAACTACCATCTCCGATGAGGGTTAGAGCCTGGTTAGATGGCCTTCTGAGGCTCGAGAAGTGTCGGTCGCATGACGTGAATGCTGGGATTCACCGCCACCCACGTCAGGCAACTTCGATCGAATGAAACACCATCGCCAAAGGCAGTTAGGATATTTTCACCCCCACACAATAGTGTCAAATGTATTTATGAGGAATGGGACATAATCATTAATGGTCATAGGTAGGGTATATAACAGGTGCTTATCACTCTTTTATTATTTTGATCATTTGGGAGTTCTTTACATAAGCTTCAGTTACTTGTTTTCCACTGGAGTTTGAGTGGCAGCAAACACTCTCAAGTCTTCAGGACTCTAAATGCTGTAGTCTGGGTGGTCTCTACTCGTCCGCTTATTTCCCAGTCCTCCACTTCCTGTACAAGTTCTCTTGTGACCGTACCGAGTGCGCCAATTACAATTGGTATCACCGTCACTTTAGTTTTTTTTTTTTTTCTTCAGTTCCCTAGCAAGGTCTAGGTACTTATCTCTCTTTTCGCTTTCCATCAGTTTTACCCTGTACAGCCGGAACGGCAAAGTTCATTATTCGGCATGTTCTCTTTTTCTTTTTTTTTTTTTTTTTCGCTGACAATTACAAGGTCAAATTTACATTTCTTGCACAATTCCCAGTGGATCACCCTTCTCACCCAGTCGTGTCTAGTCGTATATTCTCTTTGCGTTAATTTGCTACATCAGCTTATTATGTGATTGATAGTTTCGTTTTTGTCACTACATAATCTACCTCTGCTATTTTCTTACGTCTTGTCTATTCGTGCTTTGACATAGTTCTTATGGTGTTTTGTGCTGCGATCAGAAGAGATTCAGTTTCTCTCAGAAAGTTTCCTTTTTTTAGGTTTGGTTTGGTTTCTTTGTTTAATGGCATATCAATCTTTGTAGGTTATTTAATGCCAAAGCTATTCTCCTAGAAGAACAGTAGTGGTACTATTTAACCCATAGCTGGGAGGATAAGGGGGTTCATACCTTTCCCAAGGGTATTTGCCCGAAAGTGAACGTAATAATACGACTGGAGTTCGAACTCGCTTACTACGATTCCGCAGTCTGTCGCTTTAACCATTGCACCACGAGGACAACCCACTTCCCTTTTTTAGTCATGTCCAGGTCTTCTCGTGTGAGATTTCGCTTGTTTGTCGCTCGAAACATCCATACACTTGTTTTTCTTTGCATTTTATTATCATTATTATCATTCTTTGCAAGTTTTTTTAATACAAGCCTTAGCTGAAGTTTTAGTGAAAGCAAATCTTTCCAAGTCTTAAGGACTCTCCTCAGTATTCTGGCCGATCTCAACAATGCTATAGTTTGGATGGTCTTGGTATATCCTCTGATTTCGAACTCTTTCAGTCCACTTACGAAAGCTTTGTGGACCGTTCCGAGCACACTACTAATAATTAGTATTACCGTCACTTTCATGTTTAATAATTTTTAGTTCCCTAGCAAGGTTTAAGTACTTGTCTCTCTTTTCGCTTTCTTTGATTTTCACTCTGTGGTCTGCCGGTACAGCAAAGTCCACTACTTGGCAGATCCTTTTTTTTTTCTTTGGTAATTATCAATAGGTCTTGTCTTTTGGTCAGGATTAGGTTATGTTGTTTTATCTTAAAATCCCTTAGAATTTTCTGTGTCTCATTTACTAGGACGGATTCTGGTTTGTGCAAATACCCTATGGTAATATGGTCAAATTTCAATTTCTTGCACAATTCCTATCGGATCACTTCTCCACCCAGTCATGTCTAAGTCTTCTATACGTTTTGTGCTAGTCTGCTGTAGTCGCTTATAATCACCATTATTTTACATCTTGCGAGTTTTTATTCGTTTTTTATACCTGTCCGAACTGATTCTTTCTTCTAAAGTCTGAGTAAAAGTTCCCAGGAACTCTTCTATGTATCCAGGGTGATTTTAGTAATATTATGATCTGGATGGTTTCAATTCTCCCTCTCATCTCCAAATTACCTTGCCTTTTTTCCAGAATCTTTGGGGCAGTTCCAAGGGCTCCAAGTAAGAATGGTATTACTGTCATCTTCATATTCCACAGCTTTTTCAGCAGTCTGGTCAGGTCGAGGTATTTGTCCAGTTTTTCGCCTTCTTTTTCTTTTCTCTATAGTCTACTGGCATGGCAAAATCCCAAAGATTTTAAGTTCTTGTTATTATTATTTTTCTCCGTGAGAATTTTTCACACCACTTAAAACTAATGAGGTTTGAATTAAAGTTTGGGCTACAGCAAGTCTCCACACGTCTCAAGAAATCTTTTAAGTATTTTAGCTGATCTTAATATTGTGGTGGGAATGGTGTCGATTTTCTCTGATTTTAATTCCACCAGTTTTCTTTCCAGGCCCTTACTTACTGTTCCAAGCACACCAATTACAATTGGTATTGTAGCAGAAAGAAACTTGAATTTTTGTTTGGCGCGTAATTTAATTTGACCGTTAGAGTCGCCGAACATTTTCACCCAATCAGGATGACTTGTTCGATTCAGCCCGAACCATATTTCCAAGCAGCACCAAAAATTGAAGAAAGCCCGCGAATCTCTCTCTCCCTCAGAAATCCCCAATGAGAACGGACGTCTATTCGTCTGCTCCTGAATAGAGTAGCAGCATCATACACTATAAGGAGAGCCATCTAGTCTATGGACCCCTTGGGTCTATTCTTCTAGACCAAGGGATCCTAGTTAAAAACAAATTAGATGATACACTCTAACAACTTTCTACCTTCTTTCCTTACTACGAGGCCTCGCAGCATACCAATGTAAACCCCTTTACTTCATGCTGCCATTAAAACCTTGATACAAAACCTAACGACGTCTTCGTTCTTCTCCACTACCTTTATTCTCCATCAACATTTAGCGAGGGGATAGCAACCAACGAAATACCAACGCAACACCAACACAACCTATGTAATACCAGCATAACCAACGTAAAAACCAACTTAAACCTTAAACCAAAACCCCAACAATAATAATAATAATAATAATAATAATAATGTTATCCCCATTGCTATAAATGGCGACTTTCCGACCCGTGAGAACACGCAACCACATAAAAAAAATAAATAAATCTCCCACCACAAAATGGAAATTAAATATCAAAAACACAATATCACCTTCTACAGTATCATCGTCCCCATTTTATGTAGCCTTTTCAGCTCTCTGATAAGATCTAGTTATTTGCCTATCTTTTCGCTTTTTTTCATTTCCATAATGAGGTCGACTGGAACAGCAAAATACTTTTTTGTTAATTAACTTTAAGTCTGACCTTCTTGCTGGAAATCGATTATCTGTTTTTGCGTCAAAATTATTATTATTATTAATTATTCCTTGAGAGTTTTTCACATCCGTTTTAGCTGATGGTTCTTCTCTGGAGTTTTAGTGACAGCAAATCCCTTCAAGTCTCCAGGACTCTTCTCAGTATTCTGGTCGTTCTCAATAATGCAGTAGTTTGGATGATCTCCACTCGTCCTCCAAGCTCCAAGTCTTCCAGTCCCTTTAATAATCCTTTGGTGACTGTACCAAAAGCACCAATCACGATTGGTATAATTGTCACCTTCATATTCCATAGTTTTTTCAATTTCCTAGCAAGGTCAATGTACTTATTCTTCTTTTCACTTTCTTTCAGTTTTATTCTGTGGTCAGCCGGGACAGCAAAGTCGACAATTTTGCAAGTTCTCTTTTTTGTGGATAATTATTAGGTCAGATCTTCTGGCCGAAATTAGGTGATCCGTGTGTATGTCAAAGTCCCAGTGACATTCTCTGGGACAGATGCTGGGTTGTGCATATACCATTTGTTCGTATGGTCGAATTTAAATTTCTTGCACATTTCCCAGTGGATCACTTTCCCCACCCAATCGTGTCTAGTCTTATACTCCTTCTGTGCTAATTTGCTACATTTGCTTTTTATGTGATTAATGGTTTCATCTCTATCACCACATAACCTACATTTGCTATTTTGTTGCATCTTATCTATACTCGCTTTGATATGATTGGTTCTTATGGCGTTGTTTTGTTATTATTATTATTATTATTATTATTATTATTATTATTATTATATGTGGTCACCTGGAACAGCAAAATATCCTTTTTTTATAATTAACTTCAAGTTTGGCCTTCTTAGCTGGCATTTTATTATTATTATTATTATTATTATTATTATTTCTTCCCTGGTGATGGTGGTGGTAGTTGTGATTGTCGTAGTAGATTTTGTCGAAAAAATATAATTATGACAGGCAGATATGGAAGCCCGGCAAAGACACATCCTCTCGCTTATATTATTGCGAGCGACACAATGACAGAGCTGACTGAAAAATGCTAATTACCTTCCGTTGCGAACTTTGGAACCATTTCCACGTATAGATTTCGAAGGAAATTGAAAACTTGGTGTCTCTAGTGAGACAATGGTCTGGAATCTAGCATGGTATTTTGGCAACTGGAAAAATAAGGCTGATAATGATGATGATGACATTGAAAAGATCTTGACACGACGACGAAAAGTTTCAACAAGATTTTATACTTTTTGCCGCGGTTGATTTTTCTATCGCTTTCATTTTATTTTTTGTTGGTTAATTTGTTTGTTTGTTTGTTTGTTTGTTTTAGGGGTACTTTTTGTGTTTTCTTTTGTTTTGTTTTTTTATATTGTTTTTTTGTTTGATTTTTTTGTTTTGTTTGTTAATTTGTTTGTTTAGGTTTTTGTAATTATTTTGCTGTTTTTCTGCGGGATTTGTCTTATGTTTTTCTTTCTTGTTTTTCTGAGGTTTTTGTTTGTCTTTTTAGTTTTAGTTTTTATCTATTAATGTGTTTTGTTGTTGTTTTTTTTGGGGGGGTAGTTTTTCTTTTGTTTTTCTTGTTTAATTTTGTTTTGTTTTTTTTGTTCTGTTTTTTTTTTTCTTTTTGCTTTGCTTTTTGATTATTTAAGGGGATAGGGGCTGTTTTTCTGCTTTTATTTGTTATTTTGTTTGTTTGTTTTTTTTCTGTTTTTTTTTTTGTTTTTTGTTTTTTCCCTGATCTTTTTAATCAAAGTCTTTGTTCTGCTTATCGTCAAAGTGACACGCCTATTTTGCTCAGAAGAAAATACACCTTTTTTAATAATTTTTTTTTATTTAAACATTTTTTATTGTTATTGACTGAAATTACCAGCGGGAAGATTGTGTAGAACTAATTTTCCAGATAAATGTGACCACTAACGTCAGCATTTGAAGTTCTTACATGTCACCTGAACTCTAACAATGACCACTGATACACCACGTTAAGCGTAATGGTTATCGTCGTTGGTAATGGAATAGATAACACAAGTTCAAATCCTGGTCGAAGCTCTTTGCGTTTCACTTCGCGCTAATACCCTAAGCACAGGGTATTGTATCCATCACTTCACTTCACTCCCAGCTATGGGTAAATATTTGCGCACATGTTGTTTTGTTGTTTTGTTGTTGTTTTTGGTCCAAAAATACGACCAAGATATGAATATTTGAAATGTACATATGTTCATTGAATGTTCATAATGTTCATACGCATATAGGAATCCGAAAACACTCGAAATTGGTTCTGGTACGAAACTTTTATTTACCTTTTTGAGATTAAGGTTTTTTGACATGAAGAGAGAGAGACAGAATTTCTTTCTATGCTGACTTTTCCAGCTGACCCCACCGCGTGCGGCACATTTCGTAGACCCCAACTGGTTTCGCCTCGGCGAGACCAAAAATCGACTACCTTCCTCTAGACTCCAATCTTAACTCTCTCGTTCGGAGTTTAAATCTCAAGTAACTGTTTTTTTTTTTCAAATTCCCAAATCCTCAGCGCTTCCGGGCATGACGTCATTCACGTCCCCGGTCTTATTTCCTATCTGGGGTTTTTATTGTGACATCTCTGATTGTCACATCCACCCCCCCCCCCGCGCGTGAACACCTGCACTCAATGTGTGCACCTAACTAACCCATGCACTAAGCCGAAAGGTTCTCAGCCTAACTAAACCGAAAGGCAAGATATATAAAACGAAAACTGATAATATAAAAAAAAATCCCTCCGCAATTATATTACACACACTGGATTTTTTTTTTTAACTTTGATTAGGCAACCAGTCTATGGGAAGAAATAACTGGATGCAAAACAGCTTTACTTCAATTAACAATTGATCGTATGTCACATCCTGCTCAAACGGAAGGCTTTGAAGGTGGTGTAACAAGCAAGACTGATGAGTCATTACTAATAAGCTTGAGTCTCACTGGATACGACTTTGTGCCACAACTAAAGGAAGTTTACTAAATAACAATACTGACTACTGGTACAAGTATTTTCAAATTTTTATTCTTTGCCAAGCCTAAATTATTTCAGCAAAAGATCAAATTAAAGTCGAAACCTTGTATAGAGTCAGTATTGCAAGGGAAGATAACCTGCTTGCCTTGAAAATCTGTATTTACAACCTTGCAGTTTACCTGTACTTGAGCAGTGGTCTCTAGCATCGATAGCGTCAAGGTGTTTGTACAATGGAAAGCCGAAATGTTTACAAACCAAGAAAAAAAGGAATTATCTTTAAAAAAATTTTTTTTCAATTTTGGTTTGGTTTCTTTATTTAATCAAATATCAACCGTCGTGGGTTATTTAATGCCAAAGCCATCTTAGTAAAGGGAACAAAAGTGATACTATTTAATACATAGCCAGGAGAAGAATAGGTTTAATTCCTTGATATTAATTTGAACGTAGTGGTGAGAACGGTGTTCGAATTCGCTTACTCCGCAATAAAGTCTAGCACTTTAATCATTATGCAACGGGGATACTTCGTTTTAAAATTGTGGGAAACTATGTAGAATTGGTATTGAAATGCGGATTAAATATCAACTAGGATGATTCAAAAGTTTTTTTATATTTTGGTAAGGTGAAATAATTTGCCTGGTCCTGTCGGCCGGGACACCGGAATACACCAATCGCATCTCTACAGAGATTTTCATATGATCGTTAACCAGTCCATAGCTGTCCATGCTTTACCAATGCATATGTTATCATCGCTTTCAGCCGATGGGATATTGCTCCCGAAGTATATGAAATCGTGTGTGGGGGTAATGAAAGAAAAAAAGAAAATGAATAGAATAAAATAAATTCAAAAAGTGTAGTAGTTCCCAGAAACCTCTGACAGGAAGTGAAATCCAGGCGTGCAAAAGGAAACCCTTTCTCACTTCAGCCATCACCATAAGACTGAAAGGACTCGCTTGCACGTGGCTGCTAGTAGGTAGCGCACGTGTTCACCCGGTCTTGGACTTGGGGACAGGTTGCATCTCCTCTAGCAGCGGCCACTATGAAAAACACCCACTGGACATAAGGTCCGACCATAAACTCACCATCAACAAAAATCACAAATATATTTTAACACTTTGTCTGGGAAACTTGACATATTTCTACTGGTTCAGGTTGGTTGGTTGGTTGGTTGTTTGGGTTTTATAGCATAACAACTTTCGTAGGTTATTTAACGCCAAATCCATTTTATGAAAATAGTTCTATTTCAAACAATTCAGTCTAGCATAAGTTCGCAGTTTAAATTTAAGTACAGTTTAATTGTGAAAAACATTTTTATTTCAAGCTATTCAGTTTATTCGAGCAGTTCTAATTCAGCTAATTCAGTTTAGTATAAGTACATATTTTGTTTACACACAGTTAAATGTCAAAACAGTTCTATATTAAACAATTCAGTTTAGTGTAAATATATTTTCAATGTCAAACACAGTTCAATTTCAAATAATTCCGTTTAGCATAAGCATGCAGTTTAAATGTAAGTACGGTTTAATTGTCATAGACATTTCTATTTCAAGTTATTCAGTTTAGTCAAACAGTTCTAATTCAAACAATTCAGTTTAGCGTAGGTATGCAGTTAGTTCTATTTAACCCATAGATAGGGCCCTATCAGGTGCTACCATTCCTGGCCAAAGTGGACCTGTGAGCAATGACAATGAAGGGCTCTCCGCATTCCCCAAAGATCCAGCACTGCTGGAACCTCACCATCAGATTGTTTAGTGTCATATGCAGGACACTCATTGGGGGGGGGGGTAACCCTCTGCAGAGGTGCAGTCGGTGTATTCTACATCCCCAGCCGACAAGGCAAACTGTTTCAGGTAAACTCTCCTAGCCATAGGTCTGCTAATTTCATTAAATGAGATGTCGCCATCTAGATAAAAAAAAGAACCGTTTTATCGGTAATCACAAAGGCCTATTAATCTTGTATTTGCAAAAAGCACTCGATCAAAGGTGATTATTTGGCTAGTCATTGAAATTCAGACCAAATTCATTGCTTTCTATTTGAAGAACTGAAACAAAAGCTGTTGTCTGAAGTTAATCGATTTATGTTGATTGATGGACTGATTGATTGATTTTAACAGCATGTCAACAAGTTTAGGATCATTTTAAGCCCAGTGATTAGGGCATTGCGTACACTGTACGTTTAAAAATACATTTTTGTGCAATTGTTTCATATTCTTGCTCACAATTATATGATAAAAAGTACTTCTATCCAATACTTATGGGGCTGTCCTCATGTTGTGAATGGTTAAAGCGATGGACTGCGGAATAGTAGTTAGCGAGTTCGAACTCCAGTCGCGCTATTACATTCGCTCTCGGACAAATATCCCTGGGAAAGGTATGAACCCCCTTATCCTCCCAGCTATGGGTTAAATAGTAACACTACTGTTCTTCTAAAAGGACGGCTTTAGCATTAAATAACCCACAAAGGTTGATATGCCATTAAACAAAGAAACCAATACTTATAATTTGCATTTCAGTTCAATGGTTTCAAGTATTCCTATCGAATTTTAATTATTATATGGTTTCTTCAACAGTGAAGAACAGCATGTATTGTACATATCTATATGGTTGATTGATTGATTTTAACGCCGTATCAACAGGTCCGGTGTTATTCTCTGCCAAGTAGTTCGAGAAGTGCGTACATTGTATGCCTATATTTACTTTTTTACATGTTTTCTTTAATTTTTTTTCACACGGTTTCATGATATCAGGTATTCCTGTAACATAATGGCCGATGGATTTCGGTTTATGCCTTTGGGTCTAGTTAGGCTGAGAACCTTTCGGCTCAGTGCATGGGTTACTTAGGTGCAACATTAACACAGGTATTCGTGTGCGCGTGCGGGCGGAGCAGACGTGTCACTCAGAGATGTCACAACAGCTCACATTGGAAACGGGGTTACGGAGTGCGGGTGACGTCACGCACCGGAAGAGCGCGGAGGATTTGGGGGGGTTTTGAAAAAAGTCAGTGAGTTGAGATGAGACCTGCCTCGGGGGAAGGCGGTTGGCTTTCGCTTGCTTGCAGAGACCTTTGTGGCGAGTGCCACGCGTGTTGGTGGGGGGGGACAGATGAAAAAAGCCAGAATAGAAAGATTGTGCCTCTCTCTCCTTATGTCGAAGAACCTTTAAACTCAAAGGTACTAAAAAGTTTCGTACCTGAACAAAGAAGTCGTATGTGTTTTTCGAATTTCGAGATTCCTATGTTCTATCTTTATGGACATTCGATGTACGTTTAACACATAGCCGTATCTGGCTATTGTACATTCCAATCTAATAGAAAAAATATGCACACGGATCAATAAACCCATACTTAAATGGATCCAAGTATTTCTAACACGAATAATACTATTTACTATTTATCTTTCTTTGCTCACTGTTAAACGATTTCAACTATTGCTATATAAGTTTAACAATTTTTATTTAAAATCAGTTATTTGCTTGGACACATTTACATAGTTTCAAGTATTGCTATTCAACACTAATACTTATATTCAACATTACTCATTCGTTTGAACACAGTTAAAGGGTTTAAGGGACTGCTGTGTAAGACTAACAATTCTCTTTCACATCATTCAATTGTTTGCACCATAGTTAAATGGTCAAAAAGTTTTATTTGACCTATAGATGTGACTCTATCAGGTACTACCACTCCAGGTCAGAGTGGACCGGGGAGTTTCTCATAAGAGGGTACTCCTCATTCCTCAAATCTCCTGGATTGAAGCCTTACCGTCGGATAGTTTAGTGTCATATACAGTACATTCTTTGGGTGGGGTCTAACTCTTCTGCAGATATGCATTTGGTGTATTCTATATACCCAAGCCGACTGGGCTGAAGTTGTATGATTTCAAGTATTCTTATCGAAAACTGATGATGTATATAAATTATGTAAGTAAATAAATTTGGCGACTGTAGTCGAGGGCGACCCGAAGGCTCCCATTTCATTAGCTTCTACACCGAGGTGTAGGGGAGGGCGCTACTCCTTTCCCTGGATTGCTCCACTTTACCCTCGTTACTTACCTTACATTGCTGAGTGTTAAGCGAGGAGATATCAAGTACCATTTTAAATGTCTTTGGTATGGCGCGACCTGGGATTGAACCCTGGTCTCCCGGACCATTGGCGAACACGCTCCCCTCTTTGGAAAAAGCTAAATATTCCTATTTAATAATAATTATTTGTTTGTGCACAGTAATATAGTCCCAAGTATTCAGATATAAAAATACTTTTCCAACAATTACATGGTTTTAAAGAATTCATAATAATGATAAGACTCTTAACTAAACAATTATAACTTCCAGTTATTATTTTTAATGCAAATAATTTGCACAAAGATTTTTGGAACCAAGTATTCCTATCTAATACAAATAATTTTTATACATCTGAGGCAGTACAGTATTATACCTAGGACACACCTTTTTGAGAGGTTTTCATCAACTGAAAGTGAAGTCAACATACGTCTAATGAAGGCATGAACTTCTGTTGAAAGGTTATCGATTATATGAAAATCTGATCTATTTGATAAAATAAAACAGGATTTCTTCCAAGCTGTGGATATTCTCTATTGTTGTAAGGATGCACGTTGATGAAAAGCATTGAGAAAAGGCATCTGTCTGGCCACTTACCTCCCATCTACAAAACCATCCAAGTAAAACGAACAAGATATACGGAGGCAGTGCTGTAGAAGTAAGGACGAACTCATCTGTAAGGTTCTCTTATGGCATGTGTTAGCCGACCAGCAAGGACTAACATACATCATCGATGTGCGGATACTGAATGCAGTCTAGAGGACCTACCAAGAGCGATGGCTGATAGGCACGGATGGTGAGAGAGACAGTCAGGGAACACTGAGTTATCCGCATGGTTTGATTTAAAGATGATGATGATCCCTTTGCAATCATGCATATTCGAAACCCTATCGATAGGATGTTGTTTCTGTGTAGAAATAAAAGCTTTTTGTTGTTGTTGTTGTTGTTGTTGTTGGGGGTTTTTTTTTTTTTTTTTTTTTTCATTGTTTGTTTGTTTTGAACTAATTTCTTTTTTGATGATTTGGATTTTCCGTGTGATTAAGAATTTGGTCTCTGAAGAATTTTCAAGATAATCGAGTTTTGTTTTTGTTTTTTCTTTCCCCCCCCCTTTTTTTGTTTCTAGTTATCTGTCTCAAAAGATAATGTCTTCTCCAAGACATCCAGTTCCTCGATGATGGAAAGTGAGAATTGCAACAGAAATTAAGCAACGAGAAATTAGAAAAAGATGAATAAAAACAGCAATCAAATTTAATTATAATTATCAAAAATGCTTTATCTAAAAAAAAATATGTGGCACGAAATTACAACAAGTATTTTTTTAATTAATTTTGATTATTTTGTTCATTGCAAGTTTTCCACACCGGCCCTAACTGATAGTTTTCACTGAAGTTTGAAAGACAGCAACTTTCATCAGATCTCTAAGACTCTACTTAGTATTCTAGCCGACCTCAGCAATATTGTAGTCTGGACAGATAAATTCTTCCTCGGATTTACCATTCCCAGTAGTTTTATCCAGATTTTTGGTTTGGTTTGGTTTAATGGCATATCAACCTTTGTAGGTTATCTAATGCCAAAGCCATTCTCCAAGAAAAACAGTAGTGGTACTATTTAACCCATAGCTGGAAGAATAGGGGGGTTCATACCTTTCCCAAGGGTATTTGCCCTAAAGTGAACGTAATAGCGCGACTGGAGTACGAACTCGCTTACTACGATTCCGCAGTCCATCGCTTTAACCATTACACCAGATTTTTGGATCTTATACAGAAGGTTCCAGTTATTATTGGTATCTCAGTCACTTTTATGTTTTATATCTTTCTTAGTTCTCTGGCAAGATCCAGGTATATATATATATATATATATTTCTTACCGATACTTTAAATCTGTCACAGTGGTGATGTCTACTTGTTTACCAGTTCTTTTTGTAAACTTATTCTACATCTGTTCTTCTGGCTAGTATTGGGTTAATCTCAATATAATGAAGAATGTTGTCTAATTTCCCGGAGAGATTATGGTCTGTGCATATACCACTAGCGTAACATTACTACTACTACTACTACTACTACTACTACTACTACTACTACTACTACTTCTGAGTTTTCACACTAGTTTAAACTGGTAGATTTTCACTGAAGTCCGAGTGACAACAAGTAAACTCTGGTCTCTTCTAAGTATCCGAGCCGATTTAGACTCTATTGTGGTCTTGATAGTCTTGAGTTTTCCGCGGATCCCTGTTCCCCCAGTCTCTTTTCCATAGCTTTATGGACCGTTCTAAAGGCGCCTGCAACAATTGATATCACCATCACTGTCATGTTCCTCAGCTTTTTTCTGCTCTCTAGCAATATCTAGGTATTTGTTTATCTTTTCTTGTTTTCTCTCTATGGTCCTTTGAAATAGCAAAATCCATTAGAGGAAGAGAAATTTCCTTAATAATGAATACTAGCCTTCTGCCCTAAATTGGGCGATTTGTATGTATCTCAAAGTCCCAGAGAATTTTGGGGGTCTCATTTTCTTGGACGGATTTTGATTTATGCCTGTACTATTTATCTGTACAGACAAACTCTAGTCTCTTGCATATTTCCTAGTTGTTAAATAATTAGAGTGTTAATTAATTATATTAATTATATTAATTATTTTATTGATAATTGGTTATACTAATCATTTATTATTTGATTTGGTAAAATTGTCAGTGAACTAAAATCTTAAAAGACGACTCAGTTGTTCCAGATACGAAGGTGTTTTTTTTTCAGACTGCATACAGTTATTCTAGCAGTCACCGAAGCACGAGAGAGAGAGAGAGAGAGAGAGAGAGAGAGAAAGAACTTCTAAGGGTATATGAACAGCGACACAATTGACGCTACACAAAGTCACCCAACCACTGCTGCTACCCTGAAGGGCTCTGTGAATATCAACTCTTTCTCAATTCTATTTCAACTGACACCTGACTAACATCAGACAACTACCTCAACTGACTAATTTTCAAATTTCTCTAATTTTTTATATTAATATATTCTAAAATCAAGTATATTATTCGTGTAATGTCATCTCACTAAGTCATTGCGTTACGTCATATCATCATAATCATCACACGTGTCCCCAACTTTTATAATGTTCTTATTTGATTCCCTTCAAACTTATGATACGACATGAATCTGTTTTATTTACATTCAGCCTTCCTGTCCCAAGATGACGGCTGATAAATCTCAGCCTTCCTGTATATGTGTTTGACCTTTCCAATTTGACTTACATTTCAACTCAAAGATTTTAGGTAACTTAAAAGATCCTTGAATAATTTTCGACCTGACAAAACTAAATAATGAAATAATTAATACAATTAACCATTAATTAACCATTATAGTAATTATTTCATAAGTAGCATTACCGTTTTTTTTATATTGGCTTTCTAAGCTTTTTTCAATTTAATTTGTTTTTAATCATTTCGATAAAATGAATTCTCTCTTATTGTTGGCTGCAACTGAGGGGTTGTAAATGCATATAGGAAGAGACAAGAGGCCCTCTAGTAACGATTGCAAAGAGCGTGAGTTACAGATACTGGACGTAAGACGAAAATCCTTTTACAAAGAGGTGGACAGTAAATGAGAGATTGAACGTGCCTAAGAGCAAACCTGCGGTGGATAATCTAATGTAATTTCAAAACTGTCCCAGCAAATAATTTAATTAATAATTTCTGAAAGTTTAATTGAAATCAGGTCGAAGATGACGGAGGCTTAATTGTATGGACAAATGGACATTTGTTGAAGAATAAATAAGGTGCTTTTAACCCTTGCTGCGTTGTTCTGTGTTTAATCATTACAGAAAATTAATGTTTTGGTGAAGTTAATGAACCCTGCTCTTAATATGATAGGTTATATAAACCAGCAATTGATAGAAATAGAAATAATAGGCCGTTAATGACTGTCGCACCGAGAATCTCGACTAAAACAGTATACTGTGGCTATTATAACGAAAAGTGTAAAATTGCTGAAAAGTTGACGTACGAGAGGAAACGGAACATAATTCTACGTGTCGTCTTCAGTATGGCGTGAGTGAACTTTCTGTCGGGCTATGTTGTTCTAAATGCCAAGAGCAAATGTAATTTCCGAGCGAAATACAATCAAGGGAATGGCAATCTGAAAAAGATTCTCCGTTGAACAGCTTTTTGTTTTGCAAGTCACTGAGAAGCGAACAATGACTCACTCTGTCATGATTCTCAATTTGAAATTACGACGCAGTGGGAAGTTATTGGTTATTATCGCATTCCTAGCGACTGTGCTGAGAACGTAGGAGGGAGACTGTTTGTTTTATAAATGAAATTTTGGGCTTAGATAAATAGATAGATAGATGTGAATAGGCAGTGATACATACATACATACATACATACATACATACAAATAAACAGTCTGAGATAGATAGATATGAATAAGCTGGGATACATACATACATACATACATACATACATATTAATAGGCTGCGATAGATAGATAGATAGATAGATAGATAGATAGATAGATAGATAGATAGATAGATAGTTAGAAGTAGTGATACATATATACATACATATATAGAAATAAATAGTCTGAGATAGATAGATAGATAGATAGATAGATAGATAGATAGATAGATAGATTCATACATCCATACATAGAAATTAACAGTCTGAGATAGATAGATAGATAGATAGATAGATAGATAGATAGATAGATAGATATGAATAGGCAGTAATACATACATATATACATACTTAGATAGATGCATGCATAGAGATGAATAAACTCTCATAGATAGATAGAGAGATAGAGAGGTATATATGAGCAGAGGTACATACACACACACACACACACACAGATACATACATACATATATACATACATACATAAATAGAAATGAACAGGCTGAGATAGATAGATAGATAGATAAACAGGCTGCAATACATACATACATACATATTATTATCCTGATTTTTTTTTTTTTGAGAATTTTTCACACCAGCGTTAGCTGACGGTTTTTCACTAGAGTGTAAGTGACAGCAAGTCTCCTCAAGTCTCTAGGACTATTCTCAGTAATCTGGCCGATCACAACAATGCTCTAGTTTGTATGGTTTCCATTCGTCTTCTTATTTCCAAGTCCTTCAGTCTGTTCCAAACATTCGGTGATTATACCAAGCTCACCAATTGCTATAGGTATTACCTTCACTTTCATATTCCATAGTTTTTCAGTTCTCTAGCAAGGTCTTTATACTTATCTCTTTTTTCGCTTTACCCTGTGGTCTGCTGGAACGTCTAAGTACACTATTCGGTAGGTTCTTTTGCTTTTTCTTTTTTTATCAGTTTTTTTTTTACTATAACTAGGTCTGGTCGTCTAGCCGAGATAAGATGATCCGTTTGTTTCTCAATATCCCAGAGTATTTTTATTATCATTATTTTACTCATATGAGAGTTTTTCACACCAACGTTAACTGATGGTTTTCCACTGGTGTTTGAGTGACAGCAAGTCTCCTCAAGTCTCCAGGACTCTTCTCAGTATTCTGGCAGATCTCAACCATGCCGTAGTTTGAATGGTCTACAATCGTCCTCTTATTTCCAAGTCTTCTAGTCCCTGTATCAATTCTTTGGTGACTGTACTGAGTGTGCCAATTATAATCGGTATCACCGTCACTTTCCTGTAACAGTTTTTCAATTCTCTAGCTAGTTCTAAGTATTTATCTCTCTTTTGACTTCGTTCAATTTTACTCAGTGATCAGCTGGAATGGCTAAGTCCAATATTCGGCATGTTCTCTTTTTTTTTTTTTTTTTTTTTTTTTTTTTTCATTTTCGTTTTTTACTACATCTGGTTGTCGGGATGAGATTAGGGGATTTGTTTGTATCCCAAAATACCAGAGAATTTTGTGTGTCTCCTTTTCTAGGAGGGATTCTGTTTGGTGCGTATACCATTTGTTCGAATGGTCAAATTTAAACTTCTTGCACAATTCCCAGAGGATCAACTTCTCCGCCTAAGTGTCTAGTCTTATACTCTTCTTGTGAAATTTGCTGCATCTGCTTATTATGTGATAAACCGTTTCGTTTGTATCCCCATATAGTCTACAATTGCTATTTTATTGCGTCTTGTCTACTCTTGCTTTGATAGAGCTTGTCCTTATGGCGTTGCTTTATGCTGCTATCAGAAGAGATTCAGTTTCTCTCTTAAGGTTTCCCTTTCTTAGGCTTGTCCAGGTCTTCTCGCGTGAGATTTCGCTTGTTTGTCGTTTAAAAGATCCGTACAGTTGTTTTTCTTCCTATTTTTGTTTTCTGGTTATTTTTGTTCTGTTGATGCTCGTCTTTGCTGTATTGTTTCTGTTAGCTGTAATTAGTCTTTGTTATGCAGTATTCTAGTCGTTATATCGATCCGTCGATGCTATCTTGAATACTGGCACGTCCTCTTCCTCCTTCCTTGCTTGGCGCAGTCAGTCCATCAACGTCATTTCTTGGATGTCAGGCCTTCCTTGCGAATTTTTCACACTACCAAACGATGGTGGTCTTTCATAAGAGTGAGTGAGAACAAGTCTTCTCAAGTTTCCAGAACTCTTCTGGGTATTTTAGCCGATCTCAACACTGCTGTGGTCTGGATAGTCTCGATTCTTCCTCTGATTTCGAATTCAAGACTCTTTCCCAAGCCCTTGTGAACCGTTCCAAGCGCTCCAACTACAATTATCATCGTGCCCATCAGTCATGCCCCACTTTATTTTTTAGTTCTCTGACAATGCCCAAGACTACATAGAAAGAAAGAAAGAAATAGAAAGGAAGAATGATATTACCATCATGAAAAAAGAAGGAAAAAAAATTATATAGTAGTGAAGTTACTCGTATACAACGAAAGATAATTGATGGTAAGGAAAAACTATGTACAAAGTAAATAAATTGAGAAAGAAAGAAAGAAAGAAAGAAAGAATGTTGTAAGTAAATAATGAAAAAAAATAAATGTACAAAGAAAGAAAGAAAGAAAGAAAGAAAGACAAAGAAAAAAGGCACAGAAAGAAAAGAAAATAAGAAAAAAGATAGGGAAAAAGAAAGAAAGAAAGACACAGACAAAGAAAAAAAAGGCAGGGAAAGAGAGAAAAATAAGAAAAAAGTTAGGGATATTGAAAGAAAGAAAGAAAGAAAGAAAGAATGATGTAAGTGTATTTTTTCGCTTTCTTTGATTTTCACTCTGTTATTCGTCAGAACGTTAAGATCCACTAGATGGCTAGTGGTTCATTATTATTATTATTATTATTATTATTATTATTATTTACTCCTTGAGAGTTTTTCACACAAGTGTAAGCTGATGGTCTTTCACTGGAATTTGAGGACTCTCCTCAGTATTCTAGTCGTTCTCAATAATGTTATACTATGATGGTCTCCACTCGCCCTCATTATCTTTATTATTTTCGAGTTTGTTTTTTTTTTCGTCACAGCCTTCGTCACAGCCTCTTTCATCTCCTCAATTGTCTCATAACGACAGCATCTGAGCTAAGGGAATAACCAAAAGTCACAGGAAGCAAGGTCTGGACTGTAGGGAGGGTGAGGAACTGTCTTGATGCCCATCTTGCTCAAATAGTCTATGACTAGGATGGAGTTGTGAACTGGTGTATAGTCCTGGTAGAAATGCCACTGACCCGATTTGAAGATTGCTGGCCTTTTCCTACGGAATCTCTGCCTGAACTCCCTTAAAACCTCAACATAGTAACCCTAACCCATTGATTGGCCAAATGTAACCATTTGGCCAATCAATTCTGCTGTATTGACTTCCTAACTCCTCCCACACCTCTCATATCCCTCACAGACTCCGTGCCTTCCTTGAATCTCTTATGCCACTCAAAAACTCATGCTCAAGAGTCTACAATAATTTTAAATGCCCATACGAAAAATTTGGGAAACTTATCGTATGCACCTCGTTTCGTCTCTATTACAATATCTTATAATTGCTATTCTCTTACGTACTGGTTTGGTTTGGTTTCTTTGTTTTTAATGGTATATCAACCTTCGTGGGTTATTTAATGTCAAAGCCTTCTTTCGAGAAGAAGAGGAGGGATACTATTCAACCCCTAGCTGGGAGGATAAGGGGATTCATAAGGGTGCATGCCCGAAAGTGAACGTAATAGCGCGACTGGAATTCGAACTCGCTTACTACGATTCTGCAGTCTAGCGCTTTAACCATTACACCACGAAAATAGTATCATCTCCATATTAAATGTTTAGCCTCTGAAATTTAAAGATTACTTCCTATACCTCGGTAGGTATAACTCATCTACTATAAGCAATGTCCATATACGGATTGGCAAAGCATAGATTGCTTCTGACAAGTTAATAACCAGATGGAAATCTGATCTTTGTGATAAGATAAAACGAGAATTCTTTCAATCTGTAGCCGTTTGTTTGTTTAGTTGCATATCAACCCTCTTAGGCTATTTAATGCCCAATCCATCCCTTTTTTAGAAGAACAGTAGTAGTTCTATTTAACCCACAGCTGGAAGGATAAGGGGGTTCATAACTTTCCCCTAGAGTATATGTCCGAAATTAAGCGTTCCAGCGCGACTGGAGTTCGAATTCGCTGACTAAGATTCCGCTGTGTAACGTTTAAACCATCACACCACAGGGACATCCCCCGCTGAAACCAAGTCAGTATTACGGTATGGTTCGACTATTAGGACTTTAACGGTGGCCTGGTCGGCTGGGGCTGTAGATTACTCCGACTGTACCTTTGCAGAGGGTAAATGCCCGCCCCCAACGAGTGTCCTGAATATAACATTAAACAATCTGATGGTGGGGTTCAAGTAATGCTGGAGCTTTGGAGAATTCGAAGCACCTCTTCATTGCCATCGCTCCCAAGTCCACTCTTGCCCAAAGAGGTGGCACCTGATAGAGTCCTATCAATAGAAATAAACTGTGTACTTTTGCTAAACTGAATTTTTTTAAATAGAACTGAATTGACATTTAACTGTGTGTGGACAAAAACTGTACTTGTACTAAACTGAATTGTTTGAAGTAGAACTGTTTGACTAAACTGAATAGCTTGAAATAGAAATGTTTTTGACAATTACACTGTGTACTTACATTTAAACTGCGTACTTATGCTAAACTTAATTGTTTAAATGGAATTGTTTTCGACGTTGAAACTGTCTTTTCAATTTAGCATGAGTACTGCTTTTGTTTGCACACAGTTAAATGTAAAAACAGTTCTATTTCAAACTATTCAGTTTAGCATAAGTACACAGTTTAAATGTAAAAAGGGCCTATCTAAAAAATTCAGTTTGGCATAAGTACACAGTTTTAAAGTCAAAAACAGTTTTATTTCAAGTAACTCAGATTACCATAAGTACATAGTTTCAACGTCAAAAACAGTTCTCTTTCAAACAATTCATTTATCATAAGTATACAGTTTCAGTTTCAAAAACAGTTATTTCAAGCCATTCAATTTAGCCTGAGTACACAGTTTAGTTCAATTTGACACATACATAGGACACTATCAGGTGCTACCACTTCAAGCCAGAGTGGAACGGGGAGCGATGACAGTGAAGGGGTGCTCCGCATTCCTCAAAGCTCTAGCATTACTGGAACCTCACCATCAGATTGTTTAGTGTTATATCCAAGACGCTCATTGAGGAGGGGCCTTACCCCTTTGCAGAGAAGCAATCGCTGTATTCTACGGCCCCAGCCGATTGGGCAATTTTTGGCATGAGTCCATCAGTTTTCACCGGTCCATAGTTGGATGATGAACAAAGAGGTTCGTGCCTTTCCCCAGAAAATTAGCGTGAAGTGATTTGAACTCGGGTTGCCGATTTTATTCCATATGATAATAAACATTAGGTTAAGCGCGCCTCCAAGAAATTTCATCCTGAAGAAACTGCTTTAAATAGCATTAACACCGACTTGTGACGTAAAATCATCGTCACGATAAAAACAGTCTCCGCCAAGTGACTCAAGTGGTAAATAATCTTACCAGTCCACTCCAATATATGAATATCAGTACTAATTCATCTTTTCTTCTCTGCAGAACGACCAAATCCACAGGAAGACAAGTTCTTTTTTTTTTCTCTTGTAAATTAACTGATCAGGAAAAGGTGATCCCTTTAATCTTAAAATTCCAGTGAATATTATTCGTCTTATTCCCTGATATTTATTCTGGTTTGTGTATATATCATTTGTTCGTATGGTCAAATTTGAATCTCTTGCACAATTCCGACTGGATCACCTTTCTACCCAGTCGGGCGTAGTCTTTTACTCTTCTGTGCTAGTTATGCATTCGCTTATTATGTGATTAAACATTTCATTTCTGTCTACACTTGTTATTCTGTTGCGTATTATCAATTTTTGCTTTAATATAATTGGTCTTTATGGCGTTTTTGCGTGTTGAAATTAAAACAGATTCAGTTTCTCTATTAAGGTTTCACTTTCTTAGCCATGTCCAGGTTTTCCTCAGCTCTAACATACCGGTAAAGATTCGGTGCAACAAAACAATAACTGAGACATATAAAAAGAACATGTTCATCTATTAAAACATGGCGAACACGTTCTCCACGTCGCAGACATGATTATTTCCAGACCTTTGCATTCACTACCACCGCAGGTGGTTACTCATTCTATTCGAACGTAAGACAATCATGTTGTCAACAGGGTGGAAGAAAATTTTTTAAAAAAGGTTGTTCTTATCGGTCGCGTATTACTAGCTGATATTAATAATTTTCTCGGCGAAGATGTCTGACCCTTTGCTAAACTTTTTCTTAAACTCTCAAGGAATTATGTGTTACTATGTCGATGTTTGTATGTGTACTTACGAAGTGTATGCATGTATATATACACACATCTTTAAAAGTTAAGAGTGGGATTCCCCGTGGCGCATGGACTAACGTGCTGAACTGTGACATCAGAATAAGCGAGTTCGAACTCTAGTTACGCTATTACGTTTACTTTCGTGCTAATAACCTTGAGAAAGGCATGAAACCAGTTATCTGCTGGCTATAGGTTAGTTAGTACAACTACTATAATTCTACAAGGATGGTTTTGGCATTAAATAATCCTCGAAGATTGATATGCCATTAAACAAATAATCGAAACAAAAACCTAATAGACCTGCTTATGACACTAAACTACACCCACCTCCCTGTTCGTCAGGTTTAAAATAAGCAGACTGTAAACCCACAGAGGGGTAAGGCCCTTACTGCAAAAAAAAAACGGTTTCTTAGGCATGACACTAAACTACATCTGATGGTGAGGCTTCACTTCTTGAGATTTGAGGAGTGTGGAATACACCTTCATAGCCATTACTTTCAAGTTTACTCAGACCCGGACGTATAGTACTTGTTAGGGTCCAATCTATTAGTCAAGTGGATTTTATTAAATAATTATCTGTATTCGATAGGACCGTGTGCAAAAAGAATCTTAAGAAGCAACTGTCCCAAAAATGTAAATATGAAAGTATAATGGGTGCAATTCCCTAACGTCTTTGCATAAAATAACCTTAGACAAGTTGACATGCTTTTAAATTTAATCCATCAATCAACAGTAGACTGCACCCGATGACAAGGCTTCTGTTTTGAAGCACTTGGGTGTATAGAGTTACTTTTCATTGTTATTATACTCAGTTCCTATCATGGCTCCATCTATTGGTCACAAAGATCTATTTGAAGTTATGTTTTAAATGATTTTAAACTGCATCGTTTTTAAACATTGATATAGCAAATAAGGATAGTATTAGTTTGTTTAAAATGTCTGCGAGGATACATTTTCGTACCATATATAATTGTTGTCGATAATTGTTAAATCGACTTCGGTCGAAAGTAGCTTGTGAGATTGCCAGAAAATAAAACCAGTTAAGAAGAATCGCTTTCCACGAGACCAATGGCGTATAAACTCCATAATAACCCCAGCACAGTTGAAAGAAGGCTAAAGTCTAGTGATCGTGCTTCAAGATGTTCTTTTATTCCAAGACGTATGCAATTGAAAGGAAGAATATCTTTTCTTTCTTTCAATCTTTCTTTCTTTCTTTCTTTCTTTCTTTCTTTATCGATTGTCAACCTTCGTGGGTTATTTAATGCCAAAACCATCCTTGCAGTAGAACAGTAGTGTTACTATTTAACCTACAGCTGTGGGGATAAGTGAGTTTATAACTTTCTCAAGGGTATTTGTCTGAAAGTGAACGCATTAATGCGACTGAGGTTTCATTTTGCTTCCTTTAAAGCTGCAGTCAAGCACTTTACCCATAACACCACAGGAACCCCCTCCAAATGGGAATATATTGAAGTCCAAAAATAAGTATATCCCTTATATATATATATATATATATATATATATATATATATATATATATATATACAACAGTTATTTTCGATTACAGATCTTGAAAACTGTAGAATCTGGTTATAAATAATCTTTAATAATATCCGTTTCATCCTTTATATACATATATATATATGTGTGTGTGTGTTTGTGTGTGTGTTTGTGTGTGTGTGTGTGATTTTAGACTTATGAACATATTTTTGGTACTCTCATTGATCTAGTGGTTTGAGTGTTCGCCAATGGTCCGAGAGACCTGCGTTCAATCCCAGGTGGCGTCTTACCAAAAACTTTAAAAATGGTACTTGATACCTCCTTGCTAACACTCAGCAATATAAGGTACGTATCAAGGGTAAAGTGGAGCAATCCAGGGAAAGGAGTAGCGCCTTCCCCTACATAGTTGTAGCTATTGAAAAGGGAGCTTTCTGGTCGCCCTCGACTACGATCGCCAACTTTACTTACTTATCTACGAAGATAGTTACTGTGACTTAAATAACTCGTTCTGCCAGGAGACATACAAAGCAAACCCATTATCATTACAGCTGAAACCTTTGCAGAAATAGATAAAAGAATCAGTATAAATGGCTTTTGTGATACGTCGAGAACCACAGAATTCTATCAGTCGAAAATTAAATCGTAAAAGTTCACATTTGCTCACACATGTAACGTTCAGATACACATCTTTATATCTCGTAAGATGTCAACTTTACTAACACGGAAAGATCTACGAGTCATTTGCAATTCAGTATATATATATATATATATATATATATATTGGGTTGAGACATTAATGATTTCCGTTTTAGTAGAATATTGAAACATGAATAATTTAATAATGCATAAATTTCAATCAATAGTATATTTGTTGGATGTGCTCGTGGTGTAATGATTATCGTCGTAGGAAATGGACACGGCAACACGAGTTCAAACCCTGGACGAGACTGGTTGCATTTCACATAGCACTTATACCCTTAGGAAAGGTATGAATCCAATTATTCTCCCTCCAGCTATGGGTAAAATAGTAGGGCAGACTAGGTTCTTCAGCTTTGGTGAGGCAACTAGTCTAGGAGAAGGAAAACTCTGTTAAACTCCGCTTAAAAAATGACCTTGTGTCATATCCTGCCCGAGCGGAGGGGTTGGTAAATAGGATCAAGAGTATATTCGCCATCATTTTTAATCACCTCTTGCCATTTACGTACCAAGTAGTTTGTTGATTCCTTTCAAGTAGAATTCAGCTGGTTTCAAGTTCAAGAAGATCATCACAGACTTTTTTATCTGATCTTCAGGGGATTTTTTTTTCATTCAAAGCATTTTGTAGAGAAGGATTGAAAGCACTTTGTGCAAAAATAGAAAAATAGTAAATGGGGTAAAACAGACCAGTCTAAATCAATATTTTTATCTGCGTGATTCTTGGAGAATGTGGCTTTGCGTTAGCTTAGAGAAGCACAACTAGCGTGGGCGTTTTCTTAAAAGGTTATCATGTACATAACACATTACTCAATAGGTCCCGGCCCTGACATATAGATGGCGCCACAAATTTTTTAAAATCCATACGATTTTTATAAAGTACTAACCTTCAAATGGGACGTGTCAAAATTTGAGCCCAATCTGATTATTAGTTTACAAATTACAGTTATTTAGATGAAGCTATTGTTGCAAATTCTCAAAACAATGGAAAAATCTGAATTTCGTGTGTTGATAAAGCATTGGTTTCTGATGGGAAAATACTGTTCAAGCAAAGCAATGGCTTCATAAGTGTTATTCGGACTCTGCTCCGTCGGAAACAATGGTTAGGAGGTGATATGCTGACTTTAAACTCGGTCGTACAGACACAATTGATGCTGAATGCTCAGGTCGCCCAAAATTTGGCTGTAGTCTCGGAAAACACTAAAAAAAAACTCTACAAACTCATTTTAGTCGATAGTAAACAGAGGGGTTGAAGATATCAGAAGGCAGTGTATTTACCGTTTTGCACGAACATTTGTTGATCAGAAAGCAGTGTTAAAAGTAAATCCCCCGTTTGCTCACAGTCGATCAAAAACAACAATGTGTTGACGATTCAGAGCGTTATTTGCAACTGTTTCAAGGCAACTAAAAAAACGTTTTTGCGTAAATATATGACAATAGATGAAACCTGGATCCACGACTTTACTCTGGAGTCAAATCTGCAGTCAGTTGCGTGGACAGCAGCAGGTGAAAGCCGTCCAAAGCGACCAAAGATGCAAACATCAGCAGACAAGGTTTTGACCTCCGTATTTTGTATGTGCAAGGTATTTTGTTTATCGATTACTTTGAGAAAGAAAGAACCATCAATAGCTAATATTATATAGCATTATCGGTGCGGTTGAAGGAAGAAATCGCCAATAAATGAAGAAAAAAATGCTCTTTCACCAAAACAATGCACCGTGTCACAAGTCGATCGCAACGATGGCAAAACTACATGAATTGCACTTCGAATTGCTTCCGCACCCGCCCAGATCGGGCCCCCAGTGATTGCTGGCTGTTTGCAGACCTCAAAGATTTGGCTCCAATGAAGAAGTGATTTCGGAAACTGGGGTGTATTTTGAGGCCAAAGAGAAATCATTCAACAAAAAAGTCATCGAATTGTTAGACAAGCGTAGAAATCCGTAGAAGGAGACTATATGATGAATAAAATCAAATTTTTCGTAAAAGTTGTTGTTATATAAGTTAGAACCAGGATTTATTGACTGATGTGTTAAATGGTTTATAGTCTTACCCGAAAAGAAGAGTCATAGGTGACACAAGAGCAAAAGCTGAAAAGGGTGATACTTCCAGGACACTTCTGACTTGAAAATCTTTAAATGACACTAGTGTTGTATATTGACCTACGACCCGGCGGGGCTGTCAAAATAGGAAATGCACCGGTGTAAATAACAGGTGGTCGAGGAATATCAGGATATTATGACCTTGACCGTGGACAGGTTGAATGAGTGCGAAATTGTGACGCCCACAAGAAGAAGGTGGATGCTGAACTATTATATAACTCAGTGCACAGGAAATACAATCAGTTGGGGATCAGACGAGTTGGAGAGAAGATGCTGGATTGAGGAACATGTCCCAGAGAGGCTGGGCCCCCAGGCCCCAGGTTGAGCAGCCCAGAACGGGAAAAAAACGCGGTTATGGCCAATAGAGTGGTGGTCAATATGTTGCAGTTCTGTTCGGTCTCCAACTCCCTCTCACACACACCCCTTTCAAATAAAGTGAAAGGTATATTTTTCTAAAGAACTGTGTCGCTCGTCTTTATTGTGTCGTTCTGCATGCATACGTATATGTGTTAGTATAGCTGGTCATGGTGGTGACTATACAACACTAGCATGTACACACACACACACACACACACACACACATATGTACATATGCATATATATATATATATATATATATCATCAAGTTGTCGGCCCGAATTTCTGCTGAGAATGAGACGTACACATTTCTCCGGGATTTTGAGATATAAACGGATCATCTAATCTCGGCCAGACGAGCAAACTAAATGATTGTTAACAAAATAAAGAGAACTTGCCGAATAGTAGACTTTGCCATTCTAGCAGACTACAGATTAAAATTAAAAGAAAGTGAAAAGAGAAATTAGTACCTAGACCATGCTAGAGAATTAAAAAAAAATATGGAACATGAAGGTGATGGATGTACCAATAGTAATTTGAAATAAGCGGACAAGTAGAGACCATCCAAACTACACCATTATTAAGATCGGCCAAAATACTGACAAGAGTCCTGCAGACTTGAGGAGACTTGCTATCACTCAAACTCCAGGGAAAGAACTTCAGCTAACGCTGATGTAAAAAAACACAGAAAGGAATAAAATAATTATAATGATAATTACTAAAGACCCATGCCATGGAACAAAAAAGCTATCGAACATGACGGTGACGGTGATACCCATTATAACTGGTGTGCTCGGAACGATCCCCAAAGACTTGGGAAGGAGACTGGAAGAGCTGGAAATCGGAGGATAAGCAGGGATCATCCAAACAACAGCACTGTTAAGATCAGCCAGAATACTGAAAAGAGTCCCGGAGACTTGCTGTCACCCACACTCCAGTGAAAAACTATCAGCTAATGTAGGTTGAAAAAAATTGCAAGGAGTAATCTAATATTGGCCTAATGAGTGGAGTGTTCGCCAATGGTCCGGGAGACCTGGGTTTAATCCCAGGTCGAGTCATACCAAAGACTTAAAAATGGTACTTGATGCCGCCTTGCTTGACACTCAGTATTATAAGGTAAGGATCAAGGGTAAAGTGGAGCAATCGGGGGATGAAGTAGCGTCCTCCCCTACACATCGATGTAGTAGCAATTGAAAAGAGAGCCTTTGGGTCCTTCTCGACTAAGGTCACCAACTTTACTTTTTTTATATGAATCACGTTTTATTTCCGACAAATATCCGAGGAAATACTATGGATTAAATTGTACCACTTCTGTTCTTCTATAAGGATGGCTTTGGCATTAAATAACACACAAAGGTTGATATACCATTTAACAAATAAACCAAGCAAAACAATTGAATGGTCCCAAGTAGCTAATAAATTCTTTGTAAAAAGATTGTAGGCTCAACTAACTATTTTTATCCAATATGTGTGCATGTAAAATTAAAATGTAATTACTTGGTTGACTTAACCAATTTTCTAAAAAATCTGGTAAAATTTAAATTATGCGATTTCATATCAAATTTAATATTGATTAAGAAAAAGGTATTTCATATTTTTCTACTAAGATTTTTTGATATTAGACGGGGACATAATGAGCTGAGGGCTTTTTCAGCCAACTTTTCTGCCACGGTAAATCGTCACAAGAAAAATATAGATGAAACTAATGAAAAAGTCATAAACTTTAGAAAGACTCGAGAAAATATCAAAAAAAGGATAGAAAGTTAAGAAAAAATCTTCCAAAAGATGATATGATATCCCCAATTATACAATGAGATAGAGTTTGAGGTGAACAAATTTATTTCTAAAATTTAACCAATTATGAGAAAGAGCAAAAATTTATCATTTAACAACATTTAGGACTTGGGAACATTTAAGAGAAACACCTCGTAGGTAAAAAAAAGGCGAGTAAAGGCAAGGAAAACTAATGAAAAGAAAGAAAGAAAGAAAGAAATGATACAAAGAAAAAAAGAAAGACAGAAAGAAAGAAGGACACACTTAAAGAAAGAAAGTAAGAAAAAAGGACACACTCAAAGAAAGAAAGAAAGAATAACAGACTAAAAGAAAGAAAGAAAGAAAGAAAGAAAGAAAGAAAGAAAGAAGGACACAAAAAAGAAAGAAAGAAAGAAAAAGGACACAAAAAAGAAAGAAAGAAAGAAAAAAGGACACAAAGAAAGAAAGAAAGAAAGGATACAAAGAAAGAAAGAAAGAAAGAAGGACACAAAGAAAGAAAGAAAGAAGGACACAAAAAAAGAAAGAAAGAAAGAAAATGGACACACTCAAAGAAAGAAAGAAACAAAAAAAAGAAAAAGAAGATAAGGGAAAGCCTTATCAATGTTAATGATAAGGAAAATGTTTCAACCAAGATATAAGGACAAATCAAGAGTGAACATTTCTACCCAGTAGTTATAATTCAGTTTGGTTTAGTTTGGTTTGATTATATGTCATCTCAACCATTGTAAATTATTTAATGCCAAACACTCTTCATATATATATATATATATATATATATATATATTGTCACGTGGTGTCCCACTGAGACGATTGAAATAAGATTACTACTATCCTCGTGTTCGAATTAACTGTAGCAAGCCGTCAAAGAATGACCGTTAAGAAAGAATGTGGGTCAAAGTGGAGACCAACAGATGTTTGTACTTGGTGACCTCACTCGGGTCGCCTGACACGGGAAGGAAGAAGGTAGAAGCCAAACGATTGGCTGGGACCCCAAAACGGAAGTGGGGACTCCTTCCCGTCAGCGGAAATAGACAATAAGAAAATCAGTTGTTGGACAGGGTTCGTGGCGGACGGAACTAAAGCCAAGAACTCCGGGTAAAAGAAGACGAAAGATATCTCGGACACGAAGGAGCCACGCCTTCAGGCCAGAACTAAAAGTAACATAAAGTCTGTCAGCCCGTAAAAGAAGAAATATTCTCCACAGGAATCCATCGAAATAAGATAAGTAAACTTTGGGACTGTTTCTCCTTATACCCAATTATATATACCCTCTCTCTCTCTCTCTCTCTCTCTCTCTCTCTCTCTCAAGTTGAAGAAAGACTGAAAACGAAAGAAAAGAAAAGAAGAAAGATATTTATGTTCATGTACTATTCATTTATGATATATTTGACATGTTGAAGGTGTATATCTATGTGTAGTAAAAGATTGATATATTTTAATGTTCCCACGTGCTCGAAGTTGTTATCTGTAGTGTCTGCTACGAATTTGTTATGTCATATTTCTTTTTCAGCTTCTATTCGCCTTCTGATATGCTCGCTTAAAATTGTCCTATAAATTCCTTTAAATTCTTATACGGGAAACTGGAGTTGCCGACTAATATAATATTATTACGTCTAAACCTAGAGGTCCATATCTTCCATTGTTCTAGGGGAGGAAGACTAGCGGCCTTGGTGGGTGTGTGTATAGTGTGAAATTTGGAACCCCTTGCCAGCGGCGGTCAGTCTAGCCATAAATTAATCCCCCACATAATATGCCAGTTCTTATATGCCCGAGAAAAAACTCTGAACGAGGACTTATTCTACAAGGGATCAAGTGCCAGTCTGCCCCGTCTTCACACGTGTGAAAATAAATTCCCGTAATGGGATTTTAGTGAATTTGCCATCACAATATATATATATATATATATATATATGATCTGTAAGCATAAATCAACAAAGATAAATGTTTCCAACTATTGCTATGTATCACTAACAATTCAGTCATTTGTTTACACACTGTTAATTGATCAAACAGTTCTGTTAGCAAAGGGGTTGTCCTCATGGTGTAATGATTAAAGCGATGGACTGCGGAATCGTAGTAAGCGAGTTTGTACTCCAGTCGCGCTATTACATTCATTTTCTTAAATAAATTCTTAAAGACCAATATTTCTAAAAGTTTAAATTAAATGAAATTGTTTGAATTTTTAAAACCAAAGATGTGATACTTTATCAAAACAAGTTGGGATAAAGACTCCTGCATTAAGAAAATAAACCAAATTAGTTTAGACTGAATTATATTTTTTAAGTTGTATCATCTCATCAAAACTGGCTGCAGTACAGATAAAAAAATAAATTGAATTAAATATATATATTCTTTAAAGTTGTTGTACCTAATGAAAGCAACTTATAATAAAGATCGATGCCTGAAAAATTAAATTAAATTTTTTAAAAGTTACCTGTGTAAAATGAGGAGAATCGCTATAATGACTGCCAGACTGCTACATTATAACATTGCCATTCTTCATAATCATCAGAGTCAAATCTCCTGCTGCCAAAAAGAGCAATGCAGACCATTACCAATTATCTCTATCATTCCTGGAACCCAGAATTTTGCAGATTTGCTATATGTACGACTGGCCACCAATCTTGTCTGAGGAATTTATTCAATGGTTGCTGGGTTTAACTGATATTTAATGAAAATTATTTTATATTTGTTGAAATTTAAATCAAATGTCCGCTTCAATCATTAAACGAACCAGCGTATTTGGTAAACTTATTTTGAGCATCCCAGTCAGCTGGAGATGTAGAATGCACCGATTGTATCTCTGTATAGGGGTAAGTCCCCACAACGTGTATCTTGTGGCCTAGTCGGCTGGGGATACCCCCCGCAATGCGTGTCTTGTGCACCTAGTTGGCTGGGGATGTAGAATACACTGGCTGCATCGCTGCAGAGTGGTAAAGCCTGCACTACCAACGAGTTTCCTGGATGTGACAAGAAACCCCCTGATGGTGAGGCTCTATTCCTGGAGCTTTGGGGAATGTGGAGTACAGCTTCATTGCCATTACTCCTTGGTCCACTCTGATCTGCTGTGGGTCTCTTCTATGGGTCAAATAGAACTGCTTAATCACTTGCAATACTTGAAACTATTTAAACGTGTGCAAGCAAATAGCTCTGGCACGTTTAAAAATAAGTTTGCTTACAAGTTATTTGCTTATAAATTATTTATATATGTGTGTGTGTGCGTGTGTGTGTGTGTGTGTGTGTGTGTGTGTGTGTGTGTGTGTGTGTGTGTGTGTGTGTGTGTGTGTGTGAACAGAGTTTGGCATTAAATAACCCACAAGAGTTGATATGTCATAAAAATACAACCAACCAATCTTATTTTGTGACCCGACTGGCCTACAAAGACAAAGTTCTAGCCAACATCACCGAAATTTGAAATATCAGGTTAAAGTGTAAAAGTACAAGTTAATATCAGAGAATTTTATTTTTCAACTGAGAGGTTGATAATTTTAGTAAGAAGAAATCAATGTGACTACTTTAATGTGAAGAATCGTTTAAGTCATCATCATCATCATCATCATGTTGTGCCACAGGCACGGATATCCCTGACCCTCTCTCGCCACTTCTCCCTATCGTTCATCGCCTCTGGCAGGTCTTCAGGGCCACATCCCATATCCTCACATAGCTGCTGGATGTATGTTCGCGCTGGTCATCCTGCTTTTGCCCGGCCATATGTGGGGGTCCATAGGAGTACATCACTTATGAGCTCGTCCCTGCTTCTCTAGCAGTGACCTGCATGTCTGGTCTCCCAATTTTAAACTCATGGCACACAGCAGCAGACCTCCCACGAAGCAGTCATTGCAGTAATGTTTGTAAAAAGGCAATAGTGAAAGCTATTCAGCTGGGTGAGGGTTAGGGTTACATCTGCCTGTGTCCACTCACTGTTGATCAATTCAAATCCAAATTTCCCGGTCATTGATGGAGTGTTTCAAGTTTAACCTTAATATGCATCCCTACAAGATTCTGAAATTAGTAGTAAAGTTCGTATACCTTGGTAGCTATATCTCATCTACTGAAAGTGATGGACTGCTATTGACAGGTTTTCAAGCACATGGGAACCTGATCTCTTTGATAAGATAAACTGGAAATTCTTCAAAGCTGTAGCTGGGTAAGTACTACTGTATGATGCCACCACTTGGACTCAAACAAAATACTTGTGGAAAAAGCTCGATGGGAACTATACTGCTAGCTGTTTTAAATATATCCTGGAAACAGCACCCAATAAAACAGAAGGTCTATGGTCAATTACCTCCTATCACACAAAACATCCAAATAAGATGAGCAAGACATAAAAGGCACAGCTGGAGAAGTGAAGAACTCATAAGCAACATTGTCGAGTGGACTCCTACACATGGACACACCAATGTTGGTCGACAAGCAAAAATTTACTTACATCAGCTCTTTGAGGATACTGGGTGTGATAGCTGAGAGAGATTCAAGGAAATCCATATTGACAATATGCTTTGATGATGAGGAGGAGGATGAGAATGACATTCAACAGTTTTAGCAACTTCAACGGAATCTCCGAGGTGTAAAGGCTAAAGTGAGTTCCAATTCCTGTTATGCTATAACATTCCTTTTTTGCAAACACTCTCTGGAAATGAATGAACCCTTTATCCTCCCTGCTATGGTTTAAATAGCATTACCACTGTTCTTCTACCAGGATGACTTTGGCATTAAATACTCCACAAAGGTTGATATACCATTAAACCAACAAACCAAAGCAAATTAAAGCAATTACATCCAGTGGCAGTTTTTTAAAGAAGCTCATAATGAATGATAAAGCTCATTTTCCCTTTGTGGAAAAGACAGAATTATCGATTTGGGGACCCCAACAAATTCAAAAAAATGTCTGAACACCCATTACATCCAGTTTAGTGTACTATATCCTGTAGCCAGCAAAATGATAGGTCATTATTTCATTAGAAATGGACAAGCTGAGTCAATGGAACTTGGTATTAAATAATGATCAAAATTTTTTGTCATCAGTTAAAAATAATTTGGTTGCTCATACCACTGTCGTAACCTGTCAAAACCTTCTTTGCCCAGTTGGCTGGGGCTGTAGAATACACTGACTGCATCACTGCAGAGAGATAAGACCCCTACCTCCCAACTAGTGTCCTGATTATGACACTCAACAATTTGATGGTAAGGTTTCAGTAATGCTGGAGCTTTTGGGAATGCGGAGTGCCCCTTCATTGCCATCGCTCCCAGGTACACACTGCCCTGGAGTTGTAGCACCTGATAGGTCAAATAGAACTAAACTGCCTACTTATGATTAACTAAATTGCTTGAAATAGAACTGTTTTGATATTAAAATGTGTGTAAGCTAAAAACTATTCTTATACTAAACTGAATTGCTTGAAATAGAACTGTTTTGACATTAAACTGTGTGTAAACGAAAAACTATACTTATACTAAACTGAATTGTTTGAAGTAGAACTGTTTGACTAAACTGAATAGCTTGAAATAGAAATGATTTTGACAATTAAACAGTGTATTTATACTAAACTGAATTGTTTGAAATAGAACTGTTTATTTGTATGAAAGCGGATTTGGCATTAAATAACTTACATAAACTTTACATAAAATCCAAACAAACAAACAAACAAACAAACAAACAAAAAACCTCCTTTAATATTGCCCAGTCGGATGGGGCTGTAGAATACACCAACTGCACCTCTGCAGAAGGGTAAGATTCACCAACGAGTATCCTGGATATGACACTAAACAATCTGATGGTCACGTTCCAGTAATGCAGGAGCTTTGGGGAAAGCGAAGTACCCCTTTATTGCCATCGTACCCAGGTCCACTCGGGCCCGGAGTGATAGCACCTGATAGGGCCCTATCAATGGGTTAAATAGAACTAACGGCATACTTATGCTAAACTGAATTGTTTGATTAAACTGAATAGCTTGAAATAGAAATGTTTTTAACAATTAAACTGTACTTACATTTAAACTGCATGTTTATGCTAAACTGATTTCGTTGAAATTGAACTGTTTTTGTCATTAAAACTGTACTTACACTAAACTGAATTGTTATATATAACTGTTTGAATAAACTGAATAGCTTGAAATAGAAATGATTTTGACAATTAAACCGTACTTTCATTCAAACTGCATGCTTATGCTGAACTGAATTATTTGAAATGAAACTGTTTTTTTTTTACATATAAACTGTACTTACTCTAAACTGGATTGTTTAATATAGAACTGTTTTGACATTTAACTGTGTGTAAAGAAAATCTGTACTTATACTAAACTGAATTAGCTGAATAAGAACTGCTTGACTAAACTGAATAGGTAGAAATAGAAATGTTTTTCACAATTAAACTGTACTTATATTTTAAACTGCGTGCTTATGCTAAACTGAATTCTTTGGTATAGAACTGATTATTTACATAAAAAATGGATTTGACGTTAAATAACCTACAAGGGTTGATATGCCATAAAACCCAACCAACCAACCTCCTTTGATAACCCAATCATAAGTGTTTATGTTCACAGCAAGCACTCATAGAGCAAAGACAAGAGAAATTTGAAAATGACACAGGAAAGGCAAGAATAAAAAAGTGAGATATTAGTTTTTAATAAAATTTGCCGATTTATTATTTCAAAAAAATTTGAAAATGCTGATAAATTCTAAGTTGTTTCGAAAATCTCTGCCTACAGAATTGTAGATTTGTCGTCGATCCGAGAGTTTTCCTCTGCCTGCAGACTGGTGTCATCAGTGCGTAAGGCTGGTAGTTTGTAGGTCAGGAAATACGGCCCAAGTTGCTTCGCGTCACTGCTATGGATTGGTTGCTGGGTTGGTTGATTGATAGAGCTGTTCGTCGGTCATTGTGGTCGTCAGTGTTGTTCCAGGCAGTAGTTTGCTGCCCTGAAAAGGGCACTTGTAGTAGTGGTAAGAGAAAGAGAGTTGTAGAATCGGTTGGCAGAGTGCCCTGAAAAGGACAGTTGTAGTATTGGTAAGAGGGTTGCCCTAAAAAGGGCAACTGTAGTAGTGGTAAGAGAAGTGCCTTGAAATGGACAGCCGTTGTATTAGTAAGAGGAGTCCCTTGAAAAGTACAGCCTGTATTAGAGGTAAGAGATGTGCCTTGAAAAGGAGGGTTGTTGTAGTGGTAGAAGGGCCCTAAAAAGGACAGTTGTAGTAGTGGTAAGAGGAGTGCCTTGAAAAGGACAGTTGTAGTAGTGGTAAGAGGAGTGCCTTGAAAAAAAAAACAGCTGTATTAGTGGCAAGAGGAGTACCCTGAAAAGGACAACTATAGCATTGGTCAGAAGAGTGCCCTGAAAAGGACAGCTGTGGTAGTAGTAAAAGAAGTGCCTTAAAAAGGACTGCTGTGTTAGTGGTAAGAGGAGTGTCCTGAAAAGGACAGTTGTAGTAGTGGTAAGAGGAGTGACTTGAAAAGAACAGTTGTATTAATGGTAAGAGGAGTACCCTGAAAAGGACAGTTGTTGTAGTGGTAAGAGGAGTACCCTGAAAAGGACAGTTGTAGTAGTGGTAAAAAAAAAAGTGCCCTGAAAAGGACAGCTGTATTAATGGTAAGAGAAGTGCCTTGAAAAGGACAGTTGTAGTAGTGGTAAGAGGAGTACCCTGAAAAAGCCAGCTGTATTAGAGGTAAGTGGAGTACCCTGAAAAGACAGTTAAAAATGGTTGGATAGCTGAGTTCACTTCAGATTTTCTGGATAACCGAGATGGTGGTGGTGTCTGATCGTCTGAAACTGGAGGTCCTTCCAGTGAAAGGAACAGTCAAATCCTTTCGCCTCAAGCCTTGACTGCTAACCGGTTGCCGAGGTCGTCTTCGTCTGCTGTTTTTTTTCAGCGAAGCTAATCGCTTCTCTGCCGGATTCCAAAGTTTCAGATTTTAGCTGGAATACTTCTCTTTAATTTCAGTGTATAATGAAACTGGTCATTATACAACCAAGAAAAGTTGTGAAAATCACTTGCGATATGCAGAAGTCAGAAGATTCTCAAAGTGATTAAAACAGCAGGAATTCTCATCATCACGTCGCGCTGCCAGCACAGATCTTCCAGACCCTCTCTTGCCACCCGTCTCTATCGTCTATCGCTCCCAGAAGGTCTTCAATGTTACATCCTGTATCGGCACAGAACTGTTGTTTATAGGTTCTAGCTGGTCGTCCTGCATTTGCCCATCCATGTGAACAGGTCCACAGGAGTATATCACTTATAAGTTCGTCCTTACTTCTCCAGCAGTGTCTCGCATGTCTGGTTCGTCTAATTTTGATAGTTTTCATGATGGATGGTAAGTGGCCGTACAGCTGCTGTTTTGTGGGGTGTTCCCTCCAGGACTTGTTTGATACAACTCGCAGAATTCTTGTGTAATTGCCGTCAAGCTTTTTCTCCATACGTTTAGTTAGCATCCATGTGGTGCATCCATATAGCAGTATCGACACGACCACTGCTTGGGAAAAAATGCGTTTTATTTTATCGGTCAGGTCTGACTTCCATATGACCGATAGACTATCGATAGCTGTCTATGCCTTTGCTAGTCGTGTGTTGATGTCATTCTCGGTTGATAAGACGCTGCTTCCGAGGTAGGTGAATTTGTCCACAAGTTTCAAAGGCCTTCCCTTTTGTGTGGAGATGTCACTTCTATGATTAAAGTGTTGTAGACTCTCATAGACCCAACCAAGAACATGGTGTAATGGTTAAAGCGGTGGACTGCGGAATCGTAGTACGCGAGTTCGTACTCCAGTCGCGCTATTACATTCACTTTCGGGCAAATACCCTTGGGAAAGGTATGAACCCCCTTATCCTTTCCAGCTATGGGTTAAATAGCACCACTACTGTTCTTCTAGGAGAATGGCTTTGGCATTAAATAACCTAAAAAGAGTTGATATGCCATTAAACAAAGAAACCAAAGAAACCAAACCAACCAAGAACATAATTAAAGATGATTTACGAACTTCAATAAACGAACGAACACACTTCTTTATATAAATATTTATCTCTCACACTTTATTCTCAAGAAGGTTGATGTTTCTGTTGTGTGTGAGAGATGGGTGGATACAGGGACAGACAACCACATTGACCCCAACCTTTCCCTCGACCATCGCATACTGCGTTATCTTCCGCATCTTGGCTGGGGTTGCTCAATCGGGGTTCGCTAAGGACCACAGCCCTCAGTCTACAAGCTGGCCCTCACTCTGGCTTTCCCATCCCCAACTAACTGAACTGCCACCGGCACCTGCCTATATTCTTTCATAAGGCCCACTTGCTTCCGCTTCTTCTTCCGCTTATTTAAACAGGTGCATCTCTGAATGACGGCTCGGTCACGGATAAATATACAACAAAAGCACATGTATTCTGTCTTGTCTGCGTTGACATGGAGGCCTATGCCACCTGCTGCTCGTTCCAGACTAAGTAGCAAGGATTCGGTTTGGGCGGGTGTATTTGCTAGAAGCGCTATGTCATCGGTGTGGTCTGCGTCCGTATTCTCTTTCATTTCTGTGCATAATGAAACTGGTCATCATACAACCAAGAAAAAGTTGTGCATATTACTTGCTATATGCAGAGGTCAGAAAATTCTCCACGTGGTTACGATAGACCCTTAGAAAAAGCTTAAATCCACTTTTCTTTGTTACCTGTTCCATCAGTCGATGCCGTGACAAAATCTTGCCGTCACAGGCATATCACGATTATCCATTGAAAAAAACAAACAAAAAAAAGCTTCTTCCAAATAACCTCTTCAATTGCCCAAACATCGAGAGCAAAAACTTGTAAAGATCTCTAACCAAAATGTTTCACATATCTAAAAACAGAAAAGACCTACGTGTGTAAGTTTATTAGTAAGTAAAGTTGGCCGACTGTAGTCGAGGGTGACCCGAAGGATCCCTTTTCATTAGCTACTACACCGAGGTGTATGGAAGTGTGGAACAATAGTAAAACTTATGGGAAATTTAACGAGACCCCCATATGGGTCGTGTGAAAGAATAAGCAACGCGTTAATACGTTTAAATACGTTTATATACGAATTGCGAAAAAATCGCTAAAGCATATTCCTTTAGTGGTCAATAGTCTTTAAGAGTAAAAAGTTAAAATTATAATACATTTATCTGTGATTAATGAATGTCCTGTTGTCTTTATATTTTCTCGTTGTGTTTAAGACTGTTTTAAGAGGGCTGTGGACGTTTGGTTTCGTAGGGCTCAAATTTGTCTTCTGGATTCTTTTTGTAGAATTAGGGGGTTTGCTAACACCCTCATTTACCAGACTCTCTTTAGCTACATCTCGTCTCGTGGAGCCCCTGATCGCTTCTGCCTCTCTCGTTGTGTTTAAGACTGCTTTAAGAGGGCTGTGGACGTTTGGTTTCGTAGGGCTCAAATTTATCTTCTGGATTCTTTTTGTAGAGTTAGGTGGTTTGCTAACACCCTCATTTACCAGACTCTCTTTAGTTACATCTCGCCTCGTGGAGACCCTAGTCGCTTCTGCCTCTCTCAGTGCCCAAGTTATATGCTCAAGTCCTTCCATACTGTCTTCTCCCTCTATCCTCAGCCTCTCTACATCCGGATACACAGCCGTCTCGGAAATAACTTGTAATTTTCTAATAAATTTCGGGTGTTAGTTCCATAATAATACAACACAAATTTGTACAAACCACTATATTTTCTATCAACTCGACAATTACAATGATTATACAAAAGATATTCATATGTGTGTGCGTAAAACACGAACATTGCCAGATAAATTGAGTGTACGAGGATCGTTAAATAAGTTTCCAGACTTTTTTCGTATGGGCAATTTTATTGATCCTATTTACCCAACCCCTCCGCTCGGGCAGGATATGATACAAGGTCGATTTTTTAAGCGGAGTTTAGCAGGTTTGAATTCAGAGTTTTCCTTCTCCTAGACTAGTTGCCTCACCAAGGCTGAAGAACCTAGTGTGTCCTACTATTTACCCATAGCTGGAGGGAGAATAATTAGATTCATACCTTTCCCAAGGGTATTAGTGCTATGTGAAATGCAGTCTTGTCCAGGAATTGAACTCGTATCGCCGTGTCCATATCCTGTGACGATAACCATTACACCATATTTTATTGATAGTACACACATGATACTCTAGTCCCCTTCGAAGTAATCTCCCCCAGCTTCAATGCACTTGTTCTACCGTTCCAACAACTTCTGGAAGGCCCCATAGAAGTCCTCTTATGTGAGCGTGTCAATGACCTTCGTCGCAGCCCTTTTCATCTCAATTGTCTCATAACGACAACCTGTGAGCTTAGGGAATAAGCAAAAGTCACAGGGAGCAAGGTCTGGACTATAGGGAGGATGAGGAACTGTCTTGATGCTCTTCTTGGTCAAATAGTGTGCGACAAGGATGGAGTTGTGGACTGGTGCAAATGCCACTGAGCCGATTTGAAGAGTGCTGACCTCTTCCGACGGAATCTCTTCTTGAACTCCCTTAAAACCTCAACATAGTAACCCTAACCCTAACCCTTTGGCCAATAAACTCTGGCGTATTGACTTCCTTACTCCTCCCACGCCTCTCATCATCCCTCACAGACTGCCTGCCTTCCTTAAATCTCTTATGCCACTCAAAAAATCTCTTATGCCACTCAAAAACTGATGCTCGATTCATGCAAGATGGTCAAAAACCAGTCTGAAGCATTCCATACGTTTCTGTGGCATTTTTCCAAGTTTAAAACAGAATTTTATCACATATCGTTCTTCTAAAGTGTCCTCACGTCAAGATTGCATTTTTGAAATTCACCAGCTGTGACAATCAGGCTTTAGTAGGGTGTATTCCAATTACTGCTGTAGCTGTTCATTTGAAGCTGAAATCATAAAAATTAGTCAGTCATCTCATTAGGTGTATAGTAATAACATACTGAATTTTCAAACGTCTACGACAATTTTAAATGCCTGTATAAAAAAGTCTGGAAACTTATTGAAGGCACCACGTATGTATATGTGTGTGTATGTCCGAACTAAAAAGAGAAAATAGGCTTGTACTTACATACATGTAGGTATGTGTATATGAGTGTGTCCTGGTATGTATGAGTTTTTCGGCCACTCTCTTAACCGTAGTGTATATTAGCAGGTCATCTGACGTCAATCTATCGTGCCGTGATGTGATGTGATGTGATGTGCCTGTCTGCTGATCAATCGGTCTCTCTGCTTTGAACTAAAAAAAATCGCTATTTATACTTTTGGATAAAATAAAAGTGGATCAAAGTAAACTATTTTAGATTTATTACAGGTCAAATAAAGTTCAAATGCGCAGACGTCGGCGAAAACACAACCCGTGAGCTGTCTTAACCAATCAGATTCACAGAAATTACTAATTTATTTTGGAACCTAACTATTTTTGTTTCTGTGACAAATTTTTCTACAAGTTAGTTTTTGATCCGCTTTTGCTAGAATATTTTATTTTATGTGTCCTTCGCTGATTGGTTTAAAAATATAAAAGTATAAATTCTATGTAAGTGGGATTTTGATTCTTTTTTTTTCTGGAATATTACTATCTACGTGTTCTAAAATGATTTATCAAAACTTAAAGAAATGTGTATCCTATAGAAGGGCAATACTCTTTTTCCTATGTTGCCCTACATACCCTTGATCTGTACATAATAATGCTGAGTGCTAAGCAAGAAGGTATCAAGTATCATTTTTAAGTCTTTGGCATGATTCGACTGGGGACTGAATTCCTGTCTCCTAGGCCATTGGCGAACGCTCTACTGTGTCAGAATTTCCTCAATATAATTTTTCCTTAGTTTTCCTCCCTAAAGCTAGTGGGTCTGAATACCAGAATCCACTATGATGGTCAGTAGCAGTCCAGTAGTTGAAGAAGACAGATATAAATTCTCCAGGCTGAATCAAAATATCAGTCCGAAATTTTACGACGATTACCAAGTTTTATCAACAAAAGATTTCAGGACTGTCACGCAAGGGAACAATTAAAAAGAATACGAAACATTTACTTACACAAAGAAAATTTAATACTCACGCAAGAACATTTCGTAAATTAATCTTCAGTACCAAAAATAGAAAACTAAAAGGCATCTCATATTATTTATTTCTCATTTGTTTATTCTATTTATGATTCATGTCAGAATTAGCCTTTTATCACTGTTCCGGGAAAATTCCCCAAATACAATATCAAGCAATATTCTATGACGTATTCAATATGCATCAGATTCACGCGACTCACATAACAAAATCTTACCTACTTCCCTGAGCCAATCATTTTCTAGTCTGTGGTGATTATTAATACATTCTTCGTTTCTATCCTATTTTTAATGTCTATTGTGTGCGTTAGTATTTGTGTGTGCGCCATCCCTTAACTGCATTAAATGGCCTTGTCTATAACCAATAAAAAGAAACCAGTAATTAGGTTAAATGAAACTATGATAAAAGTTAAAAGACGATAATAAGGTATATAACTCTAAAGAAAAATTATTAAAACTTTAGAGTTACTTCCCTTGTTTAAGCCAAAAATTTTAAAACGTTTTTTTTTCTTTTTGAATTATGTACTAATATTTTAATTAATAAAATGTGTCGCCTTTGTTAATTGAATAGATTATTGAATTTCAATTGTTAAAAACTCACAAATTTTACAGGTTAGATCAAACAGAATTAAAATCAACTAATTTAAGTAAGAAAACCATTTATTTACATCTCCAAGTTTGTTTTTTTTTTTAAATGTCTTCTGCTTTACTAGAACAAGATAGAAATTACTGACCTCGTTCTAAGGATTATAATCCTCAGTTCTGTCTTTTCTCATTTATATTGCGTAGATAAGCGTAAAAATAAAATAAACATGCCAGAAAACCTCATTTGTACTCCTCTCCCCTAAAATAAAAAAAAGTTGGAAAAATAGTCAACATAATTTTCAAATCATAATCTTAAAAAATATTCTTATTATTTGTACTTTATTTATTAATTTTGGTTTATTCATACATTCTCTAAGAAATAAAATATCTAATTTATGAAGACTGCAGTTCAGTTACATTTTTGGCATACTTTGTCACTAAAACTTGTGTATCTCAACCTTTTATTTATTATATGGCAACACCTAAATGCGTATTTTTAACTTTAACTAAAAGTCAAAATGTTCTGTTGCTGACTGCATCCCTTGCTGAGGAGTAAGACACCGGCTTTAAAAAAAAATCCAAGTCCTCCGTATAACACTAAACGAGTTTTGTGCTCCATCTGAGCTAAGCTAAGTTAATAACTTTTCGACAAGGAATAGATTTTGGCTCCTGTCCCAAATATCCTGTTGAGGAAATGCTGGCGGTAATATAAAAAAAAGTAATATTTATTTTTAAGTGACTGGACCTTTTTTCATCAGAAACATATTGAATTGTACCGTTTTATAGGATTTTTTATCCACTATCTACGGTGGGATACACTTTTCAGTTTCATTTACTATCTCATGACGTTCCTTTGCTATTTTTAAACGAATTTCTTTCCTTCTTTCTCTCTCTCTCTCGTTATCGGACTTAATCATTTTGTTTGTGTTACAGCTACAAAACACAAGTGTAAAGTTAAGTAACCCAAAGAGAAACATCATCTTAAAACTGTCTTCTACACTCTGTTAAATCTGGAACATATGGACAACTTTTATTTATTAAGAGTGGATGAAATTATAAATAGATAACAGAAAGAAAATAAAAAAACAAAAGCAAACGGTATGTAAAATTTGTTTATTTTCTATTGTTTTTGTTTATTTTTATCTTTAAAACAAGACCAGTACTTAATGTTCTGATGACAGGCGTCACTCAAAACATTTCGGCAGTACATATTCTCCAAACATTAATTTTTATTAAGACGACCTGTGGATTTGATATAGATCCTGTTGTAAAAGCGGTCCATATTAATATATTTGTTAAGTAATGAGTGAAGGATTCTTCTTTCTAATCTTACTTAGTTGTCTCTATCACATCGAGAATTTTATTTAAAAGGTTCCACAAAATTATTATTCTGTTGCAATTGTATTTCAATCATTTCATTATTTTTATAACGTCTTTGTTTCGCTACCGTCCCCTACCCTCCAAAATAAAGAAGATGGCAACTTACGACCGATATATATTTGTAAATATAATCAACAGTTAAATTTTATTTAAATATAGTAAATGACTAAGAAATATTTTACTTTTATGTGGGTGTTGAATATTCATATATGTATTAAATATTGTATGATTCTATGTGTGGGTGCGTTACTGCAGACATTTTCTCAGAAAGATATTCAGGACAAGTACGAGAAATTAATAATTACGTCTTTGCGCTTGTTTTATGCACAGATAACAATTAAATCCTTTTTCAAATAAGGGTTTCTTCTTCAAGAATATTGTTGAATGATCACTGGTGTCTTTTTATATTCAAAATTGTTCTGAAAATTCTTTATTCTCTTAGAGAATTTTAATTGTAGCCTAACACAATTCTCCCTACGATATACTATTCTGAATTGTTTGCTTTGGTAGGACTTGAAAAAAAAAAAAAAAAAAGAAAGAAGTCTCGCATCTTCTCTTTCATCTAATTTCTCAATCATATATAAAGAAACAATAATTATTTGTTTTAACAACATTCTGTTGTTCGGCAGGTTCTTTAAGGAACCTGATGCTTGTGTGTACCACGTCGAATTTATTTACGTCTTTGAAAAAAAAAATGTCAGTCCTGTCCTAAAAAATATGAAAAGTTGAAATCATCTTTAATTGACTCTATTAAATTACTCTAAAACTTTATCAATTTCTGACAAAAATTCGTCTGAAATTAACTATTTTCTTTTCTAAAACGAAAATAAATAATTTCAGTAATTTTTTACCAACTGTTTTATTTATTAAAACTTTTCTAAGAGATTTATTTTAGACTAGGTGTAAACTTAAAAGAGAATTTTATATATGCTGTTCAGTGTTCTATTTTATTCATTTTATATTTGGTATTTTTATTGAAAATCCAGTATTTTCCTGATGAGCATATAAATAATATTAGAAGTTTGTTTTTTTTAAATCTAAGTTGATGAGAGGCAGACACTAACCCACCTCCGCTCTTACAGAAAAGACTGGATAGAGAACTGAATTAGTCTTCTGAAAATTAATGTGGGAGGAACCTTTTGTGGTTTTAGTAATTTACTAAGCTTTCTTTTGCTTAGATGTGGCACAAGGCAGTATAAATTGAGCACCTTATGAGAGATGCCTAAATCATGTGGTTTTATGTTGCTATTAAAATAATATATCTAATTTATTCATTTTTTTAAAGAGCTGTATTTGCTCTCCAAAAGATAGGTAATTTTGATTTAAAACTTTGAATGTTATATATGTGTGTGTTTGCCAATGGTCTGGGAGACCTGGATTCAATCCCAGATCGAGTCATACCAAAGACTCAAAAAATGGTACTTGATGCTACCTTGCTTAACACTCAGCATTATAAGGTAAGGATCAAGGGTAAAGTGGAGCAATCCAGGGAAAGGAGTTGCACCCTCCCCTACACCTCGGTGTAGTAGCTATTGAAAAGGAACCTTCGGGTCACCCTCGACTATGGTCCCCAACTTTACTTACTCTCTCTATCTATCTATCTATATATATATATATATATATATATATATATATATATATATTTATTTATATTGTTTGTATTTTTTCTTTATTTTTGGAAAGAAAAGAAAGAAGAAACTACTGTGAGAAAGTGTCCTAGTTCAGTTATCGAATGTACTGGAACAGTGAAGAAAAATCTGGGGGGAAATGCAATCTTCTGATTTTCAAATAAAAATCTTTTTAAATAACCTTTTGAGAATCTTAACAGAATTATTCAGCGAAAAAAATGTAATTTTTAAATAATAAAAAAAAAAAAAAGCATTAGGATTTTGTACATGGTCTTTACACATATTTATCAATTCCATCCGAATGTACTACTTCCCTTATTAATTAAAATTAATTTTTTTTCCGATAAGAGTCAATATGAATATATACTTATTTTTGTTTTGTTCGTACAAATCAGCTGTATTTCAGGAAATTGAACTTTTTATAACTTTTGTTTTTGTTTTTTTTATACTTCATTTTTTTTACAAATATTTTTTCATTGTGTTAAAAACTTCTAAAACTTAAATTCTGAAATTCGTCCTTAACTTACATACGATAGTATAAAATTATTAGAAAGATTATAAGTTCCACAATTTGTTTATTATTGACTATTACTCACTTCTTTGCCCCAAAATAAAACTCGGACCAGGCAGTTCGAATTAACTGTTTAGTTTACTTTTTAGCAGCTAATGAAATTCTGAAAATCTTATCAAAATTACATAATCTTTTACCTTCGGAAGATTTTGGCTTTAATTTATGAAATATCATGTCATACCTGCAAAATAAGTTTAAAAGATACACATTCTTCCTTTATTTCTTTAACTCTTCTCTCGTTTTTCTTTCTTTTTCCTCCGTTCATTATAAGTTTGATGTATAGCTCTACCTTTCTTTTTATCCCCGTCAGGAGTAAATATACTATATATTTAGGGCGGGGGTTTCTTACGATTTACTCTCTGATTTTTTTTTTTTTTCAACGTTGTGCTAAGTTAAGGTGTTTTTTCTCTATTACTTTTTCAGTGGTAGTCTGTGGGATATTATATTTACTAACCCATGTTACAGTAACAGTATTACCAGACTTTTTGTTCACACTTACATACTTATTTACCTGTGTGTGTGTGTGGTAACTTAATACCCATGAAAATGATGGATAACATTTATGTTGTACATTTGATTTCTATAATGAATATAGTCTAAGAAGCTTTGTTTTTACAAGATTTCAATTATTTAAAATCGAAAACCAATTTAAATAAGCTAACTTTTTTCAAAAAGAAGTTTTGTATAATTCATTCTTTTTTCAGTAGAAACAATTGAATTGTTTAAATTTTTTAAATTGTTTTAAAAGATTTGCTATTTATTTTGTTAAAATCTATAAAATCTGAATTGTTTAGAATCTCAAACTACTTAAATTGGTGAATTAATATTGAAAACCAAAGTTCTGTATAAAACTTAGTTCTATTTTTTTTTTTTTTTTTCATCTGCTGTGTATTTTCTTAGAAACTTATCCATTTGTTCAAAAAGAAACTTTTTTGTTAAATGTTCAATGTGTTTCGTTTTAAAATTATTTCTTTACAAATTTATTCAAGTTGAACAGAAATTTATTGAAGAGAATTAAAAGTAAAGGAGACGGAAATTCATTTACTTTTTAAATCTTGAAAATGTTCTGCTATTTTTTTTAATTTTTAAATAAGATTTTGCATTTGAAAAGATTTGATTAATTACAGAAAATACTATGACTCAGTCGAATAATTAAGTACGAACGTTTTAACTAAAGTTTCTAATAGCAATGCATTGTTTATTGATGGATTGATTTTAACGGCATGTCAACCCATTTCATTATGCCTTGTGGGGTGGGTCTGAATAAGAATTTGTCGGTGGTTAATTGTTGGAATTATCATCCGAGCTACTCAAATCTAAAAATCCACTGTTTAAAGAAAAACGCTGAGACACCCTTGACGTCAGCCAAAAACAACTTTACGAGTGAATTTCTGTTGTCAACACCCGAACTATTTTTTGAAATAGAATAATTTTGCTGGCCGTTCGGAAAGAGTTCTTAATTACAGGATAAAATACATTGTATGGAAAAGCTCTTCTTTTTAGTACAATGAGTTATTTCATTATTACTTATATTTAAAAGAGGAAATTCCTGTACGCGATAAAGCGGAACCCCCTTTCACTCAAATCACAAAAGAAGCAGCCTGTTTCTCTTATATAAACAGTCAGTCGGTAGCCACTGGCAAAGCGGGGCCCGAAGGGGTGAGGTAACTGTTCTTCTCCCAACATGCTCTCAAGGACAGATTTGGGCCACCAGCAGGTGGGCAATGACGTCATTTTCAAGCATCGCATAGCACTAGATTCTTGGGTCTTCTTCAAGCTATATGAGCTGGACTCACATTATATTTCAAATGAGTCCAATTCCAGCAGTAGGCTCATCTGTTACATTGCACCAAGTGTGCCAATGATCAGCAAATATCTAGCTGGGCTCGAGCCTTGGCTTGTGCCTGACCTCCCTCTCCCTAACCCCCTGCTATAGAAAAGACCTTGTGTCAAGTCCTATCTGATGGTTGGCAGAGACAAATATCAGGGCTAACAGCCCAGAGGAGAGATATGTTTCTCTTCAGCAGTCTCTGGACAATGTGGTTATCTACACCTCTACCACCAGCCAAGGTGGAATCCAGACGCAGTACAGCCAATGCCAGCTTCCAATCAATCACCACTGCTCTTTCTCACTCAAACATCTCTTCTCAGGACTAATCTCTGAAAGTCATAAACCAGCTCTTAGAGCTAACTTCAGAAAGTCTTCTGGAGATACCTCTCATCTCTTCACTACACCTCTTGGCAAATACCACTAGACAACAATACAGCTCCAGCTTCACCCAGCAGCATACTCCAGCACCACCAAGCAGCAAGCTCCTGCATCATTCATTGCATCTGACTAGATCATGAAACAGCATTCTAGTCCATGAGCTAGATCTCTGCTCAGATTAGCATCAGCACTTCAAGTCTACATCAGTTAACAAAGGATTGCATAAACCAGGACATTGATCATCTAAGCTAAAAACATCTTCAACCATCTCCAGCTACAACTACAATTAGCACTGTAAACAATACATCAATGTTTTTAAAATTGTCTTGTGACTTTTAGAGAATATTATGATGAAATTATATGTTCCATCAAGAAAAATTTTGAATCAAAAGGAGAAAGAAAAAAGAGTAAAGAAAGAATGAAGTATTATTTAAACGGCCGATTTTTCCTGAAATAGAGGTTTTCTCTAGGTTTTTGTGTGATTTTTTTTTTAAGTGTCCATCATTGATTTGATATCACTAATATCACCGCTCCCTGTCCTGATGATGATTCATTAGAACCAAAATGCTATAATGTCAACTTTGTTTCTCAATTTCTTCTTCTGCTTGAATTACCTTGTTATCAAAAATAACGGCTGGAGAAGAAGCTAGACGGCAATTACACAAGAATGCTGTGTGCAATCTTGAACAAGTCCTGGCGGCAACACCCCACAAGACACCAACTGTACGGCCACCTGCCTCCTATCACAAAAACTATTCAAGTTAGACGAACCAGACAAGCAGGACAAGCAGAGATGTACTCTTATGGACCCCCACACATGGCCGTGCAGGACGACCAGCACGAACATACATTCAGCAGCTATGTGAGGATACGGGATGTTGTCCTGAAGACCTGCCTAGGGCGATGAACGAAAGGGAGGAGTGGCGAGAGAGGGTCAGGGATATCCGTGCTACCAGTGCGACATGATGATGATGATATATATATAGTGTTTGTGTATAATTTAAACAGTCGATACTTTGTACAAACGAAAGAATGTGCTATGGTTACCATTGCTGCCCCTTCATCTCTCGCCATTTACTTGGAAAAGTTTGAGAATCCTTATGATTGATTGATTTCTTTATTTAATGGCATATCAACCTTTGTAGGTTATTTAATGCCAAAGCCATTCTTTTAGAAGAACTGTAGTGGGACTATTAAACCCATAGCTTGGAGGATAAGGGGGTTCATACCTGTCCCAAAGGTATTTGCCTGAAAGTGAACGTAATAGCACAACTGGAGTACGAAATCGCTTACTACGATTCCGCAGTCCATCACTTTAACCATTACACCATGAGGGGACCCCCCTGAGAATCCTTACATTAGGAGTTGCTTGAGGTGTAATAGATTCTGTGATAGAAAATGGACCTGGTAACTTGAGTTCAATTCCTGGATGAGGTTGTTTATATTATACATAGTGCTCATGCTCTTGAGTAAGGCATGAATCCAAATAATCTTCTTGTTATGGGTAAATTGAAGAGCAGACTGGGCCCTTTGAATTTTGTATGGCAACTTGTGTACCATAGCCAGATACAGCCATGTGTGAAATGAACATATAATGTTCATATATATATATATATAACACAGAACATAGGAATCTCGAAAAACACTTACCACTTCTCAGGTACGAAACTTTTTATTACCTTTTGAGTTTAAAGGTTTTTCGACATAAGGAGAGAGAGGCACAATCTTTCTGTTCCGGCCTTTTCATCTGCCCCCCCATCTCATGCGACACCTGCCCAAGGCCTCTGCGAGCAAGCGAAAGTCAATCGTCTCGTCCAGTGTCTAGTCTCAACTCTAACTTTCTTCAAATTCCCCAAATCCTCCGCGCACTTCCGGTGCGTGACGTCATTCGCACTCTGTAACCCCGTTTCCCATCTCGGGCTATTGTGACATCTCTGCTCTGCGCACGCGCACGTGAACACCTATGTTAATGTTGCACCTAAGTAACCCATGCACTGAGCTGAAAGGTTCTCAGCCTAATTAAACCCAAAGGCATGAAACGAAATCCCTCGGCCATTATATTACACTTGTCTCGGAGAGAGAAAACTCAAAAATCAAACCTCTTAAACTCCACTTAAAAAATTGAACTTCTGTTGCATTCTGCTTGTGTGGAGGGGTTGCGTAAACACATTCTTACATCTTCTCTGAAATTAAAAATGACTGCTTCCTTTACTCCCAAAGAATTGATGACATATTCTGCATAAACACATATGGAGAAACCAAACTGAACAATTTCTCAACCAATTTAAGTATGATGCACAACTCAATGAAGTTTGACCGCAAAAAAAAGTCAACACAATCAATTGCAATTTTAGACATTCTGATATTTATTGACAAGAACAGACAACTACAAATAATACTGCACACGAAACCCACTAACTCACTCAACTATTTCCATTACAAATCTTACTTCAAACATCTCAAAGATAGCCTTACCTACTTACTAGCACTTAGATTAAGAAGAACTTGTACAGATAAAAATGAACTGAAAAGGCAAAGGTGATAAATAAAAAGAGCAGTTCTCAGTACAGGGTTACTCTTGCACATTGAAAACTAGATCAAGCCATTTCTACCCCGGGGTTGTAGATCCTAAAACTAGAATCAAAAGAAAAGCTTAATCCTTATGTACACCATTCAACTTTTTCACAAGCAGATAATTTTTTTAAATCCTTGTATAAAGGGCAATTTTTTTTTTCAGAAAATTTACAAAATAGATGTTTATTAAAACCAGTCAATTAATCATTTGACTCCGACCCCACCAAAAAAAAAACCTCTAATTTTATCAGCTATTGTGTGCCATATTACAATTGCATTAAAAAAATAAAAAATTCTCTTTTAATTATGACATTTTGAAAAACAAACTCCTTTACACAACAGTAGGGTATCCTAGTGATGTTTCTGTATTGTGAATTGATTAATGAGATGTGAATTGGAAAATGCCTTACATTGAGCTACAAAACAAAAATATCATTCTGTCTGTATACCATTGAAAACATAAAATGTCAATCTGCCTGCAAAAGGGTTAAGAACACTGTCCGACCACTTGTTCAAATAATAAAAAACTGTTTGGACATTTTGAAATCAAAACATAACTTGAAAAATATTTTATAAAAACCAGGCATACTTGCCACTTGTTGATCTTATATTCCTAGAGAAATGATTAGAAGCAACAATGTACTAAGTAATAAAGTAATCCCTAAGAAGTCCACAATAAAATCTGCAACAATTTTGTCAGCCCTGTACAGAAATTGACTCATTAAAAAGATTTGGAAATGGATCATGGTTGATGACAGGGCTTTGAGATTAATGATGTGTCTTTGTTTCAGAGACACGGAGCCACTGAGCCACTAAGTTGTGGATGCCCTGTGGGATTAGAAACTTAAAAAAAATTAGAATTAGTATAAGTGTACATATCCAGGTTAAAGTAGAGCAATCCAGAGAAAGGAGTTGCACCCTCCCTTACAACTCAGTGCAGTAGCTATTAAAAATGGAGCCTTCTTGTCACCCTCGACTACGGTCGCCAACGTTATTTACTTATTATTAAAAGATGAAATTTTTTGTGGATTTTTACATCGTTTTGGGGTAATTTTTTTTTTTTTAATTTGTGCAATTCTATAAAAAAAAGTTTTGTTTTACAATAGGTGAATAGTTGCCTCATTCTTTTTTTTTTTTTTTTTTTTTTTTTTTTTATGCCCTGAATTTGAAAATAGTTGAAAATAGTTGTAAAAAAGTTGGCAACTGTAGTTGAGGGCAACCCAAAGGCTCCCTTTTCGATAGCTACAACACCAAAGTGTATGGAAGGGCGCTTCTCCTTTCCTTGGATTGCTTCACTTTGCCCTTGATCCCTACTTTCTAATGCTGAGTGTTATGCAAGGAGGCATCAAGTACCATTTTTTGAGTCTTTAGTATGACTCGACCTGGGATTGAACCCAGGTCTCCCGGGCCATTGACAAACACTCTAATCATCATGCCAAATTCTAAAGTAATTACAAAGAAATATTATTGTTTATCGTAGGCAAAGTATTTATTCTGGTACCAAACTTCAAAAAAGTTTTTAAGAATGGATTCATTCTAAAAATGATCCTTACTACCTACCAACTCGACTAATGAGAGCACTGATTTTGTTATAATCCATCATCTATTGGTTAACCCAAATTGGACTGAGTCCTATACAATTAGTATCAGTATATGGCTATTAATACCGGACATTGGCCTAGGGGTTAGAGTGTTCGCCAATGGCCCGGGAGACCCGGGTTCAGTCCCAGGTCGAGTCATACCAAAGACTCAAAAAATGGTACTTGATGCCTCCTTGCTTAACACTCAGCATTATAAGGTATGGATCAAGGGTAAAGTAGAGCAATCCAGGGAAGGAGTAGCGCCCTCCCCTACACTTTGGTGTAGTAGCTATCGAAAAGGGAGCCTTCGGGTTACCCTCGACTATGGTCGCCAACTTTACTTACTTACTATGGCTATTAGTATATAGATCTATCAGGATATACATAAAAACACTCGAATACAGAGCAAATATGTCTGTAACACAAAGGAAGAAAATGCAACTTATGCCATTATAAATTTATTTCAACAAGTTTTTCTCTGCTTCTTCAGATGCCGTACACATTTTTTGTGGAGAAACCATCTAAATGAATTTATAATGACTTGGTAACTGTAGTTGAATTTTCTACCTTTGCATTACGTGCACACACACATACACACACATATATATATATATATATATATATATATATATATGGTAGATTTTGGTGATTCTGACAAGATAAAAATAAGTGGAAAATGGATGACTCTGAACAAACTTTTTCAGAGTCTGAAGAACTTTTGTGAATAAAGAATGAAATATTACCTCTAAACCTATTATAAGTGTTCAGATTTATTCACTTTTCCACTAATTTTTAGCATATGTTATTCTGCAGAATGATCACTCAGGTTTAGTACATAAATTAAAAAAACACGACAGATCCTATTTTGATTTTAATTTTACTATAAAAAAGAACAATATTTATCATTTTCTTTTTATCTTCAACATTTTGTTTTAAATATTGTATCATTGAAATGTTTACCCTCATGAGCCATACACAAACTTAAAGCCTTTCTCTAAAGTTGTGAAGTGCTTGTCTTGACATTGCCTTAGGTATTGCTACATTTTCATTACAAATAAAATCTTTCTGTTCATTTATTGTCTGTGACTGACATTTAAAGCCTTGAGCTTTCAGATATCTCTTCATGAAGTAATCACTCAGATATACACCTATTTCTAAATGCTTACAAAACAACTGCTATGTTGCAATGAGAACAAAATAAAAAAGGTTAATTCACAAATGTTGGACTGTTTGAAAGTGGGGTACTAGACGTCCATAATATAGGTAAATAAGTAAAAGTAAAGTTGGCGAACCCAGTCAAGGGTGACCCAAAGCTCCCTTTTTAATAGCTACTGCACTGAGGTGTAACGAAGGGCGCTACTCCATTCCCTGGATTACTCCACTTTACCCTTGATCTGCACCTTATATTATTGCTGAGTGTTATGCAAGGCAGCATCAAGTACTATTTTTTTAGACTTTGGTATGACTCGACCTGGGATTGAACCCTGGTCTCCCTGACTATTGGCTAAGTACATCATATTTATGGGCTTGAACTTTAGTAGCAGGATGAGATCCGCCAATCATTGACATGTCGAGGCATATAAGAGGAGGGGCAAATTATCCTAATTTATCTTACTTGACTTGCAGTCTTCTACTGACAAGATGTATCTTTTGTCTTAAGAATTCCACAACTGGAGGACAAAATGGCTACCCAAATTCTAACAACAAATGCATGATGTTCACCATTCCCTGTCATGATGGTTACTAAGATGGTATGACTACTACTACTATTCAAAAATATATCTCGCTCCTGCTCACTGCTACTTGTGCTTGCATAGTAGCAATTTTGATTCCGCAAGATTGTTTTGCTATGCCCTGTATAATATATTAAGTTCACTTACCGTCATCTCCCTTTTCAATAGCTACTACACTGAGGTGTATAAGTGGGCACTACTCCTTTCCCTAGATTGCTCCACTTACTTTTGATTTATATTATAATGCTGAGTGTTAAGCAAGGAGGCATCAATTATCATTTTCTGGGTTTTTGGTGGAAATAGAACCACTTGACATTTAAACTGTGTACTTAGGCTAAACTAAGTTACTTGAAATAGAACTGTTTTTACATTTAACTTTGAGTAAACAAAATGCTGTGTATTTATGCTAAACTGAATTGTTTGAAATAGAACTGCTTGATCATTTAAGTGTGAGTAAATAAATGACTGATGTTTAATTGAATTGTCACTGATAAATGGCAATACTTGAAAATATTAAACCGTGTACCAACAAATGAATGATAGTTAATATAATTATTTGTATAAGATAGAAATAAGTGAAATGATTGAACTGTGTGAAAAAAAAAATCTCTGGCTCATTTAAAAATGTTTTCTACAAAATGTGTTTAGAAATCATATTTGATATATATGTATAAAAAGGATTTGGCATTAAAAAACCTGCAATGGTTGATATGCCATAAAACCCAACAAACCCAGACCATATGTATTTAATATATATGTATAAAAAGGATTTGGCATTAAAAAACCTGCAATGGTTGATATGCCATAAAACCCAACAAATCCAGACCATATGTATTTAATATATATGTATAAAAAGGATTTGGGATTAAATAATCTACAATGGTTGATATATCATAAAACCAAACTAAATCATATATATTCAATATATATGTATAAAGAGGATTTGGCATTAGATAGATAACCTACAAGGGTTGATATGCTATAAAACCATACCAAACCAAACTTGACAAGTTTTAACCTTAACTCATCATCAGGAGAAAATTTTTTGTGAAAAAACTATTTTTTCAGAAAGATTTTTATAGTGATAAAAGTAGTTGATAAACAATGAGAGATCCAATGAAAAATGCACTGGTGATGTAGTCAGTCCATTTGTTGAATGAAAATTGTTTTTCTGTTATCCCAGCGTCTTAAACCGTCCTTTAGATATATATATTGTAGTGAAGACACCTAGCTAATGGGTTTTTCATTTGGGAAGTCTCTGTTAAGTTTGGGTGGAACACATTTCTAATTAGCTTTGACAACTGGACGAGCTTATTTGTTTGTGTCCAATTCAGTCAGCACAGCTTATTTAAAATGGTGTCATTTATTTTTGTGTGTTTCTATAATCCATGTAAGATTGTCTAATGCATCTTTTAAAAAGTTCTTTCAATGATAGCTTATCATGTATCTCTGTTAAAATCATTTGAGAGCAAATGTTGTTATGATTCCCTGTAGTTCATAGATTTGTTTCTGTGTTCATTGTTAAAGTAAAATTGCCTTGATGATTTTCTAATATATTGTTTTTAGCAGTATTTGCAGTCCTCTGTGTGTGTGTGGTAATAAAGTAGCTGCCTCCAAATACCAGTGAACTTGGTGCTCAGCTGAGTGACTAACAACCAAGGGTCTAATTTTCTAAGCTTTTGCTTAGAATTAGCACAAGACTGCATGGATTGGGCACCCACTGAGAATCGAACTCACTCGTGATGGTTTGCTAGTCTAGCATGCTAACCATTACCAAGGGTCAATCATGTCATCTCTCACAGTAAATGTGAGAAACAGTCACTGACAAGAGCTGGGGATTTTTTAAAAGGGTCATGCAATCAGTGGCAGAGCAACGTATATCAACCTAAAACTAACTATGGGTGAATAGTCGAGCAGTCTGGTTTCTTTAGATTTGATATTGCAACTCGTCTAGGAGAAGAGAAACTCTGAATTCAAACCAACATTACTCTACTTAAAAACTGGCCTTGTGTCACACCCTGGCTATGGCTGAGGGCATAGATAAATCTATATATGATTTTATGTACATGTTTTGTTTTGTTTTTTTTAATTTATTTTAGTTCAGTTGCTTCTTGTAACAAAGCCAAAAAGATTTATGAGAAGATTCAAACCTCTACTGCCATACCACAAACATATTTTATTCCCCAAATGTTCTGATGTAGGAAAAGTCATACTGGACAGCTCTTGACATCAATATATCACTAGATTTCCCTGAATGCATTCTGGAGATCCTTTGTTTTTGCAGATTTCAACATTTTATAGGCAATAGCAATGTAGAAACAGGGATTTACTGGCTGGAATTCAGGCTGCCCAGATATATTTATCACAATTATTTGTATATAAGACACTATTTTTTCAAATTTTTCAGCCCAAAATTTAGGGATGGATTTATACGTGAGAACTAGATAATTAACTTTTTTCTGGCCTTTTGCATTACTATAATCTGGATGGCATGATAGAAACTAAATTATATCTATGATCTAAACCAACTAATGTGTTACATACACTTGTGTTTTAAACCATTACAGGGAAATGGCCTCTGGAATGTGTGTTTGTTTATGATTTGTTTCTTATGTTGTCAACTTATTTTCAATAAAATTTTCTATCATTTTCATGTGGACATGTCTTTACCTTTGAACCGGCTCATTGGCTGAGTTGGTAGAGTGTTCGCCAATAGTCCTGAAGACCTGGGTTCAATCTCAGGTTGCATCATACCAAAGTCCTTAAAAATGGTACTTGATACCTCCTTGCTTAACACTCAGCATTATAAGGTACGTATCAAGGGTAAAGTGAAGCCATCCAGGGAAAGGAGTAGTGCCCTCCCCTACACCTTTGTGTAGTAGCTATTGAAAAGGGACCCTTTGGGTTGCCAACTTTACTTTAAAGTGGCTCATTGGCCCAGTTGGTAGAGTGTTCACCAATGGTCTCGGAGACCTGGATTCAATCCTAGGTCGTGTCATAACAAAGACTTTAAAAATGGTACTTGATACCTCCTTGCTTAACACTCAGCATTATAAGTTATGTATCAAGGGTAAAGTGGAGCAATTCAAGGAAAGAAGTAGCACCCTCCCCTACACCTTGATGTAGTAGCTATTGAAAAGGGAGCTTTCTGGTCACCCTCGACTATGGGCGCCAACTTAACTTACTTTTATTTAACGCTTAGGAACCAAAAGTACTGCTATTCTGGTACTTTCCCATAGCATGGAGGTTTTGTAGGATATTCACATAAAATGGAATATATGTGCTATAATCAAACAGGTGACATCTCCACACTAGACGGAACCCCTCTTAAACTAATAGACAAATTCTCTTACCTAGGAAGCAGCGTCTCATCGACCGAAAATGACATCAACATGCGGCTAACGAAGGCATGGACAGCTATCAATAGACTATCGATCATATGGAAATCAGACCTAACCGATAAAATGAAATGCAGTTTCTTCCAGGCAGCTGTCATATCGATACTACTGTATGGATGCACTACATGGATGCTAACAAAACAGCTGGAGAAGAAGCTAGATGGCAATCACACAAGAATGCTGCGAGCAATATTGAACAAGTCCTGGCAGCAACATCCCACAAGACACCAACTATACGGCCACCTGCTTCCCATCATGAAAACTATACAAGTTAGATGAACCAGATATGCAGGACACTGCTGGAGAAGCAGGGATGAGCTCATAAATTATATACTCCTATGGACCCCCACATATGGCCCAGCAAAAGTAGGATGACAAGCACGAACATACATTCAGCAGCTATGTGAGGATATGGGATGTAGCCCTGAAGACCTACCAGAGGCCATGAACGATTGGGAAAAGTGGCGACAGAGGGTCAGGGATATCCGTGCTAGTGGCATGACAAGATGATGATGATGAAGCATTTGTGGTCAAAGAGTTTAACAATATAGATTCTTATTTTTAGTTGATCTGAATTAAAAGTTGTACAAATTGTTAATCTAATTCAAACTTAGTGGCTACAAATTCCACAAAGTCGATGCATATTATACACGAGATGTTTTATTTTTCTAGAATTTTATTGCTGAAAGATGATGTATATTGTAGACAAATGTTTGTTTTACTTGATTAATTAGATTATTTCTTGGTAACTGCAAAAAATACTGGCCACTTGGTTTCTAAGAGTTAAGGCAGTAATATTTCTTAATTTCCCTTAAGTTGCCAAGTTTAGCATTTATTCTTCATAGAAACATTTTCTTTACTCTGTAATCAAAAGCTTAATTTGTATTATCATAAGTACCGTCTCTTATGAAAGAAAAGTAGGGAGGATTGCTCATGTGTGCTGAACTGTGACATCATAAAAGAATTTTAAAGTTTTGTAAAAGGAATTGGTAAAAAGTGAAAGATATTCTATTCTCATCATAATGAAAAAAAAACACCTCTAAATTCAAACCAGTTTTACCTTACTTAGCAGTGAATGTGTCAAAATTTATTTATAGAAATATATTTTTTCTTAGATATCCTTGAAGATTTCTAATTAATAAAAAATATTGAAAAGAATCATTTTCTCTTTATTAGAAATGAAAGGAACAAGCTAGAATTGCTTATATGTTGTTCAAATAATAATGAAAGAATGAAAATATATATATATATGTATATAGTACAATTTGATGGAGACTCAAACTCGGTTAGGTCGTCATAATGAATTTATGCTTCTCTCTCGTCACAGAGCAGCAAATTTGGAGTTACAGTTCATATTCAGAAGACAAAATAAAGGAATCAAAAAATAAAAAAGTAAAAATCAAAATTAGAAAATAAAAAAAACTAAAAAAAAAAAACAATAAAAATAAAAATAAAGGTGGAAATCAAAATACAAGTTATTTCATTCATAGGCATGGGCAGAGGGGGTTGAGGATTCTTATAAATCTCAGGGACAGCTCAATGTATTATTTATAATAAATACCTTAAAATTCCCTTAGCTAACGTGGTGCGCTTGTTGGCCTAGCGGTCTGAGACTTATTGTAACGTAAAGTTGGATGGGTTTCGATCCCGGCTTTGAGCGTCCTACCTGTCTAGCTCCACTGAAGAGTTCTGATAGAACGAAACAGTTTGTCTGTGGATGACTATATATATATATATATATAGGAAGAACTGTAAATAAATCCGACAGTATGAAAATGTATACAGATAAAAAGCACAAGGGCTACTGAAGATGATTTTATTCATTGAATTATTTGCCAGTGTTAAAAGTTTGATTTTTAGACCCTCATCATGAAAGAAGACAACATCTGTTCTTCATTATCACCCAACAATCCCTTAAAATCCATAAACTTATTATTCCTCTATGACCAATTATTTCAGGGATTGGTTCTGTGTTTGATAATATTGCTAAATCTTTAGCCAAAATGCTATCCCCTCTCTTCACCACTATTAGCAATCTATATATCAGGAACTCTTGTGATTTATTTGCCCAGTCGGCTGGAGCTGTCGAATCCACCGCATGCATCTTTGCACTACTGGATATGACACTAAACAATCTGATGGTGAGGTTCCAGTAATGCTGGAGCTTTGGGGAATGTGGAGTACCCCTTCATTGCCATTGCTCCCAGGTTCACTCTTGCCCGGAATGGTAGCACCTGATAGGGCCCTATCTATGTGTTAAATAGAACTAACTGCATACTTATGCTAAATTGAATTGCTTGAAATAGAAATGTTTTTGACAATTAAACTGTACTTACATCTAAACTGCGTGCTTATTCTTATCTGCGTTATTTAAAATGGAACTGATTTTTTACATAGAAACTGTACTTACACTAAACTGGTTTGTTTAATATACGTAGAACTCTTTTGACATTTAACTGTACTGAATTAGAACTGCTTGACTGTTGTATCGTTGGTTCAATAAAGGTATTCCACAGGTACAAGCCGAAGAGTTGGCAAGTCTATCAGAGAGCAATTAACGCTTTTTTCCCCTGAAGTAGTCAGACACCATCCATTTATATCTTTACCGGTGTCATACTAAAAAGAGTCACTGAGTGTATAGTTCTGGTATAACATTGACTAAACTGAATAGCTTGAAATAGAAATGTTTTTCACAATTAAACTACAAAGAGTTAATATGCCATAAAACCAACCAACCAAATCAAAATCAACAATATAAACATGTAAAACAAATCTCTAGCAAGTCTCTACATAAATCATTATGCACTAATATTTAAAGATAAATCCCTTGGTGCCCATGGTGTAATGGTTATCGTCGTACAGTATGGACACGGCGACACGAGTTCAAATCCTGGACAAGACTGATAGCAATTCACATAGCACTAATACCCTTGGCAAAGGTATGAATCCAATTATTCTCCCTCCAGCTATGGGTAAATAGTAGGACAGACTAGGTTCTTCAGCCTTGAAGAGGCAACTAGTCTAGGAGAAGGAAAACTCTGAATTCAAACCTGTTAAACTCCGCTTAAAAAATTGACCTTGTGTCATATCCTGCCCAAGCAGAGAGGTTAGTAAATATATGATATTTAAAGATAAATTTCTTACTGAGCAAATTGCCTTATAATTGAAAAACTTAACTGTCATTTGGCTATTATACATTTATTTCAGCAAAGGGAAACAAGCAATAATTGTAATAATAGTTACTTCTAATTATCAATTATAAAAATATCAATGATTGTAACAGTAATTATAATGCCGGTGTGACGGTTACTGTATTTTTGTTCCGAGGTTACATTATCCTCGAAAGACGGGGAGAATCTCTGTCGACAGTACTGTACCACCCAAGCTCTAAATTCTCCGTGACTAGTTATATTTTATTGATAGCTTTGAAAGCCCATATAACTAGTTAAGTATAAAGCTTGCGTATAGGTTTAATTTTTCAAGATACGGACGAATGAGGATGAGTCAAGGGTAAAGAGGTCGACGTGATATAAATGAACACGTGGGGGATTCCGAACCGGACAAACAATATGACGCATAGTTGTTTTTCTTCTTTTCTTTATATATGTATCTTTCTTACATATTTTATTTTAAAGAAAGCACAGTTGTAACAACAGAAAACAAAAAGCAAAACAAATACAACAAAAAATATACAGACATGTGGAGGGCAAGCCGCTTCCAATAGTATTTGACTATGTCCTTCCAATAAGACAAAGTTCTCTTTTTTCTTTTTTTCTTTCTCAACTTGTTTTAAAATTATACCCGTATCTTGTCCCCTTTACAATTAAAGGGAAGGAACTTACTCGTTCTTTCTCACATTTGTTTACTTTTTTTTCTTCTTTTAGCGAAGAACAAAAGTTTCTCCTCTTCGTCTTTAAAGTGGATATACAAATTTAAACAAATATGTTTTCCGCCGAAACTAGCTGTTAATGAACAACTGCAGAAATGTTTCTTTGGATAGTCTTGATACGAACCTTTATTTTGGTTACGTATATTATTTGTAATAAAATTTTTGACTAACCTTTTCTTTTTCCTTTCCTTTCTCTTGTTATTATTTTTTTTTTTCTTATGTTTGTTAGTTTCTTATAAACAAGTCGCAAGGCACCAGTTTTTGTTTTTTTTTTTTCTTTTACGTTGAGCCTCAGTTTCTTACCCAACGGAGTCAACGGCTTCTATTAGGCTATTCTGTGACTAGGATTTCCCCTTTCACCGGACCATGTGAAAAGGCGACCTTTCTCTTCCTTGGCGAAGCTTGGAACTGACTTTTTGGGTTTCGTTCTTTTTGGCGGTAAAACGCCCGGTCCTCATAGTAGTCCTTGCTTTCCTGCATTATAACCCTACCGTGGTCGATGGCCGTAACACCAGTATTCAGAATTAAAAAAAACTATAAAAATATAAAGACGTTAAATAAAGACTAGATTTCAATTTTAAACGGAAATCAAATAAAAAAAAATTTAACTAAACAAGATAAGTTTGATATTAGTAATAGTGGTTATCAGATGTTTCCATAATAAATAAATGAATAGAGATTTTTTTCTTAAAATAAAGTAGATTAATTTATTGACGAGATTTTAGTTGCTTATGGTTTTGCGAGTTGTATGAAAAATTTTAGATGCATAAGGATACATGACACTAGGCAATAACAGTACATCTGTTTTTGACTCTAAGTTCTTGCCCATATCTTTTTGTTCCCAGCCCATTTTGATTTTATTTATTTATTTATTTTTAACTAGTAAGAGTCCATTGAAAAAATATAAGATGTTTTTTTTCTTTTCATTCTGTGGGATTGGCTATTTGAAGAAGTTGGTTTCTCTTTGCCAGCTGAAATAAATTTATAATAGTCAAATGACACTGTTGAGTTTTTGTATATATGTATAAAAATGAAAGAATAAATTTTCAGAAATGGGATTGTCTTCCCATTAAACAAGGTTTTCTTTATAAGTGGTTGGTATGTTTGATGACACACGTATTTGGAATTTACAATACATCATATTTGTAAAGGTCATTTTCTAATGGTTTTTTTTTTTTTTTTTTTTTTTTTTTTTTAAGTTCAACTAGTATGGTCAGTTGACTTCTTAAATAGAAGTTTGGCTTACCTTTTAAAGCTTAAGTGTTTTAAGATATTTTTCTATTTCAAATATATTACTGGCAAAGAAATCAAAATTTTAATGATTTCACATCAGTTCCTCTTTGATAAATCCTCCTCAAATAACTTAAACAGATTGATTTTAACAGCATGTCATCCTGCCAAAATATTTATTAGTTTTCAGGGGTTTTCAAATGCACCTCTTGCCCAGTTGGCTGGGGCTGTAGAATACACTGACTGAACCTCTGCAGAGGGGTAAGACACACCCCCCCCCACAATGAGTGTCCTGGATATGTCACTAAGCAATCTCATAGTGAGGTTCCAGTAATGCTGGGGCTTTGGGGAATATGAAGCACCCCTTCATTGCCATTGCTCCCAGGTCCACTCTGGCCCGGCGTGGTAGCACCTGATAGAGCCCTATCTATGAGTTAAATAGAATTAATGGCATGCTTATGCTAAACTGAACTGTTTGACTAAACGGAATAGCTTGAAATTGAAATGTTTTTGACAATTAAACCATACCTACATTTAAACTGCATTCTTATGAACTGAAACCATACTTACATTTAAACTGCATGCTTATGCTAAACTGAATTATTTGAAATAGAACTGTTTTTTGACATTGAAACTGTATTTACACTAAACTGAATTGTTTAACATAAAACTGTTTTAACATTTAACTGTGTGTAAACCAAATCTGTACTTATACTAAACTGGATTTGCTGAATTAGAACTGCTTGACTAAACTGAATAGCTAGAAATAGAAATGTTTTTGACTATTTAACTGTACTTACATTTAAACTGCATGCTTATGCTAAACTGAGTTGTTTACATTAAAATGGATTTGGTGTTAAATAACCTACAACACTTGATATGCCATCAAACCAACCAACCAATCAAATGCATCTAAGATCTCCAAATGAACCTGAAGACATCTGTACACTCCTAGCATTTTTTAATAAAAATTTCAGCTTCTTAACCAAACCTAACAGTATTTATCATTTCTAAAGTAAGTAAAGTTGGCGACCTTAGTCGAGGGTGACCCAAAGGCTCCATTTTCAATAGTTACCACACCGAGGTGTAGAGGAGGGTGCTACACCTTTCCCTGGATTGCTACACTTTGCCCTTGATCCCTACCTTAAAATGCTGAGTGTTAAGCAAGGCGGCATCAAGTACCATTTTTTGAGTCTTTGGTATGACTCAACCTGGGATTGAACCCTTCCGGACCATTGACGAACACTCTACCTATTAGGTCAGGTGGAACATTATACAATCAAAATAAGATATTCATTACCAAACTCTACTGCTCGGAAACTCTATAAGCAAAAATATGAATATATTATGGTCCAAAATAAATGTAATTCTTATATATATATATATATATATATATATATCCATTTTTTTCCGACAGGAGGTTAGGGAATTGCATTCAGTATATCTTCATATTTCCATTTTTTGGTGTAATAGTTAAAGTGCCTTGAAGTAAGCAAGTTCAAATGCCAGTTAATCAGTTACTTTCACTTTTGGACTAATACTCATGGGAAAGGTATGAATCCCCTTATCCACACAAGGTATGGGTTAAATAGTATCACTGCTTTTCTTCTACAAGAATGGCTTTGGCATCAAGTTACCCACAAGGTTGATGTGCCATTAAAAACAAAGAAACCAAACCAAACTTGTGTTTTGAGGATTTTTTTTGCATGCAGTATTATCATATACGAGTAAGTTTTAAAGAGATATACGGGACCCTAGCAGGTATTACCACTCCAGGTCAGAGTGGTCCTATCAAATATGAATCATTTTTAAACAGGTCCCACAGATTGGGCCAAAGTAGATACTACAACTTAGGGTTAGAGTTGGCTTGGTAGTAATGGCAAGTAAGTGGTACTCCCTTTTCCCCTAATCTTCAGAAATGGAACTTTAAAAATAGTCATTGTTTTCTGAAGTTGTTATCTTTTATTTTATTTTCAGTCATTCTCTGTGCCATTGTTGCTATTGTGTTAGGTATATAGTGATGAATTTAAAGGTTTCCTTTAGGTTTATATGCAAATCAGTTGTCTTGCTAGAAAAACCTATCAGAAAAAACTTCATGAATGATTGAGACTCGTGCTAGTGACTTTCTGTTATGGTACCCAACCTGCGGACTGTAATGAACTCTTCCTGTTGCTATTAATATCGGGAGAATATTCATCTTGGTGGTGAAGTCTATTCCAGCCTAACACTTAGGCAGTCAGACTGATGTTCAACACTTTTCTATCTATGTTGTATTATACTTTCGTTAATATACTTTGTTCCATGTTAACTCGAGTTTGTGTCTTTCTTCTGGACCCTTTACTGGTCCACAACACTTTCAAAACATCCTCAGTGGAGAGTCTATACACTGAAGCTCATGAACCAATGTAACATATACATATATGTAAAATGTCCGTATGCATAGGAATCCCAAAACACTTGATGACTCTCGGTTGTTCAGATATGAAACGTCTATTAACTTTTTTTTGACTTTTAGTTTTTCAACACGAGGAGAGAGAGAGAGACACACAATTTTTACTATGCTGACTTTTCCTACATCATCCTTCAGTCAACTCTCCAGCTGAACTCTCGGCCCAGAGTCAAATTCTGACCTCACTGCGCACCTCTTGCAAGCCCACAAACTGGACTGGCCTCGCCCAGAGACAAATTTCAACTAGCATATCCACCAGACTAATCGGCTGGAGCTGTAGAATACACTGACTGCATCTCTGCAGAGGGGTAAGACTCCCCAAATGAGTGTCCTGTGGCCCAATTGGCTGGGGCTGTAGAATACACTGACTGCATCTCTGCAGAGGGGTAAGACTCCCCAAATGAGTGTCCTGTGGCCCAATCGGCTGGGGCTGTAGAATACTCTGACTGCATCTCTGCAGAGGGGTAAGACTCCCCAAATGAGTGTCCTGTGGCCCAATCGGCTGGGGCTGTAGAATACACTGACTGCATCTCTGCAGAGGGGTAAGACTCCCCAAATGAGTGTCCTGTGGCCCAATTGGCTGGGGCTGTAGAATACTCTGACTGCATCTTTTTAGAAGGATAAGCCCCCCCACCACCTCAATGAGTGTTCTGGATAAAATACTAAACAATCTAATGGTGAGGCTCCACTTATGCTGGAGCTTTAGGAAATATGGAGTACCCCTTCATTGCCATTGCTCCCAGGTCTACTTTGAGCTGAAGTGGTAGCACCTGGTCAGGTCCCATCTATAGGTCAAATAGAACTGTTTGACTTTTAAACTATGTGCAAACAAGTGATGTATGCTAAATTGAATTGTTTGAAATTGAACTGTTTGATCATTTAACTGTGTGTAAACAAATGACTGATGTTTAATCAAATTGTTAAATTATAATAACTGGAACCATTTAATAGCATGAAAATGAATGAATAATGTTGAATAGAATAATTAAATAGCAATATTTTTAACCACTTAACTGTGTGCAAACAAATGATTAATATCAAATAGAATTATAAGTGTTAAATAGCAATACTTGAAACCATTTAACTGTGTGCAAAAGAAAATAAGATCAGGCTAATTTACAAATGTTAACAAAATATGTTTACAAATCATATATATTTGATATATATGTATAAACAATATTTGGCATTAAATAACCAACAATGGTTGATATGCCATAAAACCAAAATATCCGCAACAAGCGCTGCCAAATAAAAACCCATATTAATTGCAGAAAACAGATTCCCAGTAAGATCAAAAGAGAAGAGACCACCCTGATTCAGCTCCGCATAAGCCATACCAAACTCACTCCCTCTTTCATCCTTAAACAAAGGCAAACACTAAAATGCTCATGTGGAACACCATATATAATGAAACATTATAATGGAAGACAAAATTCTTGCCCATACTCAAAGAAAATACTATTGCATAAAAAATATAAGTCAATAGATCCTAACATTATAATCAACTTCCTGAAAAAAAATGATCTTTAACCATAGACGTAAGTCTATCGACCAGATCCTCCTCCACAAATAGATACACATAATCGGATGTACGCACCCTCAACAGAAATTCCGACTTCACTAAATAGCAACAATCAAATCCAAAATACTAAACCAAGTATTTTATTACTAACTGAAGTATCACCTGAAATGAAATACAAATCATTGCACAAGTAACAACCGTACCCCATAAATAACTTATAAAACAAAAACGTCTTTGGTATAAATTAATCCAAGGGTTGATATGCCATAAAAATTTAACCAACCAATAACTTTATTGTACCTGAATCAGTAAAGCAGATAGTGTGTTTAACAAAGCTTACAAGAAGGAAAAGTTATATACTGTGTGGCAGAAATACCTTCCATATTTTAAACTATCACCTGTGTGATTAAAGGGAAGTTAGGTAAGTGACAATGCTAGCTCCATTCATTTTTTTTTTTTTTTTTTTTTTTTTTTTTCAGTTATGATCATGGCTTAACAGTAGAATCTGTAACAACTACACAAAGAGCTTTTCATGCTCATTTTATGTCACATTGGTATGATGCTATTCCGAATAAAAAAAAAAATAAATAGATACTGCTTTGTGTGGAAATTCACAATCAAATGAAATTTAGTGTCATACCGAAAAATTCCTTTTTTAGTGCTGTCTCTCCCCCTCCCCATAGAGGATTAGTTATTTAAGTTAGCCAACTGTAGTCAAGGGCAACCTGATACCTCCCTTTTCAATAGCTCCTACAAGGTGTAGGGAAGAATACTACTCCTGTTTCTGGATTGCTCCACTTACCCTTGATCCACACCTTACAATGCTAAAGCTTAAGTAAAGCGGTATCAAGTACCATCTTTAAGTTTTTGGTATGACTCGACCTGGGACTGAACCCTGATCTCTCAGACCTTTAGCAAACATTCTAACCATTCTCAGCTCTGCTGATAAGATTTTTAGCTCAGTCAGAAGTTTGGGGCATCCAGTGAGAATCTAATTCACCAGTCTTTAATATGAGCATTTCCCTTTGCTCTAATGCCCTTTTAAAATAATGAATACATCTCTCCTTGGCTATGGGTAAACAGTTAGGCAGTCATGTTCTTTTTTTTTTTTTTATACAACCATTCTAGAAGGAAAACTCTGAATTCAAACCATCTTTACTCTGCTTAAAATTGACTTTGTGTTGCATCTTGCTTGTGACAGAGGTTTGGGTAAGTACTAACATGCAAACCATTGGACCTCACAAAGGGATGTTCATATGCTTGTAAAATCAGCTGATTTTATGTTGAATTTGAGTGGTGAGGGGCCCATAACAGACACTGAAGGAAATTCTATTTATTATTTTATATATAATGTTACTAAATAGGCATAACTTTATTTATTTATCTATTTTTTTTTTTTTTTTTTTTGCTTCATTCATAAATGAATGAACTCCAATTCAAATAGTAAATCTTTCTATTTTTTTCACTTTGAAAATTCATTTATTACTGCATTATTGATTGGCATTATATTATTAACACCCTCAGCCAACTCCATCTCTGCAAATGGGTAAGTCCCTTCCACCCACCTCCCCCCTACAAGGCTGCTCATTGGCTGTCAGCCGCAAACTAATGTTTGAGGACTGGATCCTAGTGTCTAAGCAATCCATAACCTGGCAACTGAAGTCACATGATATGCAACTCTCAATTTGACAAGATGGGTGGTTAGAGAAGCTCAATCCTGGCAATCAGCTAGTCATATTAAACCCTAGCACCTATATGAATGTTGTTACTTGTGGCAAACAGGTACTCTAATCTCTTTTATCTTAAAGGTGCCAGAATGCGGTGGCCGAGGGTCAATTGTGCTGAGATTGCTATACTTGAAACCATCTTAGCTGTATGCAAACAAATAATCAATATCTAATTGAATTATTAGTGTTGGAATACAATACTTGAAACCATATAACTGTGCTAAAAAATGAGCTCTGTCTAGTTTTAAAATAATGTTATCAGACAAATATATATATATATATATATATATATATATATACTTTCTTTACGAAAAACAACAAAACCGGTCACATAGGATTATAAATTTATTTCCATCCTGTTACGCATTTTTGGAATTTCCAAAAACACGAAAAAAAATTAACAGGACTTCTTCAGATCTTTTAGATAAAAAAAACTAGAATAGACACAGAAAAGTGGGAGGGAATATTATTTCCATCCTGTTACGCATTTTTGAAATTTCCAAAAACACGAAAAAAATTAACAGGACTTCTTCTTGGCTATAAATTACCCACAAGAGTTGATATGCCAAAAAACACAACCAAACCAAATAAGATTTTCTTTTTTGCTTTATTCATGAATTCATGAATGAACAAACTATCAAAAAGTATGAATAATATCACTTTTCTATTTGCTTTGAAAATTTATTCATCCGTTCTTGTGTTATAAAAGCAGATCTATTACATACTGCTTTCTGATAAATAACAATGATGCAATTGGAATGAAAATATGTCATGCATGACTAAATAGTTGTGAATAACAACAGCTGCAGTACTAGTTGGTTTGCTTGTTTTTTGCTATTTTGGAAAGGGGATACACTATATGGTCCTATTATTTAAAGGAATTCAAAGAAATATGTTAGAGAAGTTTAAGTATACTAAATTTTTAAAAAGATTTTTAAAAAAGGCTTATTCAAAGAATGAAAACAGCGCATCTTTTTACAAAAAGCTTTGGAGTGTTGATTGATATTTGTGACAGTTTATTTACGAGAAAATCTATTGAAAAAAGTTTTGCATTAATGAAGAAAACTCCAAATTGAGATGGTAAACCTATTGTTGGGACCTATCATCTAAAGAGGGTTAAGCAACCCCCTTCTCCTAAAAAGTGTCTTTGATATGATATCAAATTGAATCTGGTGGTGAGGTTTCAGAATATGGAGTACTCTTTCATTGACATTCCTCCTGGGTCTTTTTTTGGCCCAATCGACTGGGGTTGTAGAATACACCAACTGCATCTCTACAGATGGGTAAGACTCCCCCATTGGGTGTCCTGAAAATGACACTAACAATCTGATGGTGATTGCAAACAAATGACTTATGCTAAATTGAATTGTTTGAAATTGAACTGTTTTATTATTTAGATGTGTGGAAACAAATGACTGATATTTAATTGAATTGTTAATGTTGAATAGCAATTCTTGAATGGACATGGGAGCGATGGCAATGAAGGGGTACTCTGCATTCCTCAAAGCTCCCTATCTGATTATATAATGTTATATACAGGACACTCATTGATGGAGTTTTATCCCTCTGCAGTGATGCAGTCCGTGTATTCTATAGCCCCAGCCAACTGGGCTTTTTTGTTTGTGGTAAGGAAGAATTGAACTTGTCCAGAAAGAGGAGTCTAGTCAAGTATATCAGGATAATGAGTTTATTGGATCTCAGATAATAAAGTTCAGCAAAAAGCAAGTTTTGTTGTGAAAGAGAAAAGAAGTTACAAAATCCTTTTTTACAACTGATAATTTTAATTCTTTCTTAATATCCACCGTATTTTTATTTTTATTTTCATTTTTTTTTATTTTTTATTTTTATCTTTATCTTTATTTTCTGATTTTTATTTTTTATTTTCCTTATTTTATCTTCTGAATACAAACTGTAACTCCACATTCGCTACTCTGCGACAGGAGGGAAGCATGTAAAGAGTCATCTGATGAGACGGAGAGTATAGTAATAATATTCTCCGCGCAAAATAGATTTATTATGACGACTTAACCGTTTTTGGGTCTCCATTAAATTGTACTATATATATATAGGCAGAATTTCTTCATTAATACATATTTGATTGAACATGATAGATACTTTTTGTCTACATATTTTTTTGTAAATCCTTTCGAATTGCCGTATTGATCTTATGATATTCGGCGGGAATTGGTTGATAAATCTTCCATAATTAGTTATTTCCCAAGTACTTTCTGCCCAATTTTGGGCCATTATCAGGGGAGGATCTATTACGAAAGTGATGTAACTTTTATATGCACATTACTACTTTGTAAGAAGAGTGTCTGTACTGTTGTGTTGTATAGCGTTTACTTTTCAAATTTGTTTCTATAAATAACGTCAGTAGCTAAAGACATTTAATAGCACTGGTTTCAAAATTAATTCTGTTAAGTTTGGGTTGTATGTTCCTGTTAGGATGATCTAACGGTCAAAGGGAGCTAAACCCTTTCTGTTTCAAGTGGAGTTACCTTCTCCCTTTTGACCCCTACTGTTTGAGTTCTCACGTGAATATGTGAGAACAGGACGAGATTTCAAATGGCAGACATAACACTGGCGATGAGGTATTTGACCTTAAAAGAATAAATAAATAAAAATGTCTGTCCCTGCAGAAGTTCTTAAAAAAATTTTGTTACAACAGCAAGAACAATTGAATTTAATAGCCACTTGGACACAAAAATTTCAGCTCCAAGACACTGATAATTCAGATAGCATTGACCTTGTGAACACTATTACAGAATTATCCTATGACGCTGAAAACGGCTACACATTTAATGCATGGTTTTTGCGATGGCATGACACTTTCCAACATGAATTCCCTGACAAAGACGACAACTGGAAAAAGCGGTGACTCATAGGAAAGTTGGGTACAAAAGAAAACCAAAGGTTCATAAAATTTATTTTACCCAAACAACCTTCCGATTTGACTTTCACTGAGACGATTGCTATTCTATCGGACATTTTCAGAGAACAATCTCTTTTCAATATCCGTTACAACTGCTTCAAGATAGCCAAAAGCCAGTCAGACGATTATGTCCCCTATGCCGGGCGTGTGAATCATGAGTGTGAGAGGTTCCATCTTCAGAGGCTGACAGAAGACCAGTTTAAATGCTTAATCTTTATAGCAGGTCTCCACTCACCCGACGATTCAGAAATATGTTCCCAACTGTTAGTAAAGCTAGAAACAGATGAAAAGGTGACAGTACAAGGTTTGACAGCTGAATGCAACAGGTTGTTAAAATTAAGGAAGGACACCATGTTAGTCCAACAACAATCCTCCTTATTTTCTCAACCATCACAAGTTAGCCCCGTCCATTCGAACAAATCCCAAAGCTCAAATAAATTTCCACCGTTCATATGCTGGTCTTGCGGCGAATGGCACTACGCACGGTTTTTTTCATTCAAAAAACATAAGTGCCAGGTGTACCATAAATGTGGTCATAAGGAAAATTTTTGCTGTCCTCCAAATGTCAAATCTCCTGATCACCAAACTCATAGTAAGTCTGCTCACCAAACTTATAAAAAAATGAATCAGCGGAGAAAATCACATTCAGTGTTTGCTACTTTCAAAGTAGGTTTCAAATCCTGCAGGAAATATATCAGTGTCGGTTTAAATGGAAATTCAAAAGGATTAACAAAAAATAGGTAGACAAAAAATGTCCATTTTGTTCAATCAAATATATATATGCTTCAACTTGTTCAAAAACTCATCTCAACATGAAATATTGCCTTGTTTTTTAAGTGAAAAACTACCCTTAAAAAGTCATTCATCGTACAAGTATATAAGAGTGTTCCTGAGGTAATGTTTTGTCTAAGAGGATGTAAAAACAAGTGTAAGTTCGATTTATTTAAATATAATCATCAAAAATGTAATCACCTTCATTTTCAACAACTGCAGCCCAACAAACCAAAGAAAAGATAAGATTGTTAGGATAGGTTTTTTACACATCCTCTATACTCACCAGATTTAGCACCAAGAGATTTTAATTTGTCTTGATTTCAAGAATATTTCAAAAGTGACTGAATATTCCAATACAAAAGTATAAAATGATCTTTCAAACTTACTTTCTGGAAAAACACTTGATTTCTTTAAAAGCAGCATTGAAAAAATTGCCTTCCTGTTGGGCTGCTGTCATTGGAAAGCAATGTGATTACATTTTTTATGATAAAAGTTTAAAAAATTTAACTTAGATTGGATTTTATATCCTCTCATGTTAAATGGAATTACTTTCTAAACATCACAGTATATATGAATATATGTATCCAATTCTTTTCCCCCCAGCTGTAGCGTAGACTGGGTTCTTTAACTTTGGTAAAAGCTACCAGCATGTATGTGTGTGTATATATATATATTTATATATGCATGTATATGTGTGTGTATATATATATTTATATATGCATGTATATGTGTGTATATATATATATTTATATATGCATGTATGTGTGTGTGTATATATATATAATATATATATATATATATATATATATATATATATATGTATATATGCATGTCAGTGTGTGAGTGTATGTATATATATATATGTGCATGTATGTGTGTATATATATATATGTGCATGTATGTGTGTATATATATATATATATGCATGTATGTGTGTATATATATATATATATATATATATATATATATATATATGTGTGTATATATATATATGTGTGTATATATGTGTGTATATATGTGTGTATATATATATATGTGTGTATATATGTGTGTATATATGTGTGTATATATATATATGTGTGTATATATGTGTGTATATATAGATGTGTGTATATATGTGTATATATATATATATGTGTGTATATATGTGTATATATATATATATGTGTGTGTATATATATATATATATATATGCATATATGTGTGTATATATATATATATATGCATATATGTGTGTATATATATATATATGCATATATGTGTGTATATATATATATATGCATATATGTGTGTATATATATATATATGCATATATGTGTGTATATATATATATATATGCATATATGTGTGTATATATATATATATATGTGTATATATATATATATGTGTGTGTATATATATATATGTGTGTATATATATATATATATGTGTGTATATATATATATATATATATATATATATATATATATATGTGTGTATATATATATATATATATATATATGTGTGTATATATATATATATATATATGTGTGTATATATATATATATATATATGTGTGTATATATATATATATATATATATATATATATGTGTGTATATATATATATATATATATATATGTGTGTATATATATATATGCATGTATGTGTGTATATATATATATATGCATGTATGTGTGTGTATATATATATATATATGCATGTATGTGTGTGTATATATATATATATGCATGTATGTGTGTATATATATATATATATGTGTGTATATATATATATATATATGCATGTATGTGTGTATATATATATGCATGTATGTGTGTATATATATATGCATGTATGTGTGTATATATAT
>OY757920.1:86768007-86785507 GCA_963585895.1 Sepioteuthis lessoniana
GCTCCAATTCTGGAGATCTGGTAAATGTGGAGTACCCTTTCACTGACATTACACCAAGGTTGACTCTGACCAGGATTGGTAGTACCTATGAGGGCTTTATCTATGGGTCAAATAAATCGATCCAAAAATTATTTGATTTGATTGGATCATGTGCAAAAAAGCAATTAAAAATACCCCAAAAACAATAAACAAAAATATTCTTAAAAAAAAAAAAAAAAAAAAAACTAGACAAAAAGAAAATGTAAATATGAACCTACAATAAACATGCTTCTCTAACCTCTATGCATAAAACAACTCTAGATAGGTTGACCTGCCATTAAAATCAATCCGTCAGTCACTCAGTTGTGAGAATCGAACTTTCAATTCATGATCTACAAACACGAGGCGCCCGAGGCGCCCCTAAAAATCAAGCGTAGCTTGAATTTTGGCACAAGGCTGCAAGTAAAGGGCAAGTAAGGATCGAACTCACTATTCTGTAATAATTACCCTTCCGGACAAGCTTGCTAACCATTCCACCTCTATGAAGTGCATAGATAGATAAACATACAGATAGCAAATTAGCTCGATATAAATTCACAGACAGATTATAGATAGCAAGCTAGAGAGACGGTAATGTAGAAAAAACAAAATAATTTCAAAGATAGATAGATAGGTATACAGATATCAAGTTAACTCGATGTAGACACAGATAGATAGATAGCAATTTCACAGAGATGAAATGTTTACTAAGTGTTTACTAAATGATGACGTTAAAGCAAATTGGTTTGGTAGATGGATTTCTTTTGATGATAAATAGAATTGGATTTTTTTTTTCTTAATAGAAGACAAAATAACTTTTGATAAAAACTGAAGGAAAATTAAAATGAAACTTTACCTGGTCGATTGCAGTTCGTGGGTAACAATGCAAATTATTTAATGGTTGACACATTACATCGACGGCACTCATCTTGGTTCGAATCTGGGGGGTTTTAACCTCTTAAATTTTTTTATATATAAAAAATAAATTTAAAAAAAAACAAACAAAAAACAAAACCCCCAGATAAACAAACCTACTTCAGATTTTAAACAAGTAACGTTAAGTACGTTCATATGTACCCTCCTTTTGTGTTGGTACCAATTTGTATCGTGACAGTCACATGAAAGAAATTCAATACTTCTTGATTTTCAGTTGAAAGATACACTTTAAAGAAAAAAAAATGTTTTCGTCAGTTCTTACTGCGTTTTTTTTTTTTTTTTCTGTTGTTTTCTTTTATCTAAACAGTCCTTTTTCTCACATTTCGAACTGTTTCCATCGTTTTGTTTTGAAATGTCGATTAAACATTGTTGAATTTACTTTTTTTACTAATGAAACAGAAAATGTAAATAATGGGATAAAAACACCAAAAATTTGGAAATTGAACAAATTGATGAATTCAAATATGTTTTTCTTTTTTTTTTTTTTTTTTGTAAATTGAAATTAAGTGAAAATACGGGTGTTGATTTTGGTTTGTGCTGTGTATAAATATATAAATATATATATATATATGTGTGTGTGTGTGTGTGTGTGTTGTGATAGTAAATTCTAAAAATTCCACATTGCGTATCTTGAAGTAGATTAAATATATTTTTTCGTCTCAAAGTAAGCCAGGTTTTTTAATTTTTTTTTCTATTTTTGGCTTCTTTTTCAAGGTAGAAATTTCCAGTTTTTTTTTTTTTTGTTGTTGTTTTTGTTTCTTCTTTCCTGTTTTTCTTTATTCCGTATAAATTGATGAGTTATTTTTTTTTTTTTTTGCTTTTCTGTTTGTTTGTTGTTGTTGTTTTTTTGTTGTTTTTTTTTTGTTTATTGTTGTTGTTGTTCTCGTCCCAAACTAAAAGACACGACTTTCTCTGTCAGAAGAGGAAATCACGAATGAAAGCCAAGCGGCAAGCTAGAATATTTCAATTCGGCGTGTTGTAGCTGTTATTCTAATGCTGGTAAGTAGTAGACTCCAAAAGATTTTAACATTGACAACTGCGCGTGAGAGTAGAAGGAAGAGGAGGGGGAGGCAAGTACGTGAGTAGTGGAGAAGGAAGAGAAGTCAATATGAGAAGGGAGGAGAAGAATGGTTGGTGGCGGGGTGGTATTTGTAGTAACGGGAGCTAAATTATAAAGAGACCATTTTGATGGAGTGAGGTAGACTGAGATGAAAAGAAGAAGAAAAATGCTGAGGAATATATATATATATATATATATATATATATATATATATATATATATATATTTGATGGGTAGAAAGATGTAGAATCAAGAGAAAAGAAACGAGTGGCGTATTTGTACGTTCCTAAAAAGGCAAAAGCAGAGAAAAAAAAACAAACAAAAAAACATTGGGTTAGCTCGAGGAAAATAAAGCAGGCTAAGATCTATCTATCTATCTATCTATCTATCTAATTTCCTTGTTTTTCGAGGATTGTTTTTCTATTTTCTTTCTTATCTTTTTAAAACTTTTTCGAGTAATCTACATTTTTCTATCTATCTATCTATCTATCTATCTATCTATCTTCTTGTTTTGTCTTTTTTCCCTTTTTTCATTTCAATTTAAAAAGAAATAATTTACATTTTCTGCTTTATCTCAGTCTGTAGTTAACAAACTAAGTAAGTAATACGAGGCGTACCCATAGTGTAATGGTTAACGTACTGAACTTTGGCATCGAAGTTAAGCGGGTTCGAACTCCCATTGCTCTGTTACGTTCATTTTCGAAATTTTGGAAATATATGAACCCCTCTAACACCCCGCCAACAATAGTTTTACCAGTTTTAAAGCTGTTCTTCGGAAAAGATGGCTTTGGTATTAAATAATCCACGCAGGCAGATATACCATTAACCAAAATCAATCTATGAAATACAGCTACAGCGAAGGAGTCTGACAGTAAAATCATCAGTTAAAGTTTGTTTAGTGATTAAAAAAATAAAATAAAATATAAACAAATATGACGGTAGATGAAAGTCGTAGAATGAATGGAGGGGAAGTGGAACATCTTTAAATCAACTGATATAAAGAAAAAGGCGAAACAAGAAAGAAAGAAAAATTCGAATATATAACAAGTAAGAAAACAGATTTAAAAAAAAGTGCGAAAAGAAGAAGAGAGAAATAAAAACAGAGAAAGAAATATCATGAACAAAGAAAGAAAAAAATATAAGAAGAGGGAAAGAAATAAAAAGCGACAGAAAAAGAACGAGTTGAAGAAAGGAAAGGTTGAAAAAAAAAAAAAAAAAAAGAATGAGAGAGAGGGGTGGGGGAGAAAAAGCGAAAGCAGGGAATACAAGAGAAAGAAAAAGAATTGTGAAGAAAAAGAAAGGAAATAAAGAATGAAAGTGAAAAAAAAAGAAGAAAAGCAGTTGACAGAGTTAACGAAGGAAAGAAAAGGAAAGAAAAGGAAAGAAAATGAAGAAAAAGAACGAAAAACAAAGAAAATAGAGAACAGTACTGAGAAGGAAAAAAAACAAATGAAAAAAAATGATTGAATGGGAAAAAACAATAAAAAGCAAAGAGAGAGAGAGAGAGAGAGATAGAGATAGAGAGAGAGAGAGAGAGAGAGAGAGAAGCAATAAAGATATATAAAAGAAATAAGAAAAAAAAAGAGAAAAAAAAAGAACAAGAACAACAATAACAACAAAAAGGGTCTTATTCAAATTATACAATTAAGTAAATTAGCTAACTGTAGTCGGGGGCCACCCGGAGCCTAACTTTTCAATTGCTGCTACACCCAGGTGTAGAGAAGGGTACTACTTCTCTGGATTACTTCACTCATCCTTAATCCGTACCTTATAATGCTGAGTATTAAGCAAGGAGGTATCAAATTTTTTGAGTCTTTGGTATGACTCGATCTGGGATTGAACCCCGATCTCCCAGGCCATTAGACGAACACTCTAACCACTATCTTAATAGCCCCCCCCCCCCAAAAAAAGGTGAGGGGAAGAATAAAGGAAAGTCTTGAAGACAGCTGTACCCAGACAGACAGAAAGAAGAGTGTGAATCAAAACTAATCTGTGTCTTTATTTTCTTCGAGGAGAAAAAAAAGTCGGTTCTTCAGATTTATTCCGACCTGCTGTTTTTTCAACGAGCGATACTAAAGAACTATATTGATTTGATTAGTCGTTCTCACTGAATTCTCAATTTTTATGGAGATTATTTCCTATTACCACCACCACGGTCACCACCACCATTGCCAACATCCCCATCACCACCAACGCCACCACTACCTTTAATACCCCCACTAACGCCACCACCACCACTAACACCATCACTACACACCGACAGCCATCATCACTATCATTAATTCTATTACCACCACCACCGTCACCACCACCATAGCCAACATCCCCATCACCACCAACGCCACCACCACCTTTAATACCCCCACTAACGCCACCACCACCATTAACACTAACACTACGGCAATCAACACTACTATAACTACTACTACCGCCACCACTGCACCACCATCATTACCACCACCGCCATTACCATCACTAACGATACCACCACCACTAACATCATCACTACAGCCATCACCACTACCAATACTACTATTACAGCCACCACCACCATCACCATAACTGCCATCACCATCACTCCTGCCATCACCAACATTACCACCACCGCCATCGCCATCACTAACACCATCGCTACGGCCATCATCACTATTATTATTACTATTACAGCCACCACCGCCATTACCATCACAAACACCACCTCCACCACTAATATCATCACTACGGCCATCATCACAACCAATACCACTATAACCACTACCACCAGTACCGCCATCACCGCTAACACCACCACCATCCCAATCACTACTACTGTTACAAACACCACACCGCCATCACCATCACAACCACCTCTATCACCTCTACTACTGCATCACTACGATCATTACCACTTCCACCACCACATCATCAGCACAACTATCACCATCACCACCATCAACATCATCATCATCACTATCCAGACTAAAGCATTATGCGGATCAGCCAGAATACTGAGAAGAGTCCTGCAAATCTGAAGAGACTTGTTGTCACTTAGACTCAAGTGAAAAAGCACCAATTTAAACTGGTATGAAAAACTCACAAGAAGTGAAATAATATATGCACAACCCAGAATCTGTCCCGGGGAATGATACAAACGAATCACATAATCTCGGCCAGACGACCAGACCTTGTAATAATCAACAACAACAACAAAAAAAAAAAAGACAAAAAGAGAACCTGCCGAATTGTGGACTTTGTTGTTCCGGCTGAACACAGAGTAAAATTAAAAGAAAGTGAAAAGAAAGATAAGTACCTGGACCTTGCTTGGGAATTGAAAAAACAGTGGAACATGAAAGTGACGGTGATACCAATATTGATTGGTGCACTTGGTATAGTCACCAAAGGATTGATACAGGAATTGAAGGACTTAGAAATAACAAGGCAAGAGGAGACAATGAAAATAAGAGCTTTATTAAGATTAACCAGAATACTAAGGAGAGTTCTGGAGACTTGAGGAGACTTGCTGCCACACAAACTCCAGAGATAAGCCATTGGCTAACGCTGGTGTGAAAAACTCGAAAAGCAAATGTAGGTTATGTGATGATAGAGACGAACCGTCAATCATATAATAACTGAATGCAGCAAATTACCACAAAACGAGAATGAGACTTGACGTGACTGGGTGGGCAAGGCGATCCACTGGGAATTGTGCAAGAAATTTATATTTGGCCATACGAACAAGTGGTTTATGCACAACCCAGAATTCGTCCAGGTAAAAGAGACGCACAAAGTTCTCTGGGATTTTGAGATACAAACGAATCACCTAATCTTGGCCAGACGACCAGACCTTGGAATAATCAACAACATAAAAAAATAAAAAGAGAGAATATGCCGAATTGTGGACTTTACCGTACTGGCAGACCACAGGATGAAAATAAAAGAAAGTGAAAAGAGAGATAAGTACCTAGACCTTGCAAGAAAAAAAAAAAAACAAAACAAAAAAAAAACAACTATGGCACATGAAGATGACGGTAATACCAATTGTAATTGGTGCACTTGGAACAATTACAAAGGATTGATAAAGGGACAGGAAAACTAAGAAATCAGACGACAAGTAGAGACCACCTAGACTATAGCATTATTAAAATCAGCCGGAAATCTGAGAAGAGGAGACTTGCTGTCACTTAGACTCTAGTAAGAAATCATCAGCAAACGTCGGTGGGAAAAACTAGCAAAGTGTAACAATAATAATAATAATAATAATAATAATAATAATAATAATAATATTAAACCTAGTTTTGATTAAACAAATAAAAGGACACGTTAACAAGTTAATTTTGCCGATTCAGCGTGTTACAAAGTGAAACTAAAAAAAAAGACCAAAAAAGAAAAATACTTGGATCTTGCCATAGAGCTGAAAAAGCTGTGGAACGTAAAGGTGACTGTGATACCAACAGTAGTAGGAGTCCTTGGAACAGCGCACAAAGGCCGGCAGAAGTAACTTGGGAAACTGGAGATCAGGGACGACCCAGACGACAGCAGTTTTCAGATCAGCAAGAATACTGAGAAAAGTCCTGCAAATCTGAAGAAACCTGCAATCACCCAGACTCAAGTGAAAAACTAATAGTTAAAACTGGCATGAAAAACCTACAAGGAGTGGAATAATAGTTAAAAACTGGACTGTATTTAAATTTTCTGTTTCTAAAAGAATTTATGATTAGTGATGAAAGGTAGTTAATTTGTAACAATGTGGAAAACAATAAATTGTAGGACAAGCAAAATAGATCATTTTTAACTATGCTAAATGTTGTTCTTTAGTGGAAAAAAAAAGAAAGAAAACAAAAAGAAAAAAGAAATATTTTATATCTATGGTTGGATTAGATTGATCTTGTGTGGCCGAGGGGTTGGTTGGATGAATAGAGGAAATCATAGAGCCAAGACACACATTTGGACAATTACGCAGTGCTTGAGGGTCGAAAGCACAAAGAGATACGAATAGCCAAAGGTTCATTTTTTCAAGTGGCCTCAACAGAATCAATGTATCATTGCGAAGAAATATTTAACATAATTTCAACAATTGTATTGATATAGACAACAAGATACGAGGATCATTAAATAAGTTTCCGGACTTTTTTCGTATGGGCACTTTTATTAATAGTACACATATGAAACTCTAGTCCCCTTCGAAGTAATCTCCTCCGGCTGCAATGCACTTGTTCCACCGTTCCAACAACTTCTGGAAGGCCCCATGGAAATCCTCTTGTGTGAGCGTGTCAATGACCTTCGTCACAACCGCTTTCTTCTCCTCATTTGTCTCATAACGACAGCCTCTAAGCTTAGGGAATAACCAAAAGTCACAGGGAGCAAGGTCTGGACTATAGGAAGGGTGAGGAACTGTCTTGATGCCCATATTGGTCAAATAGTCTGTGACAACGATGGAGTTGTGGACTAGTGCATTGTCCTGGTGGAAATGCCACTGATCCGATTTGAAGAGTGCAGGCGTCTTCCGACGAAATCTCTTCCTGAACTCCCTTAAAACCTCAATATAGTAACCCTAACCCTAACCCTTTGGCCAACCAACTCTGCTGTATTGACTTCCTTATTCCTCCCACACTTCTCATCATCCCTCACAGACTCCCTGCCTTCCTTGAATCTCTTATGCCACTCAAAAACTGATGCTCGATTCATGCAAGATGGTCGAAAAGCAGTCTGAAGCATTCCATACGTTTCTGTGTTTGGAAATGTGTTAAAATTGAGCTTTCTTCAATATTTTGCTAGAACAATCTTGAAAGACCTTCTTCACACCAAAATTTGCTCCATCGTTCAATGCATGATTTCTCTATATTTGGTTTAAAATATCAAAATGTTTCAATATTTCCCAGCAATAAACCGAAAAATAAAAGCAAATAAAGTCAATATGAAATGTTTAAGTAGCCGTTTTGTTTTAATAACTGTGAAAAACCCTGTAGAAGATATTTTTTTACGCTACCAAATATCTATCTCGACACATTATACAAATTGCAGGAATAAATTTGAAAGAAATCTACTTTATCAGTTTTACGGCATCTCAAACTCTATTGGGCTATTTCATGCCGAAGTTAATTGAACAATAATAACCTTTGATTATATAGGTTTGATTTAGTTTAGTTTGTTTGTTTAATGACATATCAACCTTTTTTAGGTTATTTAATGCCACAAGTAGTGGTACTATTTAACCCATAGCTGGGAGGATAAGGAGGTTCATACCTTTCCCAAGGGTATTTGCCCAAAAGTGAACGTAATAGCGCGACTGGAGTATGAACTCGCTTACTACGATTCCGCAGTCCATCGCTTTAACCATTACACCACGAGGACCCCCAATTTAATTATATAGGGTACGAAAATGTATTTTCACAATCATTTTAAACATGCAAACATTTTATTTATCTCAAATAGAGGGGACCGTAACTGATACTACTGCTCTAAATTAGAATGAGCCTAAGGATAATGGAACCGGAGTGGGGACACCACATTGCTCCAAACTCCTGAGCTGGAGCCTGACCACTAGATTAAGTTAAATGTCATACTTAGGGCGAGGCTATTCGCCTTTTTAGGGGAAAAGATGGTTTTATTCTTGATTCCATCGATAAGTCGTTCAATTATGTTAGATTATGCGGAATTGGCCTCCATGTCAATGCATACAAAACTGAATACATGTACTTTAATCAAACAAGCGACATTTCCACACAAGACGGAAGCTCTCTGAAACTAGTAGACAAGTTCACCTACCTAGGAAGCAGTGTCTCATTAACCGAAAAAGACATCGACACGCGGCTAACGAAGGCATAGACAGCTATCGATAAGCTATCGATAATATGGAAGTCAGACCCGACCGATAAAATAAAACGCAGTTTCTTCCAAGCAGCGGTCGTATCGATACTGCTATATGGATGCACTACTTGAACGCTAACAAAACGGCTGGAGAAAAAGCTAGACGGCAATTACACACGAGTGCTGCGAGCAATATTGAACAAGAGAGAGGGTCAGGGATATCCGTGCTGGCGGCACGGCATAATTATGCGGTATTGTGAAATAAACTTTGCTCTAGTGAATATTATATTTCAGGAAACGTATTTAGTGTAACGGTTATCGTCATAGTAAATAGATTCGGCGAAACGAGTTTAAATCGTGGACGAGACTGCATTTTACTCCAGGCTAATGTCCTTGGGAAAGATACAAATTTCTTTGTATGGAAAGGTCATAAGGGTATCGATGAAAGCTGTAGGGGTGGAGTGATGCTGCTAGTGGAGAAAATTTCCGACAATTTTCGTATAAATTTGAATCAAATTTCAGAAGACGCCAAGAAAAAAAATCAATAAAAATATCGTTAAAAAGAACTGTCAGTGATTTTTGACGAAAGACTGATGCCTAAATATACTTCACATACACACACGTACATAAGGTTCGTTAAAAGTTTCTAATCTTCCCCCAAATTTTATATTTATCGCACACCTCTCTGCTTTGTATGAGCCTCACCTACATAAAATATAAGACAGAAATCTGAATAAGCTTTTCTTGTTTTTTAGGAAGTGGTAGTGTGTTGTCACAATAAAAATGTTTAGTTATGGCACCTCTTTTTGGGTGAGGCTTGAATTTTTTTAACGACTTCGAATATGTATATATATATATATATATATATACGATGAATCATCAGTATATATATATATAGGAAGAGAGAGAGAGAGAGAGAGAGAGAGACAGAGAGAGAGAGAGAGAGAGAGAGAAAAAGAAGGAGAGACTAATGTGTCAAAACATGACCACCTACATAATAAGGTGATGGTCTTCGATTTATCTGCTAATTTCCCCACTTTTAGCTTTAACAATATTTCCTATGAAACACGGTATCAAAATGTTAATAGCTCCTTTAGTAACTAAATTTTCAGGGGGTTGAGTTTTTAGATATCAAGCTTGTTCATATAAAATATCATATCTGCGTGTATTTACCCAACCTCTCCGCACCAACAGTATGCGGTATTTTTAAGTGGAGTTTAACAGGTTTGAATATAGAGTTTTCCTTCTCCTAGACTGGTTGCCATACCAACTTTAAAGAGCCCAGTCTGCCTTACTATTTACTCATAGTTGGTGGGCGAATACTGAGATGGATATCTTTGCGCTATGTGTAATGCAAATAGCGACGTCCAAGATTTGAATACGGATCGACGCTTTCATTTCCTACGACGATAACTGTAACACCATAAGCACCTTCTGACACATCTTACGAGCCCGCTACCGGACTGAGATGTGGAGTACTCGGTGACTAGGTCAATTTACACAAATAATCTTTCTTCTTCTTGGCCCAGTCAGCTGGGGCTGTAGAATACACCGATTGCGTCTTTGCAGAGGGGTAAGACATCCCTTACAAGTATTCTGGATATAACACTAAACAATCTGAGAGTGAGGTTTCAGTTATGCAGAAGACTGAACATACAACTTCCAGATGATTGTCTTCTTAGAAGCTTAGGGAACCAACGCCTATAACCGTTACACTGTGTCCTGCTGGTTCAATCCTGACTTCAAGCGAGTAACAATACAGGAATACTTAACACTTGTACCCGGTTATGGCTAACGGAATCAGAACAGGCGACTCCCGTGGATTCAGTAAAGGACGTAGTTCGAAGTTCCGTGTTGGTTCCCGAGCTCGACAAACACCTATTGGAGGACCTATCGACCGAAACGTAGTAGAAATAACAATAAAGAAGACAATAGTCCTAAAACCCTTAATGATAAAAATCATCAAGCTTCGTCTCAGAAATTTAGACAACTAAAGTAAAGTATTTGAAATAGAACTGTTTATATGTATTAAAAACGATTTGAAATTAAATAATCTACATATGCCATAAAACCTTGCAAACCAAACCAATCCTAGTTCTTGAAACCTATAAAACACATGACAGGGCGCTATGTAGGTGATTTAATGCCAAATATTCCTTTTTTTTAAACAAATGATTTTTGAGCGATTCTCGCATATATATATATATATATATATATATGGGTGTCATCCGAAAAGTTCTTAACCTCTTCCAAATTTTAGAATTGTCGCATACCTCTGAACAGTGCGAGAGCTTCACCAGCATAGAAATTAAGACAAAAATCTGAATTAGTTTTTCTTTTCATTTTTTCTTTGAGTTTTATAGGTGTAGTAGTGTATTGCTACAAGAAAACTATTCGACTATGGCTCTTTTTTTCTATGTGAGGCTTACAGCTTTTTGAATGACCCTCGTATATATTTTTGTAATTTACTAACCTATTGCTTTGATGTGGCACAAGGTTGCAAGAATTAGGCACCCAATGAGCATCGAACTCACTCGAGAAGGTTTGCTAGTCTAGCTTGCTAACCATTACACTACCCAAGATGCCCTAACCTCGTATATATAGTAAATACAGTTCATTTCTCCGCATGTGCCTTATACGATGCCAACATAATTTTTATAAATTTATATAGATTAAAACGAAGCTGGACTTCGTTCGTATCACCCTACTGACTCCAACACAGTATCCAGGTGTCATCTTTTAGCCAGGATAACGACGCCCTTGTACACTATCGATAATTCACCATGACGCCCAATTTGTCGGAAGCGACGACCTTCCATTGATACCCAGTCCAGAGTCTATATTCATATAGACTGAATATGCTTTCGGGGATTGATATCAGTTTGAATGTGTACTCTAGTTTGACTCACAGTGATTGTGTATAATAATACATTAACCTCTTTGACTTTGATTGAAACTAAATGCAGCCAAGAGCCACAGTGACCCTTTTGTTAAACTCATACTCACAGTCCCCGCTCACTTATTTAATCGATAAGTTTTCTCTGCCTAATGTGGTGGTCGGCAATCTTTCCATTTTCGGACCCCTTGTTAGCATTCCCACGGGCATTTTCGGAAATGCAATTTTTCTCTTTCACTCACTCTTATTTTCTTTCTTTCTTTCTTTCTTTCTTTCTTTCACATATACACAGATATGTATATACTCTTGAGCAACCATTATATATATATATATATATATATATATACATATACCAACACAATATATGTACATATTTACCTACTCCTCAGCACAAGCAGGATGTGACACAAGGTAAATTTTTTAGTGAGTGTATTTGTATATATACACGTACACACATCCACTCCCACAAACACACACACATACGTATATATATATATATATATACCAGTCAAAATATTGGGCTTCCCTCAAAAATTTTTATTTCTCATTCTAATGAAACAATTTAAGCACCACATTGATTTTATCATACAGAATACAACTCTTCCTGAGCAACATTAAATATAAACCAAAACAAAAAAACAAAAAACAAAAAAAAGCACCAAAAACTTCTTAAAATTTTAATTCGTCAAAATATTCCCTTTCGGCTGCTATCATTGCTTCAGAGAATCTCGGCATTCTTTCCACCAAAAACTGGAGGTAGACTGAAGACATTTCTGCCCAGTTTTCCTGAAAGAGTTGCCGGAGGTGGGCCCCACTAGTGAGTTTTTTTAAGCTCTGACTTTTCGGTTAAGTTTATCACATACCAGTTGAATGGGATTTAAGTCCGCTGATTGAGCCGACGAAGACATCAGTTGAAGGACTTGCTGTTCTTCTTTGCTTTTAAAGTACCTTTACGGGTGTGCTTTGTATACTCTTGCATGAGAACAAATCCTTGATTCACAAGCCAAATTCCAAATGAGATCGCATACTTTCATATGCTTCATAGCCGGTCTTATTCCCTTTGCCCTTCAACTGGTGCAAATTCCTGACTTTAGAATTAGCAAAAGCCCCCTACACCCTAACGGAGCCTACTCCATGCTTTATTAATTGTGTGGTACAGCTAATTGCAGCTCTTTCACAAACTCTTCGCCTCCTATTTGACAAAAAGATTTCGAACTGTGATTTGTCATTCCAAAGGACTTTATTCCACTGCTCTGTGGTCCAGTCGTTGTGCACTTTGGCCCACTATAACCTTTTGACATCTTGACAGAGTCTTCTCACAGTTGATGCTGACACTTTTTTTTCGTGACATTGGTTCAGTGGATCCGTGATTTTCGGAGCAATTAGCCATCATGCAAGATGGTGACTGATGAAATTGTCCTCTGCATAGATAAAACAAGTTGTATCTAATTAGCAGTAATTCAACACCATATAGTCTAATGTGAGTTAAAGTGGTTGTATAAGGTAACTGTTGGAAAACTTTTTATTCTTGCTCAGTACAAAAGAAGAGAAACACCTTGAAATTAATTTTCAAAAGATATCTGGTTATACTAAGGTCAAAGTTACTGAGTAAGACTTGTATTTAGTATTATGAATGGAAAACATTGTGGTGCTGTTATGTTTTACAAAGACCAACAAAACTGAAAAGAGACAGACTCATAATGTGTATGAAAACAATTAAGTTTATTTAACCATAGGTAGAGACATGTGTCAATTGACCTGGAAATGAAGTTGTTGTAACTTTGTGTGCAACCGTCAAAATATACGTCTACGTGTGTCATGGCCGATTTCAAGTCTGCTTACTGTTCCTCACGTGTATCCGTTCTTCCGGTACTTATAATCCTACAATGCACGGTCCATCAGAGGTCATTCCTTTTTAATCCGTCCGGTGGGGGATAGCTTTGATATGTTTTCATTATGTCTAATCCCTAACAGGTGCTCAACTTATTTGATTAAAAATCTTGGGATGACAAATAAAAAAAAATTTGAGGATGGCTAAATACTTTTGATTACTAGTGTATATATAGGCCTAAAACCTCCACTCGCAGCCCCTACTATATATATATATATTTTTTTTTTTTCTTTAAAGAAAAAACCGAGCTCTTTACCAGGAAAATTTAAATGTTCAGCTCTTGAATGATTTTCTTGTCCTGAAGGAATTACTCCCAACTCTGGTTTAACTGGACCGAATAATACTCCCTATATATATATATATATATATATATATATATATATATATATATATATATATATATAAACTCGTCACTATTTCGACAAACCAGGCTGTTTCTCTTTCTCTCTCAAATCTTTCTCTCTCATGCACGCGCGCGCGCACGCACACATATATATATATATATATATATATTAACACACATATGCAATCATGTATATATATATATATATAAGCACACACATATACACCTGCGTACATCTGCATACACACTACACCACACACACACACACACACACACACACACATATATATATATATATGCATATATATGACGTCAACGTACCTTGAATAAATATTAAGTTTATCAATTGTAAGAAAAACCTTATTTTTAAAGTTTGACATGTAAAAGTTACTAAAAACGATTCCCCAAATATTTATTTAAGGTACGTTGACAACATTCTCCATCTGAGGTGCCATTTTTTTTATCTCCATGGAAACAAATACATCCAAAAGGACGGAATTCTGATGATGACAGTTTTAGGATCTGTTTTAGTGACTTTTACAAGTCAAACCATGAAAATAAGGTTTTTAATATCATTTATAAACCCAATATATATATATATATATATATATATATATATATAGGGCAATTAGAAGTAAGCTCAAACCGGGTTAAGTTGTCATTATAAATTTATTTCGCTGGAGAATATTGTTATACTCTCTGTCTCGTCAGGTGACTTTTTACATGTTAGACTTGAGGTTGCGGAGCAGCAAGTCTAACATGTCATCTGACGAGACGGAGAGTATAATAATATTCTCTAGCGAAATAAATTTATAATGACAACTTAAAACAGGTTTGAGTTTCCTTCTAATTGCACCATATACGCTCTGAATGTGAATTTTGTTATATACCTGAGAAGAATTAGTGATGTAACAACAGCCATACATCGAGCACTCACATAGATTTATATGATATTCCTCATATACGTTATACAGGAATAATACACACCCACTCTCTTCGGACGCTGACCGGGTATTATATATATATATATATAGTCAAATATTGGAGGAAATTTAGGATGTCAATACTTTTTTCAAAAGATTTTTTTTCGCTGGGGTGATTCCGAGACATGACGAAACCTTTGGTAAAAAAATTAGGTAATTTTGATGGATATATGGGTAAACTTTGAACGAATTCGTGGTATGAACAAAAAGTATCGAAAATGAAGCTTTCATTTAAGAAATTTAGATTTAAAGCCTCAAATTCAAAAGAAGACTTGTACACAGTCGGATAACATATACAAAACTAAAAGATGACTTCCAGCTTCAAGCTATATTAAAAGAGGAATTTCAAAAGTGTTTCGAACAATAGATAATCAGCTGGAATTATATGTTGATTGCCAAGCGTATTATTTTGAAGAAAATTAAGGTTTCATATATATATATATATATATACATTCATATATATATATATATATATATATATATATATATACCATTATTTGTGTTGCCCAGTCGGCTGGGGCTGTAGAATATACTGACTGCTTCTCTGCAGAGGGGTAAAACCCCCGCCCCACTAGTGTCCTGGATATCACACTAAACAATCTGATGGTGAGGTCTCAGTAATACTGGAGCTTTGGGGAATGCGGAGTGCACCTTCATTGCCATCACTCCCAGGTTCACTCTGGCCCAGAATGGTAACACCTGATAGGGCCTTATCTATGGGTTAAATAGAACCAACTGCATATTTATGCTGAACTGAATTAGAACTGTTTGACTAAACTAAATAGCTTGAAATAGAAATGTTTTTGACAATTAAACTGTACTTACATTTAAACTGCGTGCTTATGATAAACTGAATTGTTTGAAATGGAACTATTCTTGACATTGAAACTGTACTTACACTAAACTGATTTGTTTGATATAGAACTGTTTTGACATTTAACTCTGTGTAAAGAAAATCTGTACTTATACTAAACTGAATTAGCTGAATTAGAACTGTTTGAATAAACTGAACAGTTTGAAATAGAATTGTTTTTGACAATTAAACTAAGTGCTCATGCTAGACTGAATTGTTTGAAATAGAACTGATTATTTGTATAAAAAATCGATTTGGCGTTAAATAACCTTCAAAGGTTGATATGACATAAACCCCACCCAACCAGCCAACCATTATTTGTGTGTGTGTGTGTGTGTGTGTGTTATATATCAATAAGGCCGTGGCTTGCATTTAGCATTTTAATCTGAAATCTTTCATTTATGAAAATTATATTTACTTCCGGATTTACTTAATTGACCCAGAAGTTCTGGCTGAAATATAAATATTTTTAGGTAGAATAAACGTGTTTTCATTATTGCTATGTACTTATTGATTAGAATATATGGACAGAGGGACATAAGGATCGATCGATAGATAGATTGATTGATAAATAACAGGAATTCCGCTGTCCAAACTTTTTATACGTGAATATTTGCTTAAAAAGCAAAAAATAAATAAATAAATCTAGTGGATATCTTTAATATTTTAAAATACTAATGGCATAAATAACTATTTTTCAGACTTTTTTTATAATCTGAACATGCGGATAATTCAATTCAATTAGTTCTACCAACAGAACTATTTCTAAAAAATAAACAAATAAACAAAAGTTGTAAAGAACAAGTGATTGCAGAATATTCTCAAATGAAATGATTAATATAAGTAAGAATAAAGAAATACAATTTCATTTTATTTCGACAAGGAAATAAAGAAAGGAAGAAAAAAGGGTGAAAAAGGAGGATTTCTAAGAAAGTAAAAATAAATAAATAGATAGATAAAAAAATAAAGGAAATAAACTTTAATAATTAGTAGTCATTGTTTGCCGGGTATTTCAAACGAAATGATTTCTTCGGGAGATGATATTTATATTGGAGCGTGAAGCTGTTAGATTCTTCTTCATATAGAAATGCATTGAATGGATGAAATAAATCTAATAAACAAAGAAATTATAGGAATTGAAAAGTCACGAGAAAAAGTGGTAAAATGAATAAATAAATAAATAAATAAATAAATGAAGGAAAACGTAAAAAATAAATAAATAAATAAATAAAAAGTAGAAATGGAGAAAATTAGGACAGTATAAGAAGGCAATATGTGAGCATATCACAAAGATAAAGAAAAAAAAAACAAGAAAAGGAGAGAAAGAAAAAAAAATAAAGAAGGCAAGAAAAAGAAAGACAGAAGCAAATAAAATAAAAAGAAAGATGGAAATAAAGAAAAAAAGAAAAGAAAAAGCTAAACACAAAAAATGGAGAAAAGGGAAATTACAAAACGAAAAGAAAGAAAGACAGAAAGAAAAGAAAAAATCTAGAGGAAGAAAAAGAAAAAAGAAAAAAGAAAGAAAGAAAGAAAGAAAGGAAGAAAGAAAGAAAGAAAGAAAAAAATAAAATGAAAGAATGAAATTTTGAGAAAGCTAGAAATTATAGAGGAAATATTTAACGGGTAAAAAAAAGAAAGAAAGAAAGGAAGGAAGGAAGGAGGGAAGAAAGAAAGAAAGGGAGGAAGAAAAATGAAAGAAAGGAATAAAGAAAAGATATAAGGAAAAGGAAGAAA